>CM045561.1:11962948-12504214 GCA_024721245.1 Mitragyna speciosa
TAGGGTGGTCAAATAAATAAAATACTTTTAGGCTTAACAGTTATTTACCTAAGAATACAAAGAGAAATGACATGAAAATAGCATGACCAAGGAATTCAATTTCTTAGTCAAAATAAATAAATTTGACCTTTTTAGTTGTATTAGATGCCGTTGGACAATGGCAAGGCACTAATTGTAGTGGTCAAATCAAACCAAAGGTTATTACCTAAGTAATTTATTGATTTAAAAAACTATTTTAAATTAGGATTTGTCTTGATAATTTTGTCCAAACGGATTAAGCATCACTATTATAGCCATGGTAGTATTCATATTAATCTTGTTCTACATAATTGCGAAACATCTTGAAGGTTTTATGTGTGGAAAAAATTATTTTTAGCCTCCAAATTGTGGGTGTGTTTTCTGGTTTTCTCCAAGAGATAGTTTTATTGATTTGTCTTGTTTTTTAGCTTCTCAGTGGACTAAGCTTTTGATTTCAATTTTTCCATTCTTGGCCTTCTTCTGGATGAACCAGAACACTTGCAAGCTTTTTTTTTTTTCTTTTTTAAAAAAAATAGTTTTTTATGCTTGGTTTGATTTGGTCTTTCTTGTAATTATTAGAATAAATATTTTGAGGGTCTGCAGTTACAAAAGCAAGTCTTGCACTGTCACAAGAATGTATGAAAAACAAAACAAAGAAGGTCCCAAATAAAAGGAAAACAAATTGGTGGTCATTATGAAAGTTGAACGATGATGATTGATGATAAAGTTAAAGCGCAGGCAGCCACGATTAGTGGATAATATTATACCGCCTTTTAAGTTTTTCTTTTGTTATTCTTTTTGTAAATATTAATTTCATTTTGGTTTCTCGAAATAATTAAAAATATGTCATATCTTATTTATTTTGAGAGTTTCAACTTTCAACAGCTACAAGTGCATATTTGATTTTTATATATAAATAAATTTACTTATGTTCAATTATCTCATCGCACCATAATTTAAAACCCCAGCGAGTGCCTTAAAAATTAGAAATCATATCTAAAGCTTAGATTTCTTTGTTGCGGAGTTCAAAGAGAATTATAAAATTTACTTTACGTCAATTGTCCATTAATTTGTACCAAAGATAAGACAAATATTACCAAATTTGTTGAAAAGTAATTGGATTGGATATAGAGATACGGATTGGATATCAGCTGCTCTAAATTGAAAATAAATTAAAAATACATTTATGCTAACATTTTACTCATTTGATGCATGGATCACTTTATTTATTGAAAAATATGGTTATTCAAATATTTGGTGCTCAAGAAAATTTAAATAAGAGAAATAGTTTGGCTAAGGAGTCATTCCTCAGTTTACGGAATTAATTGCAAAGAAAACTAACATTTAGAAAATACATATTGGAAAATAATATTTAAAATATTGACTTGGCAAAATTCTAATGGTCGGACGAATAAAAATATATGATAATTAGCTAAATTAAAATTATTAGATAAAATAAAGAATAAGTAGGACCATACCTTGAATCTTACCAAAATAACAAAAAATTATAATCATAATGAAGGAAAAGTTCTTTAACTACTTTCCAATTCCACATCCTTTTATCAACTGAACTTGATGCAATGCAGAATCTACTATACAATAAACCAAAAAGATATGGCAAAAATTAAGGGTCAGCATATATAGGTAAATCAGTCCATCCACTCAATAGCTTAACTAAAACTAGTTGTACCCATTTGCCTAATTTGCTAACTGTATCCAATTCTCATTAGCCGGTTAACCGCCTATCAATTATTCGGTTAAAACGGTTGAATACTGCAGGTAACAAGAACCATATAGTATTATGTTAATTGGACAAAATAAATACAAAATATTACAACATAAATACTTGTTCAAAATTAAAAAATTTATTTTGCAATTTCAATTGCTTTGCAAAACAATTAGTAAAGTTACAAAATGAAATTCTTGTATCTACTCTTTTAAAAGTAAAAAAAAAGTTAGAAAACAAACTTTTTTTACAATACAAGTGAGAAAAATACTTATGTTATCTTTCATATTTCACACTTGAGTTATATGAAAGTAATTTTACAGCTAGTATCAAGAAAACAAATGATAAGGAAAGTATAAACACAAATGATAATATACAAATCAAAAAATTAAATGAAAAGAAAAATAAAATAAAATCTTTAAATTTTTGAGTTATCTTAGACTTTAAAATAAAATGATTTAATACTTTAGTCTTTAAAATAAAATGATTTAATACTCCTCAATTCCTTTATAATATTGCTAAATATTAATCTTTAGGAAATATATATAGGCTAGTTCGGTTAATCATAATTTTAGAAATTGATACCCATGACTGAAACTATTATTGGAAATAAGGTTTGGTTAACCTAATCGCTTTCAGAATTTGGTTCCATTACCTTTATTTTTTGGTTTGAAAACAAGTTTTATATTTTTTGGTTATTTTTTTTACCCGCCTTAACAAAAATAAAAGAGATGAAAAGGGAAAAACCACTGTAGAAAATAAGTTATTTGATTGATTGATTATATAAACAAACTAAGGATTAGTAAGAAATTACACACACAACATGTATGTATGTATATATGTGTCTATGTGTATCTTGATTATTTTTCAGTATTTAATAAGAATTCTGCAAAATTATGGTGCTAGAACAAAAAGGAAAAATACTATAGAAATAAGTCAGTTTTTTTTTTTAATGGCTAACCTCGTACACGGAGGAGGACGCCACTCATTATTTTATTAATAAAAATAAAAAACAATATGAGGGGACATAAACCTTACCTCAAGCATATATGATAGCTATGTAAAAACAAATGTAAATTAGGAATACTACTCCCTTACAGGAATACAAAGGAAGAATTAATCCTTCACAGACAAAATACATTTTCTTAAGGAGGGGAAACCTAGTTTATCCATTCTAACTTCTCTTCTCACCAATTTAAGCAAACTATATTCTGAGCTATAAATGATGAAAGAAGGCTCTTGAGCACCTACATTTGATAAAACATTTGTCGCTTTATTTGCTTCTCTATAACAATAAAAAAGAGATAAAAACATAGAAGGCCATTCAAGTAAAGCATCCACTTCATATCTTATAGACCAAAGACTCTGACATTGCTTCTTTAGAATTTGCACCATTAAGAGAGAATCAGTTCCAAGATGAAAAGAGTTGACACCTCTTTGTACACATTGTTGCAATTCAAACAATATCGCTCTAGCTTCTGCCTGACTATTGGTTGCAAAACCAAAAGAGATCGATAAACCAAATACTAAATTACCATTCATATCCCGCAATGCACCTCCACTCCCAATAACACCTAGATTGCCTTTTAAACAATCATCAACATTCAATTTTCATGTCAACAAATGGTGGTTTGACCCATCTGACCAATTTAAATTGAACTTTATGCTTCAAACCTATAATTGAATGATAAAATGTCCTACCAATTGTGACAATTCAACTTAACCTGTGGAAACTGGATATGAAACAAGTCAGCAAGTTCAACAAAAATGGGAAATATAATTTGAGAATATTCCATTCTTTGCCCTTCAAATCTAAACTTGTTCCTTGCTTTCCAAATATTTCAGCAAATTAAACAAGGAAGAACTTGCCAGATTATTTTTAGTATGATATTAATATGATATGTACATCTTAATTATTTTTAGTATTTAGTAAAAATTGGCAACTTTAGGAGTTTCAGTTTTACTGTTTTTTATTTCAGGTAGTGATGTATATTCAAATAAAGATTTCCAAAACTGAATTTATAGTCTACTGTTTCCTTTTATTTGTGCTAAAATTTAAAATACAGATAGATTGTAGTCATCATATGGCTCGAAAATATTTGTGTCAATTAAAATATCTTATGTATAGTTTAAGTAAAAGTTGAAATACACACACACACACACACACTTACTTTTGCAGTGCTAACATTTAGACAATTATAAGGTCTTTGTTTAAGTAGACTAAATGACTTTTCAAATTATGATTTAAATTTAAATCTTCAATAAATTTCTTTCCTTTCAAGCATAAAAGAATGGCTAGTTACCTAAAAATAGTAACAAGAATGACCCTTTAAAACGGTTTAATCAATTAAAAATTTGAAAGCTGCCAAAAATTAGAATGAGAGGTTGGAAGTTTTGTGATAGGCCAAAGCTGAAATACCACAAGTATATATCATCACTATAGATATAGATTCGCAAATGTTAGCCTTGAATGATTTTGTTTCCTTTATTTTCCTTATGATTATTATATCTTACAGCATTCAACATTGGTAAATGTAATAATTATCTTAATGTATTATCATCCAATCACAAGGTCTAAAATAGTTTTATGTTACTAAAATAGTTCAAAATTGAAATTTAGAATTATTATTCCTATATTTAGGCTTTGAATGAGTTTAGAAGTAGAATCGAAAAGTTAGGGTTGATAGATTATTTTGTAGACGATGGGAACATAAAGTTAATGGGCATTCGGTTGAATATGAGAAAATAAATTTTTTAAAATTAATATCCCAAAATTTATATACTTCCTCAAAACACTTCAAAATCCCAAAAGCTAGAATTATTTTCCAAGAGTGAGGGAACTTTCACTCCCAAAACTATTACAATTTTGCAAAATTGTCAACAACGAAATATGAGTATAATAACTTAGTGAGAAACTCTGTTTGGATGGTTGTTTTTTTGGGGTGTTTTTTATAAAATATTGCTCTAGTAATTGTAAAGATTCTTCTTGATAGATGTGTTTGTGAGACAAAAAAAAGTTAGAAAACGTGTATGAAATTTTTAAAAAAATATTTTTCTTGTGAGATAAAAAATTAGTTGAAAAACGTATGAAATTTTTAAAAAATATATAAAAAACTTAGCTGAAAGACGTATTTAAAATTTTTAAAAATATATTTCTAAAAAATATAATCAAACAAACGGAGAGTCACTAGCTAGAGCAAGTTACTCATATCAATATAAAAAGTCAATTATACAAGTCAATACAATGGTTTGACACCTCAAGATATACGAATCATGGTCACAACTAAATTGGGTCTAATCTTGATACATTATCCTCTCCTACAGTATTATAATAAACTCTGCAATTACAGTGGACTAGATATAAGAGCTGTCATTTCTTCAAAAAAAGAAAAAAAAAAAAACATAAGAGCTGTCATTGAAAGACTAGTCTTGTTGATACACTACAAGCGCATTAAGAGTACCATCTCTTTTTTTGTTTTTTCTCTTTCTCTCGATCAAACTTTAACAAAGTCTACAATAATGGTCCAGAATAGACATAAGAGCAGGAATTGAAAGCCTAGTCTTGTTGATACACTACAAGCTCATTAAGAGTACTATCTTTTTTTTTTTTTATCAAACCTACTAGTCTTGTTGATACACTACAAGCACATTAAGAATATCACTTTTTTTTTTTTTATTGTTTATACTACAAACATATTAAAATATTATTTTTTTAAATCATACTCTTAAAATTACATTAGAGTTAAGAACTGGCGTTAGTATTATTCGAACCTCTATTCAAGATCAATAATACAAATATAATTTAAAAACTTAACAATAGTTTTTAAAGTACTCGGCAATGTGATCTGAGTGAAAGGTACAAAATTTTTCTCTCAAACCGGTTTGACCTGGAACGGGTGACAGTGTAATTTAACCCAAAAAGTTCCTAAGAACATACAGAAAAACAGATGCAAAAATCATCTATTCATCAAAACACATTTTTCATTCAAATTCTCCTCTTTATTATCATCATCTCCCCCAATTTTTGCAACTCTCATCCAACCAAACCCTAATTTCAACTACAAATAACAGACACGATTGTAGAAATATTGACCTGATTATTGAGAACAGTAATTTTAATACTGCGAAAAAGAAAATTGGCAACCTAATCATGGGAGCGGCGGGTTCTAAGCTGGAGAAAGTTTTGGGCGATCAGTTTCCTGAAGACGAACGATATTTTGGCCTTGACAATTTTGGCAATACTTGCTATTGTAATAGTGTCCTTCAGGTTTTCTATTCTCTAAATATTTTTTTTTCCTCTTCAGTATATTTTTATTTGAAGAATTATGAATTTTTTGTTTGTTTTTTTTTATAAAATTTTTCAGGCACTTTATTTTTGCGTACCGTTTCGGGAACAGTTGATAGAGTATTATTCGAATAACAAAAACCTGGTTGATGCGGAAGAAAATCTGTTGACATGCCTAGCTGACCTATTTATGCAGGTATATGTGTTCGTGTCAATCTTAGTGATTGGATGATAAATTAATTTAGGATTGTTTCTCCTCGTAGATTTTTGTATAATTTGGATAAAAATTTCTGCTTGAGTTTTGTTATAGACTTTCAAGATTTTTGGTTGAGGAGTCAGCTTAGTTGA
Organism: Mitragyna speciosa; assembly: GCA_024721245.1. Lineage (NCBI taxonomy): Eukaryota > Viridiplantae > Streptophyta > Magnoliopsida > Gentianales > Rubiaceae > Mitragyna > Mitragyna speciosa. The sequence goes on from CM045561.1 coordinate 11,969,326, forward strand.
ATTGCTAGTGTGTTTTAGATACGATTTCTTTTACAAAAGGTAATAGATACAATGCATAGGTTGTTTAAAGTTTTAGCGCATCTGATAATGAAGAAACATGTAGTTTAGACGCCGTACTGCTGTTTTGGGGTGGCAGTATATATAATGTACTAGACGAGTAGTTATCAAAGAATTGAAAGAGTATTTGATAAAAACGAAATTTCAATTTTTATGCTTACAGATAGTGAACGCGGGGTTAAAGTTTGGAGCTTTTGTGCTTGTGGTGGTCATTATTATTATTATTTGTCATCTTTCTGCCCAGAGTTTGGTATCTAGGTGTAATAGGGTTTTATGTTCTTCTGATTTCTTTTTTAGAAAAAAGGAATTTATCATGATTATTTTTAAGATATTCGCTTATAGAGTTGCTTGTTTAACCTGCCAATCAGAAGGGTTAAAATGGTTTTATGTAATACTGTTTCATGTTAAGACACATTTCTTGTTTTAGATCACTACTTTACTTTCGTCTACTTGTGCAATATGTAAAATTGTTGTAATGTGTATCTCTTGAGAGTTTTTGCCTCTTTAATGCCATTTTTCTTTGCAAGTAAAAAGATGTCATTTGTGTATGGGATGTAGTTGTCCAATTTCTGGATTTATAATTGGCATTTCTTTGTTTTATATAAAAATCTCCGGTGTGCAACAGGAATCAGATGTAAGATCATACGTTCTTGTAATGTCATTTTGACAATGTTGAAAACATGTAAACATTCTAGGCTCAATCTTTTTCTGGAGACAGAGAGAGAGAGATTGTACGGCAGTTGTTGCTTTAATCCTCTGAAATTACACATGCATCCATTAAGTGCAATGGTGGACTAGGGATTATACTAAAACACATTTTCTCATAAAATATTTTTGTTGCTCCTGTGTCGTAATCCTACTTTGCTCTGAAGATAAGCTCACAGAAGAAGAAAACTGGCGTGATTGCTCCAAAGCGCTTTGTACAGAGACTCAGAAAGCAAAATGAAATTTTTCGCGGCTATATGCACCAGGTATGATGATTTGCAAGTTGCTGATATAATTCAAATTAGATGGCAATATTAAAGAATGTAGTAAATTACACCAACATCTTTAGAATCAGAGGGATGGGGATGACGACAATATTTCTCATTCCAGAAATCAAATTGATGATCTTCTTCTTTTAATGTGATAATGATTTTGTTTTTTCTTTGCTTGGCTGGGATTAATAACTTCTGAAGTGGAAAATAGTTGCAACCCAGTCCAACAGTCATTATGTATTTCAACATTTTAACCTTTGGGTGGATGTATTTGATCAATAATTTAATCCAAGAAAGTTGATCACTTTAATTTAATAATAAATTCCTTTAGAAAATGATGAATATTCTGGAAATTTATTCCATAAAGCTGCTGTTTGTGGGTCAAACCATTTTATGGATTGGATTTTCATCCACCACTGCTCTCGTTGAGACTTCTTTTTCTTTCTGCAGGATCGAGAGAATGGATTATTTCTCTCTATTTTAGTTCAGTTTCCCAAAAAACATATGATGTATGATCATTATGCATTTCCATTTTCACTCAGTGTCTGGGAAAGAAGTGGACTCTAGGAGTATTACTAATTGATTAAACTGTATCAATTGGTCTCTAGATCATCCAGCAATATGTTTTGAACCTTGTTGGGTGCTTGTGTTAGCCCAGTCTGCTGCCATCACTTCAAAATTTAGGTCACAGCATCTAATCTTTTGTTTTTAATGATGAATGAGCTCATGTTAGAATCTATCACATGTAATTGAATTCCAACTAGACCACGAGCTTTGCAATGAGCAAACCATTATTATACATATGAAACGTGTAGCTCTGATGGATAGTTTTGGAGGCCTTTGAAGTCTCAATTTATCTGAGTCTGGTTTTCCTTTTGCGCCTTTGCATTGGAGGTTTTATTGGTGGATTGTGCGAGAGATTATTCTCAAAGGTAGCTGCAAATATTTGCAAAATAAGTTGGAGAATCAATTTTCAAACTTTACAGCAAGTTTACTTAATAGACTGAATGTCTGCATTTGTTGCTCCTGCTGTTAGAAGCAGTTGTAACTCATTGCATTAGTAGCTAAGAAGTACAAGTAGTTTTGAGTTCTGATACTTTAGGTGGTACTTTAAGGCCCATATGTTTTTACATTTTCAGAAGAAAAAAGAAGAAAGGAATGATCTGAGTCAAGCAAACTGTAGTGTGTTTCTCTAGTTGACCTAAAAAGACAAGTTGAACAGGAGGATACATCATTGTGCTTTTGTCATTCCTTAATCTCATTTTTTTATTTCACATATTAGAGTGTTTATGTGGAATAAAGCAGGGAAAGTGCTCTTTAGAACTTTTTCAGTATTTCGTTGTAATCCCAGTATGAATTTTATTTTATTTTATTTTTGATTTGTTAGGTTACTTCTATATTTTCTTATTTGCGCTGCTTTTCACAGTACTCCAATGTTCCAACAGTTAGGTGGTTGGGCTACAATCATAGTCCCCATGTATTTGCACTACTCTTTCTGCTGTGCCCTGTTTCTAAACTTGCCTAATTGTTTTCCCTATTATTCTCCCTTTTTCATTTCTGATGCTGTTCCTTTTTTTTAACCTTTTTCTTAGGATGCCCATGAATTTCTGAACTATTTATTGAATGAGTTAGTTGATATATTAGAGAAAGAGACAGAAGCTCCAAAAGGTGACAGTGAAGCTCCATCTCCATCCGAAAAGATTGCAAATGGACCGATGAGTATGCATGTCAATGGCACACAAAAGGAGCCTCTTGTCACATGGGTGCATAAAAATTTTCAGGTAACCTGGGCTAGGCTTGGGCGTTTATATTTCCTTCTGTTTCTTTCCATAGGATTTCAATTTTCTACAAGGGGAAACTGGCCGCAATCATGCCTTTTATGTGGTAGACTTATTTTCTAAATATTGATCAAAGTTGAAGTCTGTTGTGGGACTTTTGTGATTCTATGGTTCTGGACAGTAAATGTGACACAGGAAAAATAGTTTGTTTGTGTCATTACGTGGAATGAAGCTTTTTTCTGCTGTTTCTTGGCCTCTTATTGAATTTTGTTCTTGCCTTGGACAGGGAATACTAACAAATGAAACTCGGTGCCTATGTTGTGAAACAGTGACAGCAAGGGATGAAACCTTTTTAGATTTGAGCCTTGATATTGAACAGAACAGTTCAATTACAAGCTGCTTGAAAAATTTTAGTTCAACTGAGACACTGAATGCAGAAGACAAATTCTTTTGTGACAAGTGCTGCAGGCAAGTCATTCCTTCAGGTTTGTGTTGATGTATTTTTGGTAACATAACCTGAAGAACTTTATTCACTATTACATCTGACCCTAATTTTAGAATTGAGATTTATTTGAACCAGTAATGATTTGTGTCAAGCTTCAATAGATTTTATTTTTAAACATGTAACTAATTCTTTGAGTGGAGTTTCTTGTACCTTGGTGAACACTCTAGCCCTTGCTTTGAGACATTGTGGGGTATCTCTTTTAAGCTAGAAACTATGAAGTGTTCAACCAGCCTAGTTGATATATTTGGCTTAGAACAGTGGTATGACTTGTATTGGGACATGCTCAGCTAAGGTCCTGTCCACCTGATAACCTGCCTGGCTGAACTTGGTCAAAAAAGCTAGATTTGGCTCAGAACAGTCCACAACACCTGGATTGGGACATGCTCTGCTGAGGTTATCCTGATTAACCTGCCTGGTGAACTTGGTTAAAAAGCTATGCCCTCTTGGAGTCCAGTTTCCAGGATTAAAAATGTGATCTGTTTGTAACGAAGAATAAAGAAATGCAAATATTAGAGGTGGTTTATTTGTGAATACATGTTGTAATTGGTTGTCTACTTTACTTTTGTGCTAGAATTTGTTGTTAGAAACATCAGTTCAACCTGGTATTACTGTTTCTGTCGTGAAAAGGACAATGTTAGTTTTCAATGAACAAATGATTCCTAGTTTCTGGAGTTTCTCATTAACCATCAACTAAAGTGCCTTTCCATGTTTGCAGCTTGCAGGAAGCGCAGAAGAGAATGAAAATAAAAAAGCCACCCCACATATTGGTAATCCATTTAAAGCGATTCAAGTATATTGAACAGTTGGGCCGGTATAGAAAACTATTGTATCGTGTTGTCTTCCCACTTGAACTGAAGTTAAGTAACACAGTTGAAGATGCAGATGCGGAATATTCCCTATTTGCTGTGGTTGTACACATAGGTAGTGGGCCCAACCATGGACACTACGTCAGCCTTGTGAAAAGTCACAACCATTGGCTATTCTTTGATGACGAGAATGTGGAAATGATTGACGAATCTGCCGTCCAGACTTTCTTTGGTTCAGCTCAGGAATATTCCAGCAACACAGACCATGGCTACATCTTGTTCTATGAAAGAATTACAGCTGCTAGCACAAGCTGAAAAGAAATGCAATATTTCATCAATCCATATTTCCAATTTTGAAGGGGAAGCCTGTTCTGAACAGGTTATCATATTTTTGCCTCTACTTTCCCTGTATTCTAGGAAATTTTCCTGAAGTATGTCTTAATGAGTTAAAGATGGAATGAGACAAATGTATATTTAGGCTAGAGCCATGTACAGTGGTTGGTGTAAATCAATGTCCTTTATTTTTGGTATATGGTGGTGAAATGTTATATGCTGTATTGCCGTTGCTTTCTCAACTAACAAGAACATTTTTGCGAACACAGTTTCCCTTTATAACATTTTCGATGTTCACCTTGTGATAAAATATTTTAGCATTTATTACTGTGTTCCTTTCAATAATAAGGGAAAATATTTAGATGGATTAGATCTATGGGCTCCACTATGGGGCCAACGGGCTTCACAAGGTCAATGACTTTTTAGGTCCACTTAAGTATTTTTCATAAAAACTCAACCAATTCTAATAACATGGTATCAACAATAAAAAAGCTAAACCAATTCTCATAACTTAGTCTCTCTCGTACTCCAAAGGGGTCCAATCTCATTGTTAGTAGAATTTTTGTTGTCCTGATCATAATATGCAAAAATGTATCTGAGTAAAATTGGTGCCCAAATTCATGGAACAGAGAGTTTGTGTTAAGCATTCAAGGGATCAAATATAGGTTTGCATTTCCACATATTTTCTATTTTTAGATTATTCAAGTGGTCTTAAGATTGAAAAAGTTAGAAAATAAGGTTTAAATGGCTAGCGAAACTTTAAGGTGTGTCGAATGGTAATTACGAAAGGATTTATTAAATTGATGCGTCTCAATACTTTTTAAGTATCTTGAGGTTTACAATGTGTACAATGATGGACAGCAATTTAAATTATAAGATGTACAAAATTTCGAAAATGCGGTACACATTAGTTTAAATGTTCAATTTGTCAAACAATATTAGGTGTGCTATGTAGTAGCTGAGCTTTACAGCCTAATTACATTGTACCTTTTGAAGATTTATTATCCTAACTGGTCCAAAATATAAGGGGCCCAGGATGCCCAATAATTTACGGGCTCACTTATCGGAACCTTGTCCAAAGAGAACAAGGTTAAAGCTCAAATACCAACTGTCCATGGTGCGCGGCATGAACTTCATGTTTATTTGGCCTTCATTGCCTAGCCTACAGTTGTCCGACCTTAGTCACGAAAATGTTATAAACATAAGGGGAGAAAAGAGGCAACCAAGGCCACCATCTAAAGAGCCATAGCAAGCACAGTTCGGCATGAACTCCTACAAAGCTTGTCATAGTGCCAAAGATGGTGACATTCGCTAATCACAAGAACTTACCTGATATAATATGATAGAAGCATTGGAACTCTTACTACTGTCACTTGAACACATTTAAGTACATCTGCGATTAACACAGCTGTCCTGTGAGGCAGGCTATGTCATATCCTTAGGTGTAATAATACAAGTCTCAGCCCTCTCCACTCTCTCTCATATCTAGCTATAAATACTCCTATGCCAATGGAAAGTAAGCTAGCAATACTCTAAGCTCTGCTCTTCATAAGTTTTACTGGAGTTCTCTTTGACTTAGGCATACAATTGGGGGTAAAACCCCAGGCTTTCTGACCTCTTTTTCTTTTTGCAAGTGTTGTACAACTGTTGTTGGCTATGCCACTGATCAAATTCTTCCAACCTATCTAGATACCAAATTTGACTGTTACGGCTTGGTGGAAATGAGTATTTTTCTCACTGAAATGTCTAATCATGGCTTCATGAAAGCATGTTGCTTCTACCACCCCTCAAGAGCTGCAAGGAGTTTATTCCCAAGCAGTAGGAGACCCTACCAATTGGAACCACTCTGAGGGGAATCCACATGAGGAAGTTGAGCCCTTTGCTCATTATAGTGGCTCCTTTTAGACCTCTAATACTTTGCTTGAAAGCTGGTGTTAACCCCTTGGCTGGGCATAAGTGGTAAGCGGCTTGTGAATGCTACACGAGGTCCTCGGTTCGACTCTCGTTGTGAGCGCCGTGATAAACAGCCAGGGGCCAGGCCTTCACCCCCGAGTAAGAGTCAAACTCTGCGGGCGCACCCCGGGCCGAATCCGGATTAGTCGGGGGTAACCCCGGACACCGGATGGTCGAACCAAAAAAAAAAAAAAAAGCTGGTGTTGTCACCTTTAGTATGCTCTCCAAGAGCAGATTTTCACACACAAATTAGCAACAATCCTTTGTCGTTGGGTTTTGAGCTCCCTAATGTCCTCTATTATTACAGGAAAGAAGACCTGAAGGCCCATGTTCAAGCCTTTCTTTCGGCATTCAATTCTCACTAGGAGCATGACTCAATACTGTGCTAAACTTTCCTAGTCTTTTTTTGGAAAAAAGGCCATAGAGTGATTATGAGCCCTAGAGCCAAGATACATCAATTTCTCGGTCAAGTTTTTTGATTTGTTTCTTTGGACAAATTTTTAGCTAATGCATGGCTCTCAGCTCTTCTGTGGGATCGATAGAGGCGAGCCAGAGTGTCTTTAGTTGCCTTGGGAAACGGGTCTTAGAGCCAATTCGGGAATACACTCCACTAAATAGCAGCTTGCTCCCATATCCTAGCCTTACTGAGGCTACAAGGGTTTTTCTAAGCTGCTCTCAAGATGATAGGGAAAAGAGGAAGACAAAATGCTCATTTCTTCTGTGAATATCACTATGATGTTGGTCATTGAATCCAAGAATGCTAAGATCTCAAGGAATGAGATAGAATTTTTGGTTAGACAAGTTACCTCCAATCTTATGTACAGAGGTAGACCTTTTCAAAATTCTGATGCGGAGCCCTTAATATGAGGGCCAGATGCACCTCACTTCCTCTCAAGATATTAATTCAAACAGTTGCAATTGCCACCGAAGGAATGGAGGTGCCATAATGTTGATGGAAAGCAAAAGGTAAGAGGAAAGGCCAACCAAGAACTATAGATTTTTGACCTGGCATTATCACAAGAACCTTATGGTTCCCAGAAAACTGTGGATTTAAAGCTGACAGTGGGAATATTGGCATAAGGGCTACAATTGTGAACCATTTTTGTCGCCTAGGCTTCCAGCAGAGCCTAACTCCTCAATCTCGGAATTTCCAATCTGCTGTTGCCTGATGATTTTCATACACAATTGAGGAACACTCAAGAAGGACTCTCGAAGTCAGAGATCCCAAAAGATCGGAGGTAAGCGGTCTTGTTATATTGCCCGATCAATCGGGAACTTGCAAATTGAGATGTGAAATTCCGCCTCCCTCAATTTGGGATAATAGCAATGTACTCGTCTCGGTATAGATAGGATATATTAACACATTCCCAGGACGAGGAATCCATCTTTATGAGGAAGCAGTTATCATATTCGGGCCACCTAGGCCTCATTCATGTCACGGTTACCTAGGCCTTCTATTGACGACAATCGACACAATTTAAGCTTTCGAGAAAGGGAATGGATTTATCCCTCAAGATGCTGTTACTTCAACATCCAACAGGATTTGGACTGTTATACTAGTTGTCTCGTCCACTTATACTCCCAAAATAGGGACTACTTTTCTTAAGAGAAAATCAACTACATAGTGCCTAAGCTGATTTGCACATCTTGTTTTAACATAGCTTGGGTGCTCTAGTCATCTCAAGACCAAACGTGAACCACTCGTCCCAGGATCTCAAGTCCTGCTGAACATGGGTTAAGAAAGCCCGAAACTCCCAAAATAAGGGCCATTACTCCAGGGAGAAAGTAACTAGTTTGGCACCAAATTCTGAACATTTTGGTATCAAAGACCTCCTTAAATCCCAAATAACTAGGCTGGCGTGACATGCTAATACCTAAAATAGGGGTTACTCTCCCTAGGAAATCAGACCCCATGTAAACATCCAAGAATGAGAAAACTCTGCTGAAAAGTAATTTTCAAACTCCCAAAATGGGATTTAATCCCCCTAGGAGACCAAGTTTTATGCAACTCTCAAAATGAGGGTCACTCTTCCTACGAGACCAAATTTTACGTAACTCCCAAAATGGAAGCGACTACCTCTACGAGATCAAATTTTATATAAGCTCCTTAGGGCGAGTGAACACATAATGAAAGGTAATTTATTTTCATATACTGACTATTTGCTTTCTATCCATTATTTGAGCTTTTCTGTTAAATGTATCATCAACAAAAAAGAGGATCTTGTATTAACCGTCTTGGCTCAATACAAAAGTTGGCCTTCTTGACCCTAAACGACCTTAGTCGTTTAGACCTCTTAAAAATTTGGCCATTCGAGCCAACATTGTAGATAAACTCCAAGATGGGGTATGTTCTCCCTAGGAGATCAAGTTTTATGTAATTGTCTTAGAACAGGAAAAAATTTTCATTAATTATTTGTGCTCTTTTCATCATGAATGCGTCTTTTTAAAAAAATTCTACCAAAATGGCCATCTAGGCCCTAAACGTTGTTATGGCTTCGAGCAATGGATATCAAAAATAAAAGGCCTATTCTTGGCGAATTGATTACTTTATCGAAGTGTTCAGCTTATCGAAGTGAAAAATGATTGACTGAACACGATTTTATGTAATCTTAAAGCTCGGCTCACTGAGTGTTGTGTTTACTGATCACCTAGGATGGCACAATATGTGAACTCCCAATTAGGAAAAGTGCAAGGTGAGTCACGAATCGCCTCAATCATGGTGACCAAAGTCACAAGACTTGGTCAATTGTCATTGCCTTGGAAAGCACGGGATCTTTTGTTACAAATTCATTCAACTATTTTTGTAAAGTCCTTAGGAGTGCTTGACAAAAATAGAGGGGAAGGATAGCCCTAATTAGTGAAATAGAGATAGACAATAATAAAATCAAATAAATACTATTATTATTCAAAAGATATCAATACAAAGACCAAGAGGACCTGGAAGCCAAAAAGTCTCACAAGCTATGGCTACGGTTTTCGAAGCTAATCCCTATTCTCCCAAACAGCTTCTAGTTTGGCCCTTACTTCAAACAACTATTGGGAAAGACTTTCTCTAATTTTTCTTGGTCTCGGCCAGTTCAACCTCCAACTCGTGGGTCTTGTATTCCATATCATATATCATCTTCCTTCGTTTTAGTCGAGCCACCATCTCGGTAGAAAAAGCTTGGGCTTACAGAAGAATTCAGAAAAGTATTAAAGAGTGACCTATAAGAAAATAAATAAGACAAACTATAAGCCACCTTACTAGGGCCATAAAAATGGAAAAATGACGGATAATAATGGTGTGGTCAAGCCTTGGGCATATATTTCATCCTGAGGCAACACATACTTGAGTAGCAGTTCTTCGGCCATGTCATAATTTGCAGCTTGGTCGTTGATGCCCAAATTTCACTGTGGGCAAAATAGAAAGGCTAGACTAGAAAAATCAGAAGTAGGAAGGTCTAAAGAAAGAATAGAATGGAAGTTCCATAGGGAAGCACTATGGGGTTTGTTGGAAGAGGAGAATTCTAAATGGTATTTGAATGGGATCCCACATAAACACCCCTCAAGAGATGCTACTTCTGAAACCTTTCTTTTAAGATGAGGAAAAGAATTTGCCATTGAAAAGTAAAGACAAGACGAAAAAGGGATAATACTTTTGAAAATTTGAAATGACGTAAAGCTGACTAATGACTTCCTGGTATTTATAGAGAATTGGGAAACCAACCGCCATCAATTAGAATCCGAAAAGACTTGCATACATAGTATGTGATTAATTCATAACTTGGAGAGACATGACCTTGGAAGCCTAGAATCCACTTGGTAACTGCTATACTCATGACTCAAGTAGAATAGTTGTTCCATGTTCTGGCAAGTCAAAAAATCCAGATACATGACTCAACAGTCATAACAGCTCAGATGTTTTATATCCTTAGCCTAAACATGCTAGCTCGACTATATACTGCCTTTTACCACAGTTATATAAATACAACTTACCGCATCTCAGAAGACCACACCTCACTCTCAAGTTTCCACAAAGAAAATCAAATGAAAATATCACCAAAGACTTGCTCTGAGGTTGGTTTTATACGAGAGCTCCAGAAATACTATACAAAGTGTTCCTGTAAGCCGAGTTATCGTTACTTAAATGCCCATACACCTTGGCAAATAGAAAGAAGGGTTCTAAACCTTTTGGATGGTTTTTATAAATAGCAAAAATATTAAGACAAATATTAATAAATCAAGTCGATTATCTTGACCAGGGATCGCTTTCAGTTGTTCAAAGTCTCATGTGCTATGAGCTTGGTATCAGAATAGTTATGGCCAAAGAGCCTTTTGAAGCTAAAAGTGTTTGTAATTAGAGGAACTTGAAGAAGAAAAAGTACGAAGAAAAGCTCATTTTTATTCCATTACAAAGAGACTAGATGCTAGTTTATTACATAAAAAAGGTTTATTTGGATTCTACATTTTTTCTTCTCTGGTGTTCGACAGTAGAAAGTGGAAGATCTCCAAGCCCAAGTGGCGAGGTGGCTATAACAAAAGCCCCTAGGGTGAAAAGTCGGCTGCAAAACTACTTCAAACACCATGACCAACAGAAGAACCCAAGGCATAATGGCTAGAAATTACTAAGACAGATGTGAACAGGGCTTTCAATTTCAGCCCCAAATGACCGAGGAGTTCCTTGCCAGTCTTTGCACAAGCATACATCAATCAGCCATTGCCAAGCTGTAGGTAGCTTCTGTAGAGGTGTTGGCCCACCTTAGAGTTAGGGAAGATAGAGTCAACCTCCACAAAATGTCAAGCCACAATTGTGATCTTTTGCCCAACTCAAATGGGCCTGACATAATGGAAGATGTGAAGGCTTCCAATCAAAGATATTGGAAAACATAAAGCCTTTAAGGTAGCAAGACTTTGAAAACTCTTCAAACAGGTGAGATATTTTCCTCTGTCATAGCTATCTTCTTACGAAATGCTCTCAATACTAAGTCTATCTTATGATTTAGAACAACTCTTATTATGCTGATATGTGGGAATGAATTGAGAACTCTTCTATATTTGTCGAGGAAATCAAGAGATTTGAAGCATCATTCATAAAAAATGCAATGCCTTAAATTCTGCTGCTCGAATCTAGTAAATCCAGAGATGAAATCTCTCTCGAAAAATGAAGTGATTTCTCAACTTCCCCTAGCCACCACTTATTGATTGAACTATGTTGAATCAGAGAAATACTGGAGCTTGGGCACAATAATCACAATATATCAGCATTCTATTCGAGCTGGGAAGGCAAGTGTAGCAATGAGCTTTATGGCTCAATTGCATTGTACCTTTTGAAGATTTATCACCTAATTGGCCCAAAATATAAGGGGTCCAGGATGCCAAATAATTTACTGAGCTCGCTTATCAGACCTTGTCCAAAGAGAATAAGGATTAAAGCCCAAATACCAATTGCCATCAATGTTTTGAAAATCGGATAGGACTGGCTGTTCGACTGATCAGACCATGAACAGGCCAAGTCTTTGATCTAGTTTACTTATTGGTTTGATTGGTACATAAAACCGCTTTAAACAGTTTGAACCGGATGAACCATTTGAACTAGTTTGAATCAGTGAATCGCAATTTTTTGTATTTTGGTATTGTGGAAAAAAATTTGCAAGTGGGAGATCTTGAACTTGAGACCTCCCACTTGTACTTCCAAGCTGTGGACCACCCCACCAAAGTCCTCCTTGTTGGTTTTATCCTATGAATTATTCTATTTGTTCTTTTTTTAGTTTCTTTTATTAATCATTTTTAATGAAATTAATTAATTCTTATATTTTTGGTTCTTTATTTCCTTTAAAAATCACGTTGGATGAAATCAATTCACTCTTTCTTTTTTTCAGTTTCTTTATTTTCATTAATCATGTTTAATTAATTTAATTGATTCTTACTTTTGAGTTTCTTTGTTTCCTTTATTAATAATGTTTAATGAGATTTCTTGGGAGTGAATACGTCTAAAGTTAAAGCCTGAAAAACCAATTCTAAATAAAGTTTAAACTCTTTTAAAATCAAGATCTTCGTTGATAGAAAATTATTAAAAGTTATCTCTCATTAGATCGTGCAAAAAATTAAAAAATAAATATATCTAAACTGATAATTAGATAATCAAACAAAAATTTGAAAAGGATTTGAGTATGTGAACCTACCTTAGAAAATATGGTGAAAGAAAAATTTTTAGTTTTAAAAAATTACATTTACGTTGAAAAATAAGTCTTGACGATATTAAAAGAGTACAAAAGCAGCAAAAAATGATTTAATAACTTAGAATTTTAAAGACTGTAAATTAAAATATTTAAAAATATAATAATGTAGCTTTGGTGGTGAATATTAAAGTATTCATTTTATTTGTATTTTTTCCCAATGCATTTACTTTTTATAGTTATTATATGTTTTATACTTGTAACACCATTTTCTTTGTTAATTTAATTGTTATAGACATAGAATATTTTCTTAAAATTTTTACAAAATATAATAGATTCATTAATTTGTATATTTGAATATATTCAAACAAGTAATGGGTTAACTAGTTCAATAGAGTGGAGAATATCTAATATCTATTGTTATATTATGCATTAAATTAAATAAAAAATGAGAAAAAACATTGAACATTGGTCTGACCGTGAATTGAACCCCCTTCCGGTTCATTGACCAGTTTGAATTTTAAAACATTGACTGCCATAGTGCGCAGCACGAACTTCTTGTTTACTTGGCCCCCATTGCCTAGCCTCTAGTTGTTCGACCTCAATCGCGGACAGTGTCATAATCATAAGGGGTGAAACCAGGCAATCAAGGTTGTCCTTTGAAGAGCCCTAGTAGGCACAGCTTGGCATGAATTGCCTAGAGAGTTCGTCATAGTGCCTAGACGAGGACAATTGCTAATCACAAGAGCTTACCTAATATGACATGATGTAAGCATTGGAACTCTCACTACTGTTACTTGAATGTATTCAAGTACATCTATGACTGACACAATTGTCCTATGAAACAGGTTACAAACATCAATATTCTTAGGTGTAATAATGCGGGTCTCGACCCCCTTCACTCTCTCTCGTATTCGGCTATAAATATTCCCATGCCAAGGGAAATAAGTAAGCTGGCAATACTGTAAGTTATGCTCTTCATAAGCTTTATCCAAACTCTCATTGACTTAAGCATCAGAGGCCAAATGGGGACAAAACCCCGTGGGCTTTTGACCTCTTTTTTCATCCAGCTGATCTAACTTTTCCAACCCATACAGGTACAAAATTTGGTTGTTGCATGCTCCACATTCCCCAGTAATACAACAAACGAAGCATTCAAATTGTAGTTAGTTGAGACTGTAAAGATTTGTACTACTAATGAAATATGGGCATAAATTGCAATTGATGTTGTAACAGTTTGATTTGGTATCCAAATGGAGTGAGAGATAGGGATCTATAACTTGGCCTACATGTGAGACCCCAAAGTCCCACATTGGTGGAGAGAAAGGAAAATTGGTAATATATAATATCTTTAGTTATGGGTTACTAATAACTTGGCTTAAGCATTTTGAGCTCGTGGTTTCCGCTCAAAAGTTATTGGGCCAGTCCAAATTCAGGATGTTACAAATGGTATCAGAGTAAACCTCGTGGGGTCTCTGCACGTTGTGAGACTGGGCTCATGGTATTGGACCGTGACTACATAAGGAAGTGAAGGAACTAAGTGTTATACAGGACTAAGTGCTATGTCGACCTAAGGACGGGAGCCACCTCTTGAGCCCGTACGAGCCACTTTTAGAATCTGACACAACCAAGTGAATAGTTTGAATTATAATATGGGTTGGGCTTTGTGAGGATGCAAAGGCCTAAAGGAGGGGTGAATGTGAGACCCCAAAGTCCCACATTAGTGGAGAGAAAGGAAAATTGGTATTATATAATATCTTCGATTATGGGTTACTAATAACTTGACTTAAATATTTTGAGCCCGTGATTTTCGCTCAAAAGTTATTGAGCCAGCCCAAATCTGGGATGTTACACTACATCAATCATTCAATGCCTGCACGATAAGAAAGAGGTCAGAAGCCCAAGGGGTTTTACCCTCAATTAGCCACCGCTGCTTAACTCAAAGATGGAGCACAGATAATGCTTATAAAATAATGGGAGTTTAGAGTATAGCTAGCTTACTTGTTCTCCTTTGCATAAGGGCATTTATTGTAGGATAGGAGAGAATGGAGAGGGTTGAAACTTGCATTATTGCACTTGGAGATGTGATATCTGTAATTTATCTCATAAGGCAGTTGTATCAGCCGTAGATATGCTTGAGTATGTTCATGTGACAGTGGTGAGAGTTCTAAAGTTTTCGTTATATCATGTCAGGTGAGTCTTGATTATTATCAAGTGTCCTCGTCTTAGACATCTCTTACGAGCACTATTAACAATTCATGCGAGCTGTGCTTGTTTGGGCTCTTTAGGAGGTGACATTGTTGGGTTTTTTTCAGCCCTTATGATTATGAGACTATCTCAACTGAGGTTGGACAATTGAATTCTGAGTTATGAATAAAGATAATAGAGGCTGAGTAAATAAGAGATCCACATTGTGCTTCATAGTGGTTAGTTTGTGGGTTTTAACTCTATTCCCCTTGGACCAGGTATGATAGCAAGCCTATAATAAATATGAAATCAATCATTATGGATCCTTATATTTGGGGTGGTTAGACAATAAATTATCAAAAGATATAATGCAATTGGACCATAAAGATCGGCCACCACACTTGCCCCCAGCTTGGGTAGAATGCCAATGTATTGTGATCATTATGCCTGAGCTTCAGTTTCCTCTAATTTAACAGAATTCAATTTACTGAATGACGATTGGAAGGAAATTGAGAAACCATGTCATTTTCCAAGAGAGATTTCAGTTCCAGATTCATTGGATTCAAAGTAGTAGAATTAAAGACATTGCAACTTTTCATGATTGACGCTTCAAATCTCCAACTTCCTTTATAAATAGAAGTTCTCAGTTCATTCTTTCATAGCAAAATGATGAGAGTCATCCAAAATAATAGAATAGGTTTGCTATTGAGTAGAATAGATGGTCATTAAAGATGAAAAAGTCTCTTCTGCTCAGGGAGTTATCTAGGGGTATGCTGCTGTGAAAGCTTCATGTTTTCTATTATGTTAGGCAGGGCTACCAGCTCATTGAAGTGGCCTGACGCTTTGTGGAAGATTTCTTGAGTTTGCCTAACTCAGTAGTAGGCCGGAACCTCTATAGAAGCTGGCGAAAGCCTGGCAATGGTTGACTGGTATGCTAGTGTTAAGATTGGCGAGGAACTCTTCAGCAGTCTGGGGCTAAAATTGAAAGCCTTTCATGCATCCAGCTGCCTCAGTTATTTCCAACCATCAGGCTTTGGGATTTCTTCTCAATTATGGCATTTGAAATAGTTTGTTACAGCTATCTTACCGCTAGGTCTTGGACGTCATCTGCCTTCCACTCCTGAACACCAGAGAAAAAAAAGTAGAGTCCAGGTAGACCTTTTGATGTAATAGACTAGCATCTAGTCCCCTTTGCAATAGTTCATACAATATTTGTACTTCATCTATACTTCATTAATGGAATAAAAGATGAATCTTTCCTTTCATCTCTTTTGTGTCTCTGCAAGTTCTTTAATTACAAATGTCTTTAACTTGAAAAAGCTTCGAGTATAAGCTAATATGATCCAAAGCTCAGCGATAAATGAGTCTTTGAATAACTGAAAGTGATATGCTTGGAAAGCCTCATAACTGTAAAACTTCCCAGAAGAGCCGTGAGTTTTTGGCCGAGTTTGTTATCCCATCAATAATGATAGTCTGGAGAACCACAATTGAGGCCAAGATCTAAGTAGTCAATATAATTGCTTTGATTTGCTAGTCATTTATCTAAGATAGCATTTTTGACTTTTGTCAATATGCAAAATTATCATTCGAGGCATAGAGAACCCATTCTTATCTTTTGAGGTTTAGAGGCATTCTAGATAATCATAACTCAATGCAAAAATACTTTTGAGTAATGCTTTGGAAGCACTCTTTTAATTTTATAAAATCGATTTTAGGACAAGACCTTAGTGAAAATTACGCTGAAGTTCTTTTTTATTAATTCTCGAGAGTGATGTAATGGGGGTTCCAAGGTCTGGTAAGTCAAGTCAATATAACTGAGTCAGAGGTGGAGCATGGCCAAACTAATGTAGCAGGGCTTAAGGACATAGAATGGCTGAACTAGTACAACTTGTCAAATACGAAATGACTTATCTATCATGTGTCTCGTCCCAAAAAATCCAAAGCACGGGTCCGGTCCGTGATTGTAGCACCCTGAAAAAGTGGTCTGGTTCGGTGACCTTTTTCGAAAATAAAGTCTTTAGAAAACTACGCGTGTGTGAGAAAAAATTAGATTTTTAGTGAAAAAGTGTTATTTAGAAAAATTAAAATAAGGCCAGGACTAAAAAATACGACAGTTTTGGCCAACTAATTTTGAAAAAGAATTTTATTTTAAAAAATAGGAGTCGCCACTTGGTATTGAGTTAGGGTTTACCAAGTTACCCGAAAATCATTTAGCAAAACAAAAATAACATTTTAGAAAAATATTTGAAAATTTTTTTCGACTCTGGTCTACAAAAAACGAGAGAAAAAGGATCCGGGAGTCACATTTGAATAAAGAGAATGCAAAGGCTCACGCCTAAGACATGCTTTCCACCTAGCCTGAGGCTAGTTGTGAGGTTTAATCAAATTTTTCTAAATTAACCCTAAATTCTATCAAGTTTTGGATGTGTTTATATGAGTGTAAATCCTAAATCTAATGTGAATATCGGGAGGGTCAAGATGTTTCGTTGAGACTTGGGCGGGATTATCGCATTAATTGCGAGGACTCGAGTCGAGACCTCGAGGGAGTCACGAGTATAGTTGCAAAATGAATGCAAAAGGAAAAGAAAAATAGTAATATAGATAATAAGTGATCGAAGAAAGTGGATAAGCGGCATAACAGGTACTGGGGGACAAATAATTCGTGACTGATATTTTTTTACTCGTGGAGGGGAGAACGACATGTCAATCCACCGCTTTGCATATAAGTAGACGACTATTTCTAGTCGGAGCTACACAAAATGACCTAACTTCCTAAGTGAAATGCAACCTAAATGTCATACACTGAGTTTATATAAAAATAAGTAATAATAGTAAGATATATACAAAAAAAATCATGCATAAAAGAAAAACCTAAAAATGAGAAGTAGTGTTTGAAATGATATAAAATGCACATGGGAAGTGAAACTATCACTGAAATGCTCTAAAGATCTAGCGTTGGACTAGCTCTTTTTAGGAATCCCCTACTAGCGTTGGACTAATGGGGAAGCGAGAAAACCACAATTAGGGTTGGACTAATGTGGTGACGGAATAACAAACAAATAAAACATGAATCAAAAGTAAGTAAACATATAAAGACACATGAGAGCACGAAGGAGCACATAACACGTAGGCATGATATCTAAATGCAAAATGCTAAAGAAAGCGGTAAAGCAAATAAGCACATAAGCACACAAAAGCACATAAGCCCTAACTATTACATCAGAAAAATTAGCTACAACTTTAAGGAGAAAAAAGTAAAAACAATCTATCTATTACATTTACTATCTAAATACACCAATATTTGTAAGAATATGATCAATATAATCTAACTATTACATTGACTAGCTAAATACAAAAAATTTTATATTTTTGCCAAAATAATAAAATTCAAAATTAAATAACATAAAATAAATAAATATACAAAAAGTATGTGAAATAAGAAAGACATAAAGAAAATTCATAAAAAAATCACATAGGAGCACATTGAAGCACATAAAGAGAAATTAACAAGGGATAGGGGTACCTTTTTGAAGATCCGGTATTAATGCTTTAAAAAAAAAACACAAATAAAGATGTCAATGCACCTTGATATAAACAAATAAAGCCTAAAAATATGTAAATATTGACAACTTGGGGTAAAATGTGAATGCGATCAACTAAGAGAACTAAAAACACAATTCTACAAAACTTAAAGAGTGACATTGGGAATCTACACAAGTTGAAAGGGTAATAATGGAAATCAAAACAAATCGAGAGATAGAATAGTAAATTTTAGTAAATATGGGGGCAATAATGTAATTCTAGGAATGTTAATAGACTAAAGATTCAAATTGCAGCAAACTTGGGGCAAATGAATGGGAATTAAAATCTGCAGGGCTAATATATGATCTACAAGAAATCTAAATGCAAATGTTCTGAAATATTAAGAGGCATAACGATATTAAAGAAAATTAGGGACAAAAGGCCAAATCTACAAATAACAAAAAAAAATGAAAAAAGCAAACTAAAATAGCCGTCCTCCTTTTTCCCCAAATCACATAATCCTTCTTTTTCTTTCTCTCAAAATCTCACTCCCTCCAATTTGTTGTCCATTGAACAAGCCAATTCCCCTAAATCAGTTTCCATAAAAACTAGAAATCTCAACTCACAAAACTTAGTTAGTCTCCAAATTGCTCAATTCAAACTAACAAAACCTTAAATCTCCACTCAATTTCATCACCAATCAGTTAAATCCAAATAACCATTGAAAAATGATAACGTGATTTACCCATCTTAGGTAGAAGTTGAGGCAGGGAAAACTGGTGGCAGCGTGATAGTGGTTGGGACCGGCAAATTGCTGGCAATCGAGATGGTAAGGTGGTGGCGGCGCAACCTTAGTTGTGGGTTGTGTTTGTGATGTTCATGTGTAGTGGTGTGGCTGGCAAAGACTGTGGCTGATGGTGGCCAACTACTTGGCCTGGGATTGATGGTGATGCTAACCGTGGCAGTGGGCAGAGGATGGTTTTTGGTCGTGGCTTTGGTGTGTTGATAGGCGGAGAATGAAAAAATCGGCGTTGCTGATGGTGGTTTCTATTGTGAGTGGCTATAACAGAGATGGTGGGTGGCCTTGTGGTCTTTGATGGTGGTTTTTGTGACTGTGAACATTGGAAGGATGGTGGTTGAAGTTGCTCAAGTTGAATTAGTAGTGCAATAGAGAAGGAACAGAGCTGATGGTTAATTCAGTTGGGGTTTATTTTGCTGCCACTTTCTTTGCAGGTGGTGGAAGTGGTCATGGCTTGGATTTGGTATGGAGGTACGAGTGATTTGGTCTATTATATGCGGTGGTGATGACGGTGAAGATGTGATTGGGAAGCTATGGCAGTGGAAATTGGGTGGAGATAGGGGAGGTAATGAATATGGTTTGGCTGTTGGTGGTTGTGATTGGCGTTTTAGTGACTGATGCTGGCTGATTATGGGGGTTGTGCTGTGAATTTGATAATGATTTTGGTTGGTTTGTTTGGCTATTACATTGAAATTTGGGGTTAATTGATGTTAATTTTGGTGGCTTGGAGTGTAGAAAGGTGATGATGGAATTGGGATAATTACTCGATTGTTTCTTGGTTTAGGACTGACTTTAGCTACTGGTAATGTGGTATGGAGTTTTGGGACTAAATTGGCACAATTTCAATGCAATTTGGGGCTAGTTTGATTCAGTGGTTGACTAGAGTTACTATGGCTCCATGGACTTAGTAATCTATTTGATAATTGTGAGGCCATGGGCAAGGGAAATAGAGTGGAAGTCTGGAAATTCGGTAGTTTTGGAGTTGTTTGTGAAACTGTCTGCAAGTTGTGGGATGGTGAAAGTCATTAGGTGGTGATTGGGGGTTCTGTCTTAATGGTAGCTTGGGAGGTTGGGTAGAAGTTTGTGATGGTTGCAGGAAGACCTGATTTTGATGTTTTTGGCGACTTGTTTGGTGTGATTTTGGTTGGTAAATGGTTG
The DNA here is from genome assembly GCA_024721245.1 of Mitragyna speciosa. Lineage (NCBI taxonomy): Eukaryota > Viridiplantae > Streptophyta > Magnoliopsida > Gentianales > Rubiaceae > Mitragyna > Mitragyna speciosa. Next base: position 11,989,556 of record CM045561.1, read on the forward strand.
TTTCTTGGGGTGGCAATGGGTCAATTTCTGACACTTTTGTGTAATTTGTGCAAGCTGTGATGTCTGATGATGGTGGTGATTGTGGGGGTGGTGGTGAGATTTGGTTGAATGATAGATTGATAGTAGTGGAATATGTGTTTGTGTGTTTCTGTATGTAACTACTATGTGTGTAGCTATGTGTGCAACTGGTTGTGTGTACTATCTATGTGAGCCTACTGTGTATGAAAGTGTGATTGATTGTGTGTGAATTTGAGTGTTATTTGTGCGTGTGCGTGTTGGTGTATGCGAGTGTGTGTGATTGGAATGGTACTGTGGGTGTGAAGTTGTGTGCGAATTGTGAACTTTTATGTGCTATGTGTATATGTGTGTAGTGTATATGATTGTGTGTGTGTGAATGTGGGTGAAACAGTGTGTGAAAGTGTGTGTGAAATGATAGTGTGTAGTGTGTGATGTGTGTTCTTGGTGTAGTGTGTGTTTGTTTGAAGATATGTGGTGTGTGTTATTGGGGTGGTGTGTGTTCTTGTTTTGGTGTGTGTTTGTATGAAGATGTATGGTGTGTATTTTTGGTATTCTTGGTGTTTTTGGAGGAGTAAAAAGAATTAAAAAAATCTCTATAGGCTTTTTGTTTTTTTCTCCTCCTTTTAATTCCAAAAACGGGCTATTTATCGTTCATAAAAGACTTATTTTACATAAGTAAAGGACCAAAACGCCCTTGACAGCCAAAATTACAACTTTACCCCTACAAAAAAGTTAAAAATCTATGTATTCTTTCAAAAACACAAAAATGAAAAAAAATTAAGAAAAATATAAATAATAAATTTATGAATACCAATTCACCCCAAAAAAAGTTTAAAAACTTAAAAACATGCTTAAAAGACTTAAAAATAAATTTGGGACCCAAAAATGACTGAAAAATGTTCAGAAGGCGAAATGACTTATTTTGTCCATGTACTGTCAAAATATACAGAAAATATGCCTCGAAAAATAAAAAAAAAATAGAAACATGTCTAAAAAAATGAAAAATAATTTAAAGCTCAAAATGAGCGAAAATGATGTTCACGAGACGAAATGACCATTTTGACCTTGTATTGGTGAAATGATATAAAAAATACGAGTTGAACTCAAAAACTCACAAAATTTTAGAAACATGTATAAAAATACAAAAATGTACACTTAATCTCCAAAACTAACGAAAAAATATTTACGTGCTAAAAATTACTATTTTGACCCCCAAAATTGTTTATTTTTTCCCCTTTTATTGAAAAACTAATTTGACCCTAAAAATATAAAAATGCCTCCAATGTTGAAAAAATAAATGGTGCATCAAAATTTGGTGTCTACACCGGGTTATGAAGTGCAACAGTTACAAAGCAAATCGTGGCTTTTAAGGTCACGTCTTCCCATGTTCTCTATTAATCAGCTATCATGTAGCAAGTCTTTTCAAATTCTAATGGATGGCAGTTGGTTTCTTAATTATCTATAAATATCGAGAAGTCGTCAGTTGGCTTTATTTTGATCAAATTTCCAATATCTCCTTTTTCTCCTACTAATACTTTCCTATGGCAACTTCCTCTTTACCTCTTAAATGAAAGGCTTCGGAAGCAACACCTTCTGAGAGGGAGGCCTCCCAACTGTCCATGGGGGGTTCTCGTACAAATGCTAGTCAGTCAGAATTCTCCTCTTCCTGATGAACCTCATAGGTGCTTTCTTATGAAACTTTCGTTCTATCCCATCTTTAGACCGTCCCTCCACAGTTCTTCTATCCTAAACTTCCTAATTCTATCCTAAGTAGAATTTGGGCATTAACGATCGAGCTGAGAATAATGATGTAGCCAGAGAGTGGCCACTCAAGTCTGTGTTGTGTCAGATAAGATGTATGCGCAAGACTTGACCTCTACCAACCTTATCTACCATTTTTCTATCTCCATGGCCACGATAATAGAATTTTCAATTCATATACTTTTTGTCTATAATTCACTTTTTAATGTGTTCTTCCACACTCTTTTGTAGGTCCACACTTTTTCTACCAAGATGGATGGCTTGGTTGGAGCAAAAAAATGCGGCCTAAAGTATTAAATACAAGGACCTATGAACTAGAGACTTGAACTGGCCGAGACTAAGAGGAGGCCTACTTGGTCCAAGAAGGTTAGGGAAAGCCTTTCTTAGTAGCTATTCAGGGTAAGAGCCAAATTGGAAGCTATTCGAGAAGACAGGGATCATCTCGCCTCTAGAGACCGTAGCCCAGAAATATAGTTTATAAGCCTTTGGCCTCCTTGGTCCTGCTAAAAAGACGTTTCTAATAATATTTCCTTGGTTTTCCATCTTCCTTCTTTTACTAGCTAGGTCCACCTTGCCCCCTTATTTTTGCTAAATACTAGGATTTTGTAGAAATAATTAAACAGGGAATCAAATAAACTGTTGTAAAATAACAGTTGAAGGTCCTATGCCTTGGTCATTATGTTCGGGGCCTTCCCAATTTATGACTTAGCTCCCCAAAGGCTAACCTCCTAGGGAAGTAATCTCCTCTCTTTGGAGTTTGTATATCACGCCAAGTTGGTTGGTCGGGTTCTACGAGTCTCAGCGTACCAGGCTTTACCATAGCAAGATCACATACGTAAAAGCCTGAATGATCAAGAGTTTATCACTTTAATCATTTCCTCTTAGAGAGAGTAACCTCCATACTAAGGCTATATTTGTCGAAACGAGAGTTATGGGGCTCGGATATACCCACATGATAAATAAAATAGTTAGTTATTAGGGGAAATGTCCCTTGTCTTAGGAGATTCATTGCTCAAAGTTAAGATGAGACCTGAGGCCTAGTTGTCCCAAATAAAGTTAAGACTAAATGCGCAGGCCTGGGTGGCTAATTTACAAAAACATTTTTCTTAAAAATGCATTTAACAGAAATGCTTAAGCAATAGACAAAGAGCAAACTGGCTTGATTGTTACTTTTTATGTTATTTTTTATCAAAATTTTCTACTACCCCCATTTTGGGAGTTTGTCTGTCATGGTAGCTTGGTCAGCTTGATATTGAGAAGGTCTGACCGACCAAAGTTTATAGAAAATTGATTCCGAATAAGTCTCAGACGGCCAAATTTGTATAGAGCCTATTTGGCTGAGAGATTGTTAAAGGCTATTTTTTCCTACGGAGAGTGGCTCATTTTCAGAGTTTTGGGGCTTGTTTGACCCTTAACTCAATAAAGCTTAGTGTCCTAGGGGAAAGGCCCCTAATTTTGGGACTCTGCCTCAAGCTTGTTAGAGTACTCGAGTTCTATAAGAGAAAAGAGGTAGAACTGTTAATTGTTGGCCGAGGTGTAGTACAAATGATTTTCTTCCAGAGGAAGGGCCCCCATCTTGGGAATACTAATGTCGAGGTGGGGTTACAGACAATGGCTTGAGGCCTAGAGCTTGAGGGTGTCGATGCAGTTGCCTTTTGAGAATTAGGTTTCGCATCTCTAGAGCTAAGAATAGGTCAGGTTGACGAACCTAAATAGCCATAACCCGCAAAATCCACAAGCCTAGACAAGATGGCCACCTCCTGGGAGAATGGGTTCTTCGTCCCTGGAGTAGAGGGGCAGGTTGTCTGCAAGTTTACATGGGCTGGGGCTATGAAGGCGCATAGTTAACTTATGAATTGCTAATAGCTTAATCATTTAATTATTTATTTGCATAGCTATTACAATTAAGATATGCAATTATGATAGCGATTGAATTGGACAATTCTATTTATTAAAATGTTCACACTTCGAGAACCCTAGAACTTAGTGGTGATAATATGGCTAATTTACCAAAGTCGCAGTTGTTCATGTTGACACCTAACTTTAATCGTATAATATTTATTTATTGGTGTGATAGTATTGTGGTCAAAGTTAATTTGGATAGGTCATGTTAGTAATAGAATTGTGGTTAATTTGGATAGGTCATGTTAGTAATAGTATTGTGGTTAAAGTTAATTTGGATAGGTCATGTTAGTAATCAAATTAGCAAAGTTACTTCACTAGATTATAGCACTTGAAACCCTAAAACCAAGAAACATGAGTGTAAATTGTGTTTGTATATAATTACACATGTAATATGTAAAACAAGTTGGATTAATAAATTGAGATATGTATCATATCTTACATAAAGCCTTAAAAAAGAGAGAGAGCGAATCAAAAAGTGGCTGAATAGGTGAATGGAATGTAGCTAGTACGAGCTGTCATAAAACTAAAGGAATTAGAGGGGAATCAATTGCTTAGTCACCACCCAACATTTGATCATCCTTAAGACTGTCTAAAATATTAAAAAAAAGCTAAAGGAAAGAAAATAAAATAGAGAGGGAGTCATTTGGTAAAGCATCAAGAAGGGAATAGAAATAAGGCATCAAGAGAGGAATAGAAGAAACTCCACCATGTTAAGCCAAGAGTGAGAGAGAAATTGAAGCATGAGGGGAAAAAGTGAGCTTCCAAGGTGTGAAGGTAGATTTTTCTTGGACCCCTTTAGCTTTATCACAAGTTATTAAACTCTTAAAATCTTATATTTGATAATTTTAGCATGAAAGTATTGCTGGGACTTGGGAAAGTTGGAATTGGTATGCATGAATTTTGAAGAACTTTGTAAATCGGTGACTTGGAAATAACAAAATGTATGATGGGATTTTGACAATGTTATGGTTAAAATTTGGACATGATGCCTTTTAAGAAATTGTAGTATGTTGAATATAGTTTATAAGGGTGCAAAATAATGATTTTTCATGGAGTAGAACTTGAGATATATTGAATTGAACCAACTATAGTTGAAAAACCCATACTACAATCATGCTAGACCAATTTTGAGAAATCAATTATAACTTTGTATAGCAAGATCCAAATTGGATGATTCTTGTTCTGTTGGAAACTAGATTCACTGAGTTTTCTAATTGTGCACAGATTGTGCCATGATTCTTTGAGAATTGATGCCAGAAATCATGTAAACAGGAAATGAAAAACCAAACCTGAGCAAACAGGGTTGGTGATGAGCTAAATTAGGGGTTGATTTTGAACTTGTTCTAGCTAGAATTTAAGTTGATAATCTTGATTCATTATTAATTGAACTCAAAATTCAACTGAAACTATGCTGAAAGTCCAATCCTTGCGTAACCAGAGTTGGTGATGTGACAAGTTTAGACTCAATTTTGACCCCCTTCTTGATTGAATTTGAACATTTTCTTCAAAAAGGTTGTACTATGACAAGTGTAAAATTTACCTACATTAATATATGCTTTATTATAAGTTTTTAGTGTGTTTTAATATATTTAGAAGGAATTTGGCTCCAGAAATATTATTTTCCTCAAACTAGTGTTTTTCCTTAGAAATTAGGGATTTTGATTCAAAATTTATATTTTGAGCAATTTAATGCACAAGTTTATGTGATTTTGCAGGTTTTATGACATTTGGATCAATGAGAGCAAAACTTATCTCAATTTGAGTTGATTCAATATTGGACCAAAAACATCACAAAACTTGGAGATTTTTCAACATTTGGGAGCGTAATTCACCTAACAAATCAACTGTGGGATTCATGGATCATCCTCGCAAACAATATTTTGAGCCAAGATCTTGTGGACCAAAAAGTTGAAAGGCCCAAATTGGCCCAACTTACAAATTTGGCCCAAAATGTTGAAAAGCCTAACTTGGCCCAAAATGTCAAAAGGCCCAATTAGCCCAAGTTGACCCAACTAGGCCCAAATGGTGGTAGAATTCTCTAAAGAAGCAACTTGTAACATGTTCACACTTGATGTTCAAGATAATTCTAGAGCAACTTGTAGGAATTTGAGTCAAATTAAAATTGCTAAGTCCAATACAAATCTCTTGAGAATTTTAGACAAATTTGGAAGACAACTTGCATTGCAAGTTGGAGAATATTAGAATTTTGAAGAATTCTCTACACAAATGTATTTGACTTTTCAAACCCTAGAATTTTCATTTTTAGGACAAAATTTATAAGAAATTGTTAACAAGGACTTGAGTCTCAATATTCTATAAATAGGGGTCCTTGGTTAACATATTAGAAAGGAATGATATATATGAGGTTAGGAGATATTATGTGAGGAGAAATAGAGTAGTATACTAGAAATCTTTTTGTAGTAGTAGAAAATTCAGTACTTGTAAAGAAAATCATGGAGATTTCACTTGTACCAATTCAAAGTCATGAAGGAAATGGAAGTTACGGAGCCTTGTTCATCCACCAAATGAGCAATTTCTATCCTTATCTTATCATTTACTACTTGTTATGAATTGTTACTTTGTTATTTTGCTCTTTAAAGTTAAGAACTTTATGTTAAGCTAAATACTTGTATTAGGGTTAGATGAAACTAATTCTATGTCTTGAATGAAATTTAACTGCTATATCTTGATTTTACTTGTTCATCTATCAAGGTTAAACATTTGTGGTTTATTGATCACCAACTATAAACTACCTAGTTGTTAGTTGACAAATAAACTTGCAACATAACAATGAAAATATGATATACGAAACCTTTCTAGTATGACATGAAAATAGTTGTACTCTTAGGTGGATTGAGGTTGTTTTAAACCACAATTCATGAATTTCACAAAACTTCATCACATGAGTAGGTGAGTTTATGTCAATTCATTGTGAAAACAAGTTTTAGTTACATATGGAATTGCAATCCCTACTAAATCAAGATGTTGATAGCAAGTGAGAATTAGTGGATTCTAAATCCTGTCGCATCCTAAAAATCATAAAATGAGGTTCAAGTACTAGTGGGGTTGTTGACTGTTGCACCTCGAAAGGCGGTCTAGTCTAGTGACCCATTTTGAAAAGATAGAGTATTGCAAAAACTCTGTGTGTGTGATAAAAATCGAGTTTTTAGTGAAAAATATGTTTTTTAGGAAAACTGGTATTTAAAAAGAAAGTAAGGTACGGGATTAAAAGTGCGACAGTTTTGGCCAACTTATTTTGAAAAAGGGTTTTATTAAAAAAAATGGAGTCGCCACTTGGTATTGAGTTAAGGTGTACTAAGTCACTCGAAAAATCGTTTAACAAAACAAAAGTAAAAAATTTTAGAAAAATTATTTAAAATCCTTTTTTGACTTCGATCTACGAAAAACGAGAGAAAACAATCCGAGAGTCACATTTGAAGAAAGGGAAGGCAAAGGCTCACGCCTAAGGCACCCTTTCTACCTAGCCGAGGTTAGTTGCGAGGTTTAATCAAAATTTCCTAAATTAACCCCTAAATTCTATCGCGTTTTGGATGTGTCTAAATGAATGCAAATCCTAAAATCTAAATGTGGGTATTGAGAGGGTCGAAATATCCCGTCGAGGCTGGGCTGAGATTATCGTATTAATTGCGAAACTCGAGTCGAGGTCTCGAAGGAGTCACGAGTGTAAATGCAAAAATGAAATGCAAAAAAAGAAAAGAAAAGAAAATAATAATATATAGTAAGTGAAGAAAGAAAGTGGGTATGTAACATAACGGGTACAGGGGACCTAATAATTCGTGACTTTGACTTTTTCTACTCACAGGAGGGGGAAACGGCATGTACGTCACTGCTTCCCACGTAAGTAGACTACTATTTCTGGTCGGATCATACAAAATGACCTAAATTCTAAGTGAGATGCAATCTAGATGTCATGCATTTGAAGATGTGTCAAAAATAAATAAATAATAGTAATAATAATAAAAATCATGCAAAATGGAAAGAAAACTAAAAAATGTGTGAAATGGGATGTAAAATGCACACGAGTGCACCTAACACTAAAATGTCCCAAGGGTCTAGCATTGGACCAGCCCTTTTTAGGGATTCCCACCAGCGTTGGACTAGCGGGGAAACGATAAAGACACAACTAGTGTTGAACTAGTGTGGTGACAGGAATAACATAAAACATGAATTAAATAGTAAAACATGAATTAAAAGCAAAATAAACATATAAAGACATATAAGAGAACGTAAGGGGCACAAACACGTAAACATGATATCTAGATGCAAAATTCTAAGGAAAGCAGTAAAACATATAAACATGTAAGCACACAAAAACACATAAGCCCTAACTATTACATCGGGGGAATTAGCTACAATTTTTAGAGAAAAATTGTAAAAACAACTTATCTATTACAATTGCTATCTAAATATAGAAATATTTGTAAAAAATACGAAGGAAAATAATCTTATTATTACATTGATTATCTAAATACAAAATAATTACCAAATAATAAAATTTGAAAATTAAATAACATAAAGTAAATATGTGACTAGCCCCACCTTACCCTAAGGCGTACCAAAGGGTTTAGCAGACTTGCCTGCCTAGCTCTCGCCAGGATCCGGGTCAAGCACACATTAGATTCCATGAAACAATCGATATTTTATAAAAACTCGTAAATACATACATATGATTCAACTTATGAGTAAAGATACTAGTTAAGTAGTTTACATCATAAACACCTAACTAATACAGTAAAATCTCAAACATCCTTTTACTGACAAAATCCTACCAAGAACTACTCTTGAATCCTTACCACCAGCCTCAATAGTAGGAGCCTGTTAAGGAGAACAAATAAAAAAGATGAGTTATAATAGCTCAGTGAGGTTTCCATACATACAATCACACAAGCAGACAAGTAGAAAATAAATAAAGAAATAACATGTGTCATAAAATAATATAAGAACTAGTTAAATAAATAATTGATCAAACATGAAAGGATACATCTCAACCACGGGAGCAAGCTCAACCGCGGGAGTATCAAGTACATAATCATGTGGCAATAGTGTTCGGACCAATAAGAAAACCAGATCCTTGCCAATGATCGGGTAAATATTAGATAACAGTACCCGTAACCACCCATGCACCTTTACCTCCTCAATACCTCCACACTAGGGTGAGATCTCAACCCTGGAAGGTAAAACAGTTTGTTCAGTCTAGAGTTGGCCTCTTTGGGGATTCTCAACTCAGAGGAAAGAACACAATCCCTAATGCCTAACACCTTATATCCTCCTCAATACCAGTATGACTAATCGTGGTGTAACTGGTGAAGTATGACCATGAAAGTCTAGCCCGAAGGCTCAGTTCAGTTGAAAGTTCACAAACAAGTATATTCACATTTGATAGAAATTGTGCATGTAACAAATTGCGGGATAGATGTAATAAGGTACACATCTTACCCTCATATAGCTATAGTAGCTCACAAGTATCAGGCACAAATAGAATTAACATTTAAACATGCATTAGGCGCACACAAAGGAACACTCACCTGTAAATCTCAAGAAAGTGCCTTGTAAAACGTGTGAGGTTCAGACTCGGATCTTGAAATTCATAAGTAGCCTAATTAACCTACTGGATTTTCTTTCAAAAGAATTTTATAAAATTTACCCAAGTTTAACTAAGGTTTTAAAATAAATGAAATTGGTTATAAGGAAAATCCAAGAAGTTGTAATTAAGGAATCCAAGTAAAACCCTAAATCAACCAATTAAAGAAACTTAAGAAATTTCCATTTTGAAAGTACTTTGGTTCTAAGGGCAAATAATTCATTAAGTGTCAAAATTAAGGTTAAATTTCAAAAGGAACTAATTAATACTATAAATTTGTTACTAATTTCCGCTTTATGTACTATATTAGTTACAAAACTTTAATAATTCACCATAAATTTTGGACCAAAAGAAAATAATGCTAAATACTATGGACTAAAGAGGTATTTTAAATAAATATTAATTAGGGTTCAAAGTTTTTTGGTGTAAGAAGAAATTTTGTCCAAAATAATTAATTTATAGGTAAACTAGCTTTTAAAGTCCAAGAAATATTTATTGGTAATAGTCAAGTATAATTTAAGAACTTAGCAAAACTAATATAGGTTAAAATGAGAAAACTCCAAAATATCCTATACTTAGGTAAATTAATGGTTTTAAACTAATTAATATCAAACTAATGATATTTAATTAAATTAAGACTAGTTAAATAACAAATTAGGGCTATTTGGTGAAAATACACTAAATCAAGTATAAGTGAAACTAGTCAAATTTCACTTACACATTCAAAATTTAAGTTTCTAACCAGTTTAGATCTTCAAAATTTATAAGAGTTTCTTCTTAAAATTGATTAACAAGGTTCCAAATTCATTGCATAACATTTTCCTAAAAGCCGGTTTAGTAAGTTAAGCTTAAGGTGCTTATTTTTGGTGTCACTTCAACCCAATTCACAAGTTGTAATTTACAGCAGTTTTTATCACCAAAACTTGGCCAAAACAAGGTTAATATAGCTGGAAATATTAGGTGATCAAAGCTGAATTTTTGTAACCTAGTAAAGCTGAAATTTATTCAAGGTTTGGAACAAGGAAGTGCCGGTCTACAAGCTGAAATTTCAGCAACTTCAGCCCACTCAACAGGCCCTAAATACTGAAATTCTTCCATAATTTTTCCTCTAACAAGACTATCCAACATGCCTTCTAACTCTAGTCAAAATTTCAGCCATAGATTCCAAGGTTTTCCACTCAAATAAAGCATCAAATTCCTATACAAGTCCATACTAAGCAAGTAGGCCATAATATAGTTAATCTACTATCAAAGAGAGGAACAAAACAAGGGAAAACCTCATAATCATGAGCATAAATATTCATATATATAACAAGAGAACAAAATATAAGCATGAATCTTAAGTACTTAACGAAATCATAAGAAAAACATAAGAACTCTTCTAATAAAACTTGAAAGAACTCAAAGTTTCTTGATGAATTTACCTCAAAATAGGTAAGGTTTTAGTTGAAGAAGAGTGGATGGATGGTTAGTCCCTTAAGAACCTTCAACTTTTGAGCAAGACTTGAGATTGAAACTTGGAGAGAATTTGTTGAAGTTTGAGGGGATTTCTTTTCTAGATAGGTTTAGCTTTTGGGGAAAGATTAAGTTAGTCTTCTACGTGTTTAAAATAGTTGAAATTGAAGACTACTTTGGGCAATAGGGTGGCCGGCCAAGGGAGAGAAAAATGTAAGGAAATTTGAGCTAAAAATTAAAAAGAATTGGTAAAAGTGAAAGCCAATAATAGGTGGCCATTTATGGTGTTAGGTTGCATAATCTTCCAAATATCTAAGTAATAGGTGGCCTTACTTTTCTAAATATCTAAGCTTGGTTGGTAAAATTTAATTGGTGAAATTTTCCTATGATCATCATCAAACATGTATTAATAATAATTCAAGAAATCAATTTGTAAAAGAAAATTATACAATAAAAACTAATAAGGAAAATTTTTACAACTAACTTTCACAACATAGAAACTAAGTGGTTTTAAGCTTTTAGGGTTTTACAAAATAAATATGCAAAAAGCATGTAAAGTAAGAAATATATGAAGAAAAATGCATAAAAATCACATAAGGAGCACATTAGAGCACATAAATAGAAATTGATGAGTGTAAGGTAATAACATAGGTAACGCAACAGGAAAAATAAAATTTTATTACCTTAACCATGGATCTCTTTGACATATCTATATGATTAATAAGGAGGTTTGCATGAAGATTACCTTAAGCACAGAAGATTTCTATGCTACTAGGCAAAGATCCTTTGAAGAAGATGTTAGATCTACCACGAAAAAGCCCTCCAAGCGTAGAGCCTCTAACAATATCCACACGAACAACTTCTTTGGGAACCTTGTAGGCTTGCTTGCTTTGACTTTTGAGTGCTAAGCTCCCTTGAATTATTTAAGAACACAAGAAGAAGAAAAACCTAACAATTAGGAGCGAAAGAGAGAGACGCCTAGAGAGAGAAAGTGGCATGCCTCTTTCTTCAATCTTTTCTCTCACTAGTTTTCTTTTTGTGTTGCAATAATTCAAGAGTCAAAGCATGAACCTTATTTATAGAAGAAGTATTCTAGTCTTTTAGGAATAAAAGCTAATTGGAAACCAAGAAGATTTAGGTAACTTACTTTAAGCTAAACCTTCTCCTTTAGGAAATCTATTCTATAAGGAAACCAATTAGTTACTTTATTTGTTTTAGGAAACCAATTTCCTATAAGACTTAAAATATTTATAATAAGTCCTTTAAGTTAATTTATCTCATAAATTAACCCCATAAGTATCTCATACTTATCTTAATTACATTTTAACCCAAAGATTTTGTTCTTTATGTGTGTGACCCATTAGGTTCCATTCACGTTGGCAATAAGTATAAATTATAACTCATTAATTGAGCTAGATAAATTAAACACTTTAATTTATCATTAATTCATTAATTAATCAATTCATACTTATAGGTCATGAGTGGCGTCTAGCAATGCATCATGACCACCCAAGTGAATAGGAAAGTCATATGGTAGACCATACCCTTCAATGACAATATTATCGTGTAATTAATATCCTTTCACCACACTATATCCCAATTAGCTTAAAAGTATAGTGCATACTTTTAAATGACTAATTTATATTTTCTTGTTCCAGAAATATAACTCTCCATGATGTATAACTTGAAACTACTTCCAAGTTATACTATCACTTCTGCAGAAGATTTATGAGTTAATATTTCCAACAAGTGGCCATAAAGGGATATACTCTCCTATTAAGGAGTGGTGAATCTTATATTGATTACTCATTATCTTTTCATGCTTCAAACTATACCCAATCTCTAATCTATGGGCTACCCTTTTATGGGCACCGAGGAATAGAGTCAAAGTATAGCAATCCACACTCAAGATACTATAGTAATCTCAAGTCAAAGGATCACTTACACCATTGCCATTAAGAGTTCAACCATTGGCACTATAGTTGAAACTCTTAGGCGGATCAATCCAATGAACTTGTTCTGAAACAAGCATTCACATACTAGCTTAAGTGTCGTGCACACCATAGTCAATGAAATCAACTACTACTTACCATAAGTAGAGGCAAAGTATGTGCTAATCTATCCGCATTAATGATGTCCAATCTCATTAATACTATGACTAGGGATATTTAAGAATATGACTTTATGTATTAAAGTCTCATAATTGTAACCCTTACAATCTCTAATACACAGTCAATATTCTAAGGACTTTATCAATCAAACAAGTAACATGGAAATACAAGTATAGACGACAAAGAAAAATACCACATGGATAAATATAACATAAATAAGTGTAAATACAAAACACCTTAAACCATCTTGGTTTTAGGGCATACACTAACAATGAGGAATAGGGGTACCTCTTGAAGATCTAGTTCTAAATGCTAACAAAATAAATAAAAATGTCAAGGTGCCACAATTTAGGTAAAATAAATCATAAAAAATGTAAATCCCAACAAATTGTGAGGTAAACATGCAAATCCCAGCAAACTAAGATGAAAGCACAATTTACAGCAAGTACAAAGGGCAAAAACATAATTTCAGCAAGCTTGGGGATGATAATATTTGAACTTAAAGGGCTTGATTGCAAGCTACATGACTTAATTGAAAGAAACTAAAACTGAGGGGGGGTCAATATGTAATTATAGAGGGACTTAATTGTAGAAAATGACAAAAAGTCGCTTGGGCATACTAATGACAACAGATGAAAATTTTCAAATTCAGGTTAGAAATCTAATTATAATAATAACAATTAAGAAAATTGTCAAATTCAGGAAGTCTAAAACTGAATTAATTAAATTAACCTAGTTGACCAAAGTTAATCAAAAATTAAGTTTGATTAAATTAAAACAAATTATAACCAAGTGAGTAAAGAAGAAAACCAAATTAGATAAATAAATTAAAACTAATTCCCTAAAAAATTGTTATCTAAATTTAGACTGAAAAAACACAGGAAAACACAAAAAAAAAAACATAAAACACACCCAAAAATTCTCAATTCTCTCATTTTCTTTCTCCCCTTTTTCTCTCGTCTTCTACCTCTCTTCTTTTTCTTCTCTATTCTCTGGCCTCCCTTCCATTCTCCAGTTCCGTCTGATTTCTATTTTTTGTTCTTGCCATCTCTATCTGTTTCTCTCTTTTCTGTCTATGTCTATCCCTCTTTCACGCCTTTATCTCGCTCTATCTCTTCTTTGGTCATTTTCTTCTCTCTAGCTCTCTCTTCATTCTCTTTCTCCTTTTTTTTCTTTTTTCTTTTTCTTGTTTTCTGCCATCTCTCTCTACTTTTTTCTCCACAGAACATCATCTTCCTCTTCTTTCTCTTCCCTACCTCCCAGTTTCTTTCTTCTCTCTATCTCGGTCCTCTCCTCTGACTTTTTCCTTCTTTCTCGCACGGCTTCTCACTCTCTCTCTTCCACCTTCTACTTTAACAGAAACCTCTCCCTTTCTATTCCTCTCCCTTTTCATCACCATTTCTCTCTGGTTTTTCTCGTTCCTTTTTCTTCCACTTTTTCAGCTTTTCTTTTTTCTAATTTCTCACTTCCTAAGCACAACTCAAAACCCAAACCCTTAATCAACCAGAGGCAAATAGGTTTATCAAGATTAAGTAATATTGGTATAAAACGAGATTGATTGGATGAAATACGAATGCAAGAGGGAAAAAAATCAGTTTTTACCTTTTTAGCTGAGAAATGAAATGGCCTAATGGTAAGGGTAGGAGGGAGGTAATTCGTAGTGTGATGCTTGTTTTCTGTGGATGGGCCGTTGTTGATAGTTGTACTAGATTATCACCGAGGGCTCCTATGGCAGCATCGCTACTGCTGGTTGTTTGTGATGGCCTTCTGCTATAGTGGAAACCTATTGATTATAGGACTAATTGATTGGTGATGCTTTGGGTGTGGGCTTGCAGGCTGTGGATAGAAAATTATGTGTGAGTGGTGAGGGTTGATTGTGGAATTTGGGGTGGTCTTACGAATGGGGTTGTAGGTGGTTCTTGGATGGGAATTGACCTTGACGTGATTGTTGTTGGGGCTTGAACTTGATGTTTTTTCTTGCAGGTGGCTGGTAGTGTGAATTGGTGGTTATGGACGTGAATTTGTCATATAGGTGGTGAAGGACCTAATTGGTGATAGTGTTGTGCTGGTGAAGAGGTAAGTGGGTGAGCTTGGATTGAAGTGTGGTGGTCGCATAGTAGTCGTTCCATGGAAGGAGGATGGCAAGTGAATTGGGTGATTTGCTAACAATTTCTGAGCTTGTTTCAGGTCTGCCTTGGTGACTGAGGAGGGGCTAGTTGAGTTGGCAGGGAAGTGGTAAGGTTTCGATTAGCAGCATGTTGGTAAAGGTTAACATGGAGTGTATTCTGAATTTGTTGGAGATAGTTCCTAATAGGCATTTGGTGGTTGAATTGTGGCTTGACTAGACTCTGTGTGTGTGTGTGTGTGTGTGAGTGAGTGAAGGGATTTGAAGCGCTGTGTGTGGGTAACTATGTGAATTTGTGTGTTTGAATGTGTTTTGTGAACATGTAAGTGAAACTATGGACTGTGTGTGTATTTGTGTGTACAATTGTGTGTGTTTAGTGAGTAAATGAGTGTGTGTACGTGTGTATGTGTCTGTTGTGTGTGAATGGGTGTGAAGTAGTGGGTGAAGTACGTGAGGGGATTTGAAGCTCTGTGTGTGGGTAACTGTGTGAATTTATGTGTTTGAATGTGTTTTGTGAACATGTAAGTGAAACTGTGGACTGTGTGTGTATCTATGTGTGCAACTGTGTGTGTTTAGTGAGCGAATGAGTGTGTGTATGTGTGTATGTGCCTGTTGTGTGTGAATGTGTGTGAAGTAGTGTGTGAAGTGCGTGAAATTGAGTGTGTGATGTGTGTATGTGTTAATGTGCGTGTATCATGTATGTGTATAATTGTGTGTGAGAGAGAAAGTGTAAGAAATGGATGGGTTAATGTGTAGTAGTGTGAGAGAGTGTGTGAATAAGAAGTGTGTGTTCTTGGTGTTGTAGATGTAGGTTGAAGATGCACTAGTGTGTGTTTTAGGTGTTCTAAGGTGTATATTTGAAGCTACACTAGTGAGTGTTCTAGGTGTTCTGGTGTTCTAGGTGTAGACTTGAAGATATACTAGTGTGTGTTCTAAGTGTAGGCTTTGAAGATACACTAGTAGCTAGTAAGTGTTCTTGGTGAAAACTTAAAAAAAATGTAGAAAAAAGTGTGTGTTTTCGGTGTTCTTGGTGTAATGGATAAAACTAAAAAAACTAAAACTTTTTCTAGGCATTTTTTTTTATTTTTCTTTCCTTTTTTTTAGTCCCAACAATGGACTATTTATAGTGCACAAAAAACATATCTTCCAATAAATGACTAAAAGACCAAAATACCCTTGACTACCAAAATTACAACTTTACCCTTACAAAAACATTAAAAATCTATTTTCTCTCACCAAAAAAAAATATTAAAAATAAAAAATATAAATAATAAATTTATGAATAGAAATTCACCCCAAAAAAAGTTAGAAAAATTTAGAAATATGCTTAAGAATCTAAAAGTGAATTTGGGACTCCAAAAAAATGGCGAAAAATGTTCAAGAGGCGAAATGACTATTTTGCTCTTGTACTATCAAAATGTATTAAAAAAATCAGTTAGTCTCGAAAAATTATCAAAAATTGAAAATAAACTTAAAATCCTAGAAAATGCATTTATGACGCAAAAATTAATGAAAAAATGGGTTAAATTGTGAAATGACGATTTTGCCCCTTAACACAGTATTTACAGAAAAAATAGCAATTGTCCCTGAAAAAATCAAGAAAATTTAGAAACATGCTTAAAGAATCAGAAAAATAAATTTGGGACCTGAAATGAGCGAAAATGGTGTTTGCGAAGACGAAATTAACATTTTGCCATTGTGCTGGTAAAATATGAAAAGAATACCAGTTAAATCAAAAAAAGTCACAGGAAAATTAAAAAATACGTATGAAAGTAAAAATATGAATTCAAAGCCCCAAAGCTAATAAAAAAATATTTACAAGTAAAAATTACTATTTTGCCCCCCGAGATGATCGATTTTATTCCCCTTTTATTAATAAATTAGAATTTGACCAAAAAAAAATAGTAAATATACATGGCCCCTAATATTTGAAAAATAAATAGTATGTCAAAATTTAGTATCTACAGTTTGCCCCTCTTTGTCAGGAATCTCATAGAGATTTCAGACAAAGACGTAGATAATACCAAATTTTGACTCACCCAAATGTAAAATAATCACTGCTATAAACAAAATATCTAGTCATGTATAGTGCGAGAATGTGATGAGATGTGAACTAATGGCCAAAGAACATAGAAAACATGTGACCGAGCTCTCAAGGAGCTGCCTACGTATCCCGGTAAAGGGAATCAGGTCAAACATAGTTCGAATGCAAATGAACTATAGATGCAAAACACAACTGCAAATAGTGAGTCAATAATTCAAAATTTTCAAAACTTGTGATCGAAATAGAGAAGGAGCTGTGACACTTGAACTACTAAACAAGGATAACATAAAGCGGTAAAAATTGCAAAATAAAATAAAGTGCTTAAACTAATAGACAAAAAATGAATTTAGACTGCTAGACAAGATAAATACTGATAAGTTAAATGTAATGTCTGGGCTGCCAAATTTGAAAATGTAAATAAACAGATGCCGACTAGACTGCTGGACGGATGCATGATCCTGGGCTACTAGGATTGATGAATGCAATGCAAGGTGTGGAGCTGCCAGACTTGAAAATGTAAATAAACAGATACCGACCAGGACTGTTAGACGGATGCATGACCTTCGGCTGTCAAGGTGCAAAGTTGGACTGCCAACTTGAAATGTAAATAACATATGCCGACCAGGCTGCTTGGACGGAATGCATAACTTTGGGCTGCTAAGGTTGATGAATGCAAAGTTTGGGACTGCCAAATTTGAAAAAGTAAATAAACAGATGCAGTTCAAACTGCTGAACGGAAAGTATGACCTTGGGCTGTCAAGGTTGATAAATGCAAAGTTGGGCTGTCAACTTGAAAATATAAATAAATGATCTTGGGCTGCCAGGAATCATAGAATGCAATGCAATGTTTGGGCTGCTAGACTTAAAAATGTAAATAAACAGACGCCGACCAGGTTGCTGAACGGATGCATGACCTTGGGCTGCCAAGGTTGATAAATGCAATGCAAAGTCTGGGTTGTCAGACTAAAATAGAAAGAAAGCATGCTCAGGTTGCTGGACAAAATAAATTCGTAAAGTAAATGCAGAAAGTGGTACCAAAACTGCTGGACAAAATAAATTCGTAAAGTAAATGCAAGACACAGAGAAATTTAAACAAATGCTGAGCATAGTATTCAACTTTAACTCAAAAACTATTTTTTCTTTTTTTTCTCTCTTTTTTTTCTTTTTTTCTTTTTTTTTTTTTTTTTAAAATAGAGGATTAAGCCTACCGAAACCTGAAGATGTAAGCTGGTGAAACGAAAACACAATATGCAGATTACTAGACACCTTAAAACAATATGCAGTATGCTGGATATGTGCTAGATAATTACTAGGTGAATGAAAATTTGAAATAAAATAAAATAAAACATGCAAATGAGGTGCAGACTGACAGATGAATGTATGAATATGAACGAAAATGCAGAGTTTTAGATGCCAGACTAACATAAACAGAAAAGTAAATCCAACGAATGAGTTGGAGCATAACAGAAGTTAAAACCCAACGGACGAGTTGGGCCCAACGGACGAGTAGGGATTTAATAAACAAGTAAACCCACCAGACAAAGTTGGGATTCAACGGACGAGTTAGAACATAACAGAAATTAAACCGAATGGACGAGTTGGAGCCCGACGGAAAAGTTGGGACTTAACAAGAAAGTAAACCCAACGGATGAGTTGGGGTCCAACGGATGAGTTGGAACATAACAGAAATTAAAACCAAACGGACGAGTTGGGGCCTAACGGACGAGTTAGGGACTTAACAAAAAAGTAAACCCAATAGACGAGTTGGAGTCCAACAGACGAGTTAAAACTATAACACAAATTAAAACCCAACGAACTGAGTTGGGGCCCAACGGACGAGTTGGGACTTAACAAAACAGTAAATCCCAACGAACGAGTCGGGGTCCAACGGACGAGTTTGAACGTAATAGAAATTAAAACTCAACGAATGAATTGGGACCCAACGGACGAGTTGAAACTTAAACATAAAAGTAAAATGTGCGTAATGTTGGACAAAATCAAAACAACATGCAACATGCTAAACAAATAATGAACAAATGTCGGTTTGAAAAAGTAAGACAAGATAATGTGGCACAAGCTGCTAGACAAAATGCAGGAATGCATGATCATAAACTGATGAACAAAATATACCGGACTAAAATGAATAAAATGAGATCCAGACTGTTGGAAAAATGCATAAAGAAATTTGAGACATACAAAAACTTAAAATAATTATCAAACATTGTATCTAAATCATCTCAAAGATCAAAATTTTCAAAAAATTTTGCCCCATTGTATGGCATCAAACTAACCCGAAACCACTCTTTTTGAGATTTGGTATCAAAATTCATTTAAATTCAACGCTTGCAAAAAATTTACCCCAATATAAATCAATCTCAAAATCAATTTTAAAATCAAATTTTTCGCAAAAAATTTGCCCCAGTGTCAATTTTGAAATCAATTTTTGAATTGAGTCATAGCCTTGATTAAACCATCACTAATTAAAAAAAATTGCCCAATTTTTATTCTTGACGCAGGCCTCAATTAATGACAATGTGATCGCACTGGTAAAAAGTAAAAAACAACGAAAATTACAAAAGTGATGCCACCACTCGACGGTTATTTGACTCCACTAGTGCATATAAACATCAATATTGCCATTCTAAGTCTCTGACCAATCTCTTGCCTTACCTTTTGCAAGTTTTCCAATTCAGTGAATTCTAATTCATGACTCAAACCAAATCTCTCAAAATAGTCTTGCAATTCGTGCATGATTTTGGCTTCTGATAAATTTAGGATTGCCTTCACTTTTATTTCAAATTCAAACAAAGCAAATGTCAAAATTTTCAAAACATAAATTGGTTAGAAAAATGCTTCACATGCAATAATATAAAAGAAATTATGTACAGTAAACAACAGCAAAGACTAAATGAAATACAATTAAATGAAATATTTTTCAAAAAAATCGATTTTGAAATAATGGCTTAAAAGATGCCTTTTAATCTTTGAATGTTACTTCCATTTGAATTCTGATATTACCACAAACTTATCAATGCAGACGAAAAACCTCAATCAACTGTTGTCATCAATTTCCTAATGCCTTCCATGTCGGCGTACTGGTTTTCTCATCCGTGATCCTTCAACTGTCACATCCTCCTAATCCTAGGATCCTTTCGGATTATTGACTTTAAGGGAAGAAATGAAATGAACGATAATGTCCAAAATTAATATAATCTTTCCTTTTTCCATTAGAACAGACTAGTGCTCGAGGAATATTTGGCATCAGTAAAATAATCTTCCCTTGATAATTTGGGATAGATATATTAACATCATATGCCAATGTCTTAGAATGCATCATCTTGACACTTGTCAATTCCCCCACACTTGAATCATTATTTGTTCTCAACTATTCGAAAAATACGAGCTCAACTAGTGATTCAAGCATTGAAATCACACATGTGCGTTCTAAAATGTATTTCCTCAAGACCAAGTAAATGACCATTATGCAATTTATTGTATTACCTTTAATACACATATATCAGGCAAAGGAGAAAGAATTATATTAGAATTAAGCAATTTCAACTTAATTTCTTCGCCTTATTGAATTTCACAAGTAAACGAATCATATGATCAATCAAAGCGCATCATATGTCTACGATCAATTTCATTTTTCACATGAGGGAATATTATTCTAGTGAACAAATCACTCAAAATACGATAGTGCCTTTTGACGCAAAAATCGACATTGGTTATGAAGGTTCTCGGTTACTCAACATCTCAATCTTAAGTCAATAGCAGAACTGTATTCCAGAAGTAAAACTGCCTTTTTACACAAGAATCGACATTAGTTGGATGAAAATCTCTAGTTACTTAACAATTTACTTGCTCAAATTTGCAATGCATTACTCATAATTTAAGACCATTTGACGCGAAAGTCGACATTTTTGAATGAAGATTCCCTGTTAGTAAGCACGAGAATCATTGGAGTAGAAAAACTGCATTATTTCTTTTCTTTTCTTCTTCTTTCTTTTTTTTCTTTTTTTCTTTTTTCTTCTTTTTTTTTTTTTGGTAGTATAAAATCCCTAATAATAGATGTCATATCACATATTACATGAATGCGTTAATTGACCATAATCAACATTCCTATGAAATTAAGTAAAGAAGAGAAATTTTCATCAAACATGCAAAATTTAGATATAATTATAACCACTTTACCAGATATATTTTCTATACGAACAAAACTCCAAACCACATAATAATTATTTCTTAGTACTTGAAGAAAGGATTTGACAAAGCACATAAAGTAATTTCAACCAGTTGGGGAATTAGACAAAAATCACAATTTTGAGCAATAATTCACAAGCATGTGATATCACCTTATTTTAATCTTGCAACAACTTATACAACACATTCTAGAGGTGAATGAAAAATTATGGACATGAAACAATAAAACTCCCCTTGTGCAATGGTTTAAGTTCGTATCCTCTGCATGTTTATTCCTTTTAGTTGTGTTTGAATTACTCCAAACATTCATCCAAACTTGCTAGGTGAAGTTTGCTAAACATTTTCAAAGTCTCTGGAGTGAAAGCACATCTTGCCCTAACTCCTTAGCCGATTTCTTGGTGCCCATATTTGTAGCTTCTTTCTCTTTCAAGTTAAGTTGGGATTCCTTTTTGTAGCATAAAGTCCAAATTCCTTTTCGATATCATTCTAGCTCCTCATTAACAGCTTGTGTTATTTTGGAATTCGGAGAGATATCGAAGTGGCAATCATTTGTTTCGAAGTAAGGTGACATCCAAAGACCATAGGCATTTATTTTCACCATCAGAATATACAAAACAAACAGGAAGATGCTTCTCTCTTTTTTTTATTTTTTCATTCAATTCGAACCTGCATTAACTCATCAAAAGAGAGAAGCTTACAATTACACAAACCTAGCATTAGGTTATGAGAAAAAGTATGATTTATTTCGAGGCCTCATCAAAGAATTATTTGCTTAATATAACAAAAGATTTGAAAAAAACTTTTTCAAAAGCTAAATGCAAGACGTGAAGGGAAAATCAAATGTCATAAACAAATTTTAGAAAGTAACTTATTTGACACCTTATTTGATAAAAAATATTTGAACACAAAGCAATCTTAAATTTACAGAAGGAGTGCAATTATTGGCATACCAATTACTACTATTCTTATTACATCTAATAATGAACAACTATCTAGTTACGAAATACAATTTCATTTATCACACTACTTATCCTAACCAAACTCATCTATCTAGTTTCTAAGCACTATCAATTCTAAAAAAAATCGATCGTCTGTGACCCTTTGAATAATTCAAAAGAACACTCATGTTTTTTATATCCTTATGGGTCTCGAGCATGTGACAGCCCCACCTTATCCAGAGGCGCACCAAAGGGCTTAGCGGACTGCCTGCCTAGCTCTCGCCAGGACTCGAATCACGCACTCACGCAAACCTCCGAGCGTAATTAACTCAAAATAAATAAACTAAAATAAAATAAAATGGAATAACATAAAATACACTCATTTTATTTACTTAAAGGGTACAAGTCACATCCAAAGTTTACATGTCATAATTTACATGATTTTCACAAAGATAGCCTAACACAGTTTGGCTATTACAATAACTAAACATTTATAATAATCAAAACTAGTCAGTCCGGCTTTAATTTTTCGAGCAACCTGAGTAAAGGAAAACAAATAAAAGGAATGAGCTATAATAGCCCAGTGAATGTCCAATTCATGCAATCATATCAAAACTCATTATTTTAGTAAATAAAATAATCAATAAGTTAAATAAACAAGATATGAACAATTTAATTATCAAGTAGTCAAGGGCGGATACAAGGGCTCAACTACGGGAGCAAGCTCAACCGCAGGAAAAGCAAGTACTGATCATGTAACCATGACATTTAGACCGAGATAATAGCTCAGGTCTTATGTCAAGGAACATGCCAGTTTTATCACGCAAGCCCTAACCACCTTCACCTTATAACCTCCGTACAAGCTACCACATCCAGGGAGTAATCTCAACCTGGGAGGGCCAACACGCAAGAAAGTTCGATCCGGAGTTGGCCTCTTTGAGGATTCACAACTCAAAAGGGAAAGAACATCACGCCCTAAAACACCCAGCACCTTATAACCTCCCAAGCCTGTCCGAGGTTGACTATCCGTGAAGTAACGATAAAGTTAGTCACGGAAGTCTCACGCACAAATAACACGTTGAATAGTGAAAGCATATAACACATTACGGAATAGATGCGATAAAGTACACATCTTTCCTCAAGTAACACATTTTATCACATAATATTTGCAAGTGTAACATAATATTTACAAGTAAAACATAACATTTCATGCATCATGCACACATAAAGACACTCACCTGGAATGCCTAAGAAAATATCTCGTAAAATGGTCGTGATGCGTTTTCAGACCCTGAAATTTAAAAGAAAATAATATAATGAAAATTCAACTAAAATCCTAGTAAATTTAGTAAGAAAAATTCAAGAAAATACCCCACTTATTTCTAGGGTTTTGGTTTTAGGGTTTCTAGGGTTTAGAGTTTACTTATTCTAAGAAAGTCTAATCTATCACTAGATCATTTCTAAAAATTCCTACACTTCAATTTCCTTCAATTGAATACATTCTAGGCTTAAAATCTCACTTGTCAATTTTTCTTCTTTTAATTCTACCAAAATTTCGGCAGCATTTCCCCTTAAAATCGGACTAACCCAAATTTTTTCCCTGCAAGAAAATTCAACAATCCAACCCAATTCAACAAGTTCTACAACTTTTATATTCAACTCAAGTTCAAATTCAATCAAAATTTCCACTAAATTCCAAGGATTTTACCCCAAGAATCATCAACCAAACAACATCTAAAACATGAAATTTCAAGGTTTAAAGGCCATATACTAGTCTATCTAACCACAAGAACATCTTATCTAACAAGTAAATCTCCAATTCAAACTAAGTTTTCAAAGTAGTAATATCAAGAATCTAGGTTTAAGCTTGCAAATAAAACTAATTAAAACATGAAATTAATAGGAAAAGTTCATGGTAAATACCTTAGATATGCTTAGAACTTTGCTTAGAAAAGAAAGAAGCCCACTTCCTATGGTGGATTTGCCCAAAATTTGGTGATTAAGCTTCAAGAAGTTGAGAGTAAAAATGAGAGAAGAAGAGGAAAGGGGATGGCCGGCCAAGAGGGAGAAGAAAGAGAAAGAAATAGTCTAGGAAAAATGGAAAAGAAATGAAGAAAAGGTGGGAAAATGATTAACCAATTAAAACCTCACAAGAGTAAAGCAAAAAGGTGGTCTTTAAATGCAAGAGTAGCTACTTGGATTAATTTGATTGGTGGAGCTCATTAACTTTCTTATCACTTAATACTAACAATAATAAGACACAAATTATTAAAGCAAAAAGAGAGTAAAATAGGGAGAGAGAGAACCGGCCACAAGAAGAAAGAAAAGAAAAGAATTTCGGCCCAAAAAAAAGAAAAGAGAAAAGAGAAGAATTTTCGGCCAAGAGAAAAAGAAAAGAGAGAGAAAAATTTCAGCCAAGGGAAAAGAAAATAAAGCAAGAAAATAAGTGAAATTTTTGAGTAAAATTGAGCTAAAAATTCAAGTAGTCAAAAGACTAGAAAATAGTAAAATGAACTAATCAAAATTTAAACACTAATATAAATTAAATGGTCAAGTAAAATTATTCTAACTTTAGTACTTAAGTGTTCTTGCTTAAAATGAAAATCTTAACTAATTAACCTAATTAACTCAAGAAATCTTCTAACTAATAAATCAAGGTTTAACACTTAACCCTAAATAAGAAAAAAAATGTCTCTTGTAAGTGCATTTCTAGGGTGTTACAGAGCATGTGACGATTTATTTGGAATTGGAACATAATTTAAAAATACTCAAACGTAGGACTAAATATGTATCAGACGTCTTTCTTATTTTACTGCCTCCGTTAAAGGACTTTTAAAAATAAAAAAAAATAAAATAAAAATTAGTATAAGTAAAAACAAAAACGGATGCATGTCCTAGAGGGAACCCTTATTATGCCAAGGGTAGGCCTAGCATGGAATGCAATCTTTTAGGGTGAGACCCCCTTTTAACGAAGATGCACCAGATCCGCTGGGAAAAGATGCCTCCATTCTGCTTGTATTACCTTACTTAGGGTCTCATCCGCTAGGATATATCGAAAATATTAACGTGCATGTCTTTTAAGGTTAAGTATTCAAGACAAAAGGATGGCTTTCCTATTCGAGATTCCCGAAGTGAAATTCCCTTTAGGGTTTATGCATGATGCTAGTTTGTTAAAACAAGTTAAAATATGTGAAAAATGCCAAATTTGAAAAATGTCCTAAACATTATTAATCTAATAATGATGCAAAATTTCTTCTAGAAAGATGGACCATAAATTGTACAAAAGAGATTATTGACTCCAAAAATATTTGATTGAAAAATTGAACCTCCATGAAGTTATAGGTCACAACATTGAAAAAAAATAAAAATCATGACTTTATCTAGAAATATACAAGTCAAATGTTAGTTTATTAAAGCAGAATGAACTATGTGTTAAATCACTTTTTGTGTAATGTAGGACGGGATGGTGGGGAATACGGACAAAAATGATGCATTAACTTTTTGGAAAAAGATAAATGTGAACTGTGCGTTTGACCATTTGGGTACATTTATTGACTCTGAGAAGAATTGGTTTGGCCATAATTGACAAGGTACAACAAGGATGAGTAAACCTTGAAAAGGTTAAAAATTACAATTTTTATTCAAGAATATACAAGACAAAAAATTAAATTTTCAGGATTTTTAAGAAATTCACAATGATTGATCCCTTGGGTATTTATAACAAAAATGCAATTTGCAAAAATTTACGAAATTCCATTTTCATCTTTTTTGAAGAAATTAATTATGAAAACGAAATTTAAACATGCCAAAAGAAGGTTGGCTTCCTACGAGAGCACTATACCTAGGGCTCTTTATTCTATGGTTGTAAATGTAATCAAAGAACAAGAGAGACTATTTTAGTTTATTCAATAAATATCACATAACACATTGATAAAGCAAATAGCAGTAAACAATACAACAGAAAAAGTAAAGGGGGGTGGATTCCCTCCTTTCGTGCCTGGTGTACCTGATAGGGCAAGGCTGACTCTACCCTAAGTTATTCTATATGGATGCATGAGGTTGGACTCACTAATGCATCTAGACTCAATTAGGCTGTCGGTTCCCAAGCCTTCAGACCTAAGGGTAAAGGTCATCAATCCCAAAGCCCTTGGTCGGTGATTCGAGTGATCCCCCGAACACTGCTACGTGCACATCGTACCCCTGGCCACATGTCCAAGTGGATCTTAAAAGTCTCCAAATCTCTAGACTTATGGACTTAAGCTGAGAGTTCGGGTGATCTCCCAAACATGGTTACGTGCATATCGTGCCACGCTCACATGCTTAAGTAGATCAATCCTATTCGTAATCGGGACAGGGTGAGTGATAACCACCAAAAAGAGAAAAAGGGTAAAAAGTATCGAATGCAAGTATGGAGTGCTCCTTGTGAGAGGAGGGAATGTAATATTAACATGTGTGGGCTCTAAGGGTAACTAACCCCTTCCCCAAAATGCAAGCGCGGTCGAATAACAAAAATAATTAAACCATACATCACATAGACGAGAGACGAAGTGTGTGAAATGCAAAAAACAACTCTAAAAACCTAAAAAACATAAATGCAATCCTAACTTCCAGACGCGATGAAATAGAAGGGTTAAATAAGAAAAAGGTGATTAAGCCTTGTGCTCAGACTCACTAGTGATCCCCAGTGGAGTCGCCAAAATCCTGTTGCGCCCTAAAAATCGTAAAATGAGGTTCGGGTACTGGTGGGGTCATTGACTGTCACACCTTGAAAGGCGGTATAGTATTTTGAAAAGGTAGAGTTTTGCAAAAACCGTGCGTGTGTGATAATAATCGAGTTTTTAATGAAAAATGTGTTTTTTTTTTAAAAAATGGTATTTTAAAAGAAAGTAAGTTCGGGACTAAAAGTGCGACAGTTTTGGCCAACTTATTTTGAAAAAGGGTTTTATTAAAAAAAATGGAGTCGCCACTTGATATTGAGTTAGGGTGTACCAAGTCACCTGAAAAATCGTTTAAAAAAACAAAAATAAAAAATTTTAGAAAAATCATTTAAAATCCTTTTTCGAACTCCAGTCTACGAAAAACGAGAGAAAACAGGTCCGGGAGTCACATTTGAAGAAAGGGAAGGCAAAGGCTCGCGTCTAAGGCACCCTTTCTACCTAACCGAGACTAGTTGTGAGGTTTAATCAAAATTTTCTAAATTGGCCCCTAAATTCTATCGCGTTTTGGATGTGTTTAAATGAATGCAAATCCTAAAATCTAAATATAGGTATTGAGAGGGTCGAAATGTCCCGTTGAGACTGGGTTGAGATTATCGCATTAATTGTGAAACCCGAGTCGAGGCCTCGAGGGAGTCACGAGTGTGAATGCAAAAATGAAATGCAAAAAAAAAAAGAAAAGAAAATAATAATATATAGTAAGTGAAGAAAGAAAGTGGGTATGTAACATAACGGGTACGAGGGACTAATAACTCGTGACTTTGACTTTTTCTACTCACGGAGGGGGGAACGGCATGTACGCCACCGCTTCCCACGTAAGTAGACGACTATTTCTAATCGGATCACACAAAATGACCTAAATTCTAAGTGAGATGTAACCTAGATGTCATGCATTTGAAGATGTGTCAAAAATAAATAAATAATATTAATAATAATAAAAATCATACAAAATGGAAAGAAAACTAAAAAATGTGTAAAGTGGGATGTAAAATGCACACAAGTGCACCTAACACTAAAATACCCTAAGGGTCTAGCATTGGACTAGCCCTTTCTAGGGATTTCCCACCAGCATTAGACTAGCTGGGAAACGATAAAGCCACAACTAGCATTGGACTAGTGTGGTGAAGGAATAACATAAAACATGAATTAAATAGTAAAACACGAATTAAAAGCAAATTAAACATATAAAGACATATAAGAGAACATAAAGGGCACATAACACGTAAACATGATATCTAAATGCAAAATCCTAAGGAAAGCAGTAGAACATATAAACATGCAAGCACACAAAAGCACAGAAGCCCTAACTATTACACCAGGGGAATTAGCTACAATTTTTAGGGGAAAATTGTAAAAACAACTTATCTATTACAATTGCTATCTAAATACAGAATTATTTGTAAAAAATACGAAGGAAAATAATCTAATTATTACATTGACTATCTAAATACAAAATAATCATCAAATAATAAAATTTGAAAATTAAATAACATAAGGTAAATAAATACGCAAAAAGCATGTAAAGAAATATATGAAGAAAAATGCATAAAAATCACATAAAGAGCACATTAGAGCACATAAAGAGAAATTGATGAGGAATAGGGATACCTCTTGAAGACCCGGTACTAAATGCTAACAAAATGAATAAACACGTCAAGGTGCCACAATTTTGGGTAAAATAAATCATAAAAAATGTAAATTCCCAACAAATTGTGAGGTAAACATGCAAATCCCAGCAAACTAAGATGAAAACACAATTTACAACAAGTACAAAGGGCAAAAACATAATTTCAGCAAGCTTGGGGGTGATAATATTTGAACTTAAAGGGCTTGATTGCAAGCCACATGACTTAATTGCAAGAAACTAAAACTGAGGGGGGTCAATTTGTAATCATAGAGGGACTTAATTGTAGAAAATGACAAAAAGTCTCTTGGGCATACTAATGACAACAGATGAAAATTTTCAAATTCAGGTTAGAAATCAAATTATAATAATAACAATTAAGAAAATTGTCAAATTCAGGAAGTCTAAAACTGAATTAATTAAAGTAACCTAGTTAACCAAAGTTAATCAAAAATTAAGTTCGATTAAATTAAAACAAGTTATAACCAAGTGAGTAAACATGAAAACTAAATTAGATAAATAAAGTGAAACTAATTCCCTAAAAAACTGTTATCTAAAATTAGATGAAAAAAACACAGGAAAACACAAAAAAAAAAAACATAAACACACCCAAAAATTCCCAA
Source organism: Mitragyna speciosa (assembly GCA_024721245.1). Taxonomy (NCBI): domain Eukaryota; kingdom Viridiplantae; phylum Streptophyta; class Magnoliopsida; order Gentianales; family Rubiaceae; genus Mitragyna; species Mitragyna speciosa. The sequence goes on from CM045561.1 coordinate 12,018,680, forward strand.
TTCTCTCATTGTCTTTCTCCCCTTTTTCTCTCATCTTCTACCTCTCTTCTTTCTGTTCTCTATTCTCTGGTCTCCCTTCCATTCTCTAGTTCCGTCTGATTTCTATTTTTTGTTCTTGCCATCTCTATCTGTTTCTCCCTTGTCTCTCTCTGTCTATCCCTCTTTCATCCCTTTATCTCGCTCTATCTCTTCTCTGGTCATTTTCTTCTCTCCAGCTCTCTCTTTATTCTCTTTCTCCTTTTTTCTTTTTTATTTTTCCTGTTTTCTGCCATCTCTCTCTACTTTTTTCTCCACAGAACATCATCTTCCTCTTCTCTCTCTTCTCTACCTCCCAGTTTCTTTCTTCTCTCTATCTCAGTCCTCTCTTCTGACTTTTTCCTTCTCTCTCGCACGGCTTCTCACTCTCTCTCTTCCACCTTCTACTTTAACAGAAACCTCACCCTTTCTATTCCTCTCCCTTTTCATTGCCATTTCTCTCTGGTTTTGCTGGTTCCTTTTTCTTCCACTTCTTCAGCTTTTGTTTTTTCTAATTTCTCACTTCCTCTGCACAACTCAAAACCCAAACCCTCAATTAACTAGAGGCAAACAGGTTTATAAGATTAAGCAATATTGGTATAAAATGAGACTGATTGGATGAAATACAAATGCAAGAGGGAAAAAAATTAGTTTTTACCTCCTTAGCTGAGAAATGAAATGGTCCAATGGTAAGGGCAGGAGGGAGGTAATTCATGGTGCAATGTTTGTTTTCTGTGGATGGGCGTTGTTGATAGTTGTACTAGATTATCACCGAGGGCTCCTATGGCAACATCGCTACTGCTGGTTGTTTGTGATGTCCTTCTGCGATAATGGAAACCTGCTGATTATAGGACAAATTGATTGGTGATGCTTCGGGTATAGGTTTGCAGGCTATGGATAGACAATTATGTGTGAGTGGTAAGGGTTGATTGTGGAATTTGGGGTGGTCTTATGATGGGTTGTGGTGGTTCTTGGATAGGAATTGACCTCGACGTGATTGTTGTTGGGGCCTGAACTTGATGTTTTTTCTTGCAGGTGGCTGGTAGTGTGAATTGGTGGTTATGGAGGTGAATTTGTGATATAGGCGGTGGAGGACCTGATTGGTGATAGTGTTGTGGTGGTGAGAAGGTAAATGGGTGAGTTAGGATTGAAGTGTGGTGGTCGCATAGTAGTGGTTCCATGGAAGTAGGATGGCAGTGAATTGGGTGATTTGCTAACGATTTATGAGCTTGTTTTGGTCTATCTTGGTGACTCAGGAGGGGCTGGTTTAGTTGGCAGGAAAGTGGTGAGGTTTAGATTAGTGGCATGATGGTAGAGGTTAACGTGGAGTGTATTATGAATTGTTGGAGATAGTTCCTAATAGGCATTTGGTGGTTGAATTGTGGCTTAACTGGACTCTGTGTGTGTGTGTGTGTGTGAGTGAGTGAGGGGATTTGAAGCTCTGTGTGTGGGTAACTATGTGAATTTGTGTGTTTGAATGTGTTTTGTGAACGTGTAAGTGAAACTATGGACTCCGTGTGTATTTGTGTGTGCAACTGTGTGTGTTTAGTGAGTGAATGAGTGTGCATGTGTGTATGTGCCTGTTGTGTGTGAATGTGTGTGAAGTAGTGTGTGAACTGCATGAAATTGAGTGTGTGATGTGTGTGTGTGTGTGTTAATGTGTGTGTATCATGTATGTGTATAATTGTGTGTGAGAGAGAAAGTGTAAGAAATGGATAGGTTAATGTGTAGTGTGTGAGAGAGAGTGTGAATAAGAAGTGTGTGTTCTTGGTGTTCTAGACGTTGGTTGAAGATGTATTAGTGTGTGTTCTAGGTGTTCTTGGTGTAGATTTGGAGATACACTGGTGAGTGTTCTATGTATTCTAGGTGTAGATTTGAAGATATACTAGTGTGTGTTCTAGGTGTTCTAGGTGTAGGTTTGAAAATAGACTAGAAGCTAGTAGGTGTTCTTAGTGTTCTTGATGAAAACTTGAAGAAAAATGTAGAAAGAAGTGTGTGTTTTTGGCGTTTTTTGTGTAATGGATAAAACTAAAAAAACTAAAACTCTTTCTTGGCTTTTTTATTTTTCCTCCTTTTTTTTTAATCCCAACAATGGACAATTTGTAGTGTACAAAAAACTTATCTTCCAAGAAATGACTAAAAGACCAAAACGCCATTAACTATCAAAATTACAACTTTACCCTCACAAAAACATTAAAATCTATTTTCTCTCACAAAAATAAAAAAATTAAGAAAAATGTAAATAATAAATTTATTAAAAACAAATTCACCCCAAAAAAAGTGAGAAAAACTTTGAAACATGCTTAAGAACCTAAAAGTGAATTTGGGACTCCAAAAAAATGGCGAAAAATGTTCAAGAGGCGAAATGACTATTTTGCCTTTGTATTGTCAAAATGTATTAAAAATTATCAGTTAGCTTCGAAAAATTATCAAAAATTAAAAATAAGTTTAAAATCCTAGAAAATGCATTTATGACTAAAAACTTAATGAAAAATGTGTTAAAATGTGAAATGACGATTTTGCCCCGTAACATAGTATTTACTAAAAAAATAGCAATCGTCCCTAAAAAAATTAAGAAAATTTAGAAACATGCTTAAACAATCAGAAAAATAAATTTGGGACATGAAATGAGCGAAAATAGTGATCGCGAGATGAAATTAGCATTTTACCCTTGTGTTGGTAAAATATAAAAAGAATACCAATTAAATTCAAAAGAGTCACAAAAAATTAGAAAATACGTATGAAAGTAAAAATGTGAATTTAAAACCCCAAAGCTAATGAAAAAATATTTACAGGTAAAAATTACTATTTTTCCCCCCCGAGATGATCGATTTTGTTCTCCTTTTATTAAAAAATTAGAATTTGACCCCATATATATATATATATATATGTATATATAAACATGCCCCCTAATTTTGAAAAATAAATGGTGTGTCAAAATTTGGTGTCTACAAACCCTATTACATATATTTTGTGAATTTTCTCCATTAGTTATCTTACAAATAATTGAATTTTTTTTAGTTTATTTACTTCTATATTTTTTTCCTACTACTTGATTTTCGATTGTTTAGATAATAAAGCAAGTTAAAAGCTTTAATAATTGCAATATCAAGTTTTCCTGTAGGATCGACCTTGATATCCCTATTCTCGTTTCGACCTATACACTTGCAGTATTGGGGAATTAGGTTATATTTATTACTTGTTTGTGAGTGAAATTGGAAGGATTTATTGCATATATTATAGACCTAATCCACCCGCATCAACTCTTTGGCGTCGTTGCCAGGGAAACAAAGAAACTTTGGCAATATCAAGGCAAATACAAGCTTTATTAGTCTAGACATTTTTGTTTTCTTGTTTTGATATCTCTTGTATTGTGTTTTTGTAGGTACTAATTGAATCTAGGGTGAATGAAAGGTTTGAAAGGTTGAAGCTAATTTAAGCATTTCATCGAACACTTGGTAGACATGTTCAATAACATGCATACAAATGAGGTCTACCTGGAAGTTTCAAATGCCAAAAGCTAGCATTCAAAGGCAAGAACAAGAGGTAAGTGTAACTAACTTAAAATTTGATCCATATGTTATTGTCTTAGTTACACATGATCAATTTGAAGGAAATCCAAATGAAAATGCCCATTTTCATTTAGCCAATTTTTCGGATTTAATTGACATTATTAGTTTTGATGGGTACAATGAAGTAAACAAAGATGCTATAAAATTAAGATTGTTTCCATTAACTCTAGTTAAGAAAGCTAAAAATTGGCTAAGGTCATTTGGACCAAATTATTTTACTAGTTGGAATGAGTTATCAAGTGCTTTTATGAAGAAGTATGGCATGCATTATCAATATCTGGAAACTAATATTGATTTTGAGTCTAATTTGAATGCTACTTGTTGTACTATATGTGAAGGAGACCATGGAAATCATGAATGTGCTAAATTGGATAGTATGCAACTTTGTGATACTCATATTAGCTCACATGTTAGCATTACGAACCCAACTTGTGAGAGGGATAGTGCATTTGAACATGAAAATAAGAATATTGAACATGCATATGAAGAAAATGTTGAAAATAATTGAGATATAATACTCAATATGTTGAATCCCCCACTTGTGAAATTATGCATGTAATTCATGAAAATGAATGTGAAAATGATGAAGAAATGCATGATTTTTTTATCTTTGAACTTGAACAAAAGCAAGTTAATGTGGGTAATGAATATGTGTGTGATAAAGTAGTTGGGAATGTGGGAATTGATGACAAACTAGTTGTTCCTTCTACTCTTGATCACATGGATATTGAAAATGAACTTGTTCTTGATAAGAAAATTGAAAATTCAAAGGTAAAGTTTGATGTGCTTAATGTGAAATATGATCTTCCTTTCACTTGTGATATCAATTTTCTTGGTATTGATAAAATACTAACACAAGAGAAAAGCATAGTCAGTTTTGGCTATGACTATTTTTCGGAGTGCTTCTTTATTGTAGATATAATAGCACAATGGATCATGAACATGGGAGCACTTATTTTGGCACAAAGGATGCACCTATTCCTACTCAATCAATTGAGCACAAAAGGTGTATTACTTCCTTTATGGGATACTCCAATCACTTAATGTGGTTGAGAAAAGTCTAGCTCTAGACTTTAAATGAAGCGCTTATTGGGAGGCAACCCAATGTTTACTTTCATTTTGGTGTGACTTTTGTTTGATTTAATGTTATTTATAATGTTTGAAGTCTTTTTGTTTGTGTTCAGAATAAGGAAGCATGATTTGCAACTTTTGAGGTTCAAAGAATTCAAGGGAAAATTCAAGTTTAATTTGAATTTGATGTGCATAACTTGCATGAATTTGAATTGTACATGTTTATTTGGATGTTTTAAATTTGTTTCATGTGTTAAAAAGCTCAAAATTTTGATGAAAATTCATTGGGCAAGTTAGAACAACAAAGCTGGAAAATGAACAGTGAATTTCGAAAATTGCAGAATTTTGAAGTGCATGACTTTGATCCATCCAAATTTCATGTATGCTAATTTTTTGAGCGATTTAAATACATAATTATGAAGCTTGTATGAGTGTTAAAGTGTTTATCAAGTTGATTGGATCAAATTTGAAGTTTTAGTACAAGAAATTCAGCAAGCAAAATTGAGAAAAACCAACCCTGCAGCATAAAGAACTTGATGAAATTTCTGCAGCTGGAGGATCCAGATCCGTATGCCAACTGACCCACTGATCTAGATCCACGGGTCCATGGGAAAACAGCCTTTCTTTGTTGCTTTTGTTGAAATCTAATTGCAATACTAAAGGGTTTTGTTTCCATGATTGTTTGGCAACTTTCTTGGCATTATATGGACACTTTAACACACTCAAAATGGTTGCATTTCATATTTCATTATTGATGTTATTTTGTTAAGTTTTATATAATCATGGTTATGTGCAAATAGTTGGCATAGTTCACTTGGATTATCATCATCTTGCATAAAAACTCATCAAGTTTTGATTTTGTGTTTCATTTCGTGAATTCATTCATTGTGCATACATATTATAACCATAAAATTGAGTGGATTTTGTGAGCAATGATGCATGTCAAAGAGGCAACTTTAAGGGATGGTGATCAATCAAATTCAAAGGACATTTCAACATTCACCGAGGAAACTTCAAATCCATCAAGGGGAGTTTTCTTGTACTTATTTTTTTTTTTACTTTTACTTTACACACTAAGGACAATGTGACATTTTAAATGTAGGTGGGAAAGTATAAGATACATGTTTGAATGGCTTGAAATTGTGAAAGGTGCCAAAATTGCCCCAAATGTTTTTCAAATTTATCATTTTCAACTAAAAAAGGCAATGATTTCAATACCATGATTGTTTCAAATTCTCTTACTTCTTGAAATAAGTTTATGTGCCGTGAAGAATTCTTTTCACAAGTACTTGAGAAATAGCTATTATGTGATTACGAGTTTTGTTCTTTTAGAAAGTAATCTTGTAAAGTGGTTGGAATTATGTCTAAATTTTGCCCAATTAGCCCAAGTTGGGCCCAACTAGGCCCAATTAGTGGTGGAATTCTCTAGAGAAGCAATTTGCAATATGTTCACAGTTGATGTTCAAGATAATTCTAGAGTAACTTTTAGGAATTTGAATCAAATTAAAATTGCTAAGTCCAATACAAATCTCTTGAGAATTCTAGACAAATTTGGAAGACAACTTGCATTACAAGTTGGAGAATATTAGAATTTTGAAGAATTCTCTACACAAATGTATTTGACTTTTCAAACCCTAGAATTTTCATTTTTAGGACAAAATTTGTAAGAAATTGCTAACAAGGACTTGAGTCCCAATGTTCTATAAATAGGAGTCCTAGGTTAGCATATTAGAAAGGGATGATATATGTGAGGTTAGGAGATGTTATGTGAGGAGAAATAGAGTAGTATAGTAGAAATCTTTTTGTAGTAGTAGAAAATTCAATACTTGTAAAGAAACTCTTGGAGATTTCACTTGGACCTAATTCAAGTTTATGAAGGAAATGGAAGCTACGGAGCCCTGTTCATCCACCAAATGAGCAATTTCTATCCTTATCTTATCATTTACTACTTGTTATGAGTTGTTACTTTGTTGTTTTGCTCCTTAAAGTTAGGAACTTTATGTTAAGCTAAATACTTGTATTAGGGTTAGATGAAACTAATTCTATATCTTGAATGAAATTTAATGTGCTATATCTTGATTTTACTTGTTCATCTATCAAGGTTAAACATTTGTGAGTTGATTGATCATCAACTACAAACTACCTAGTTGTTAGTTGACAACTAAATTTGCAACATAACAATGGAAATATGATATATGAAACCTTTCTAGTATGACATGAAAATAGTTGCACTCTTAGGGGATTGAGGTTGTTTTAAACCACAATTCATGAATTTCACAAAACTTCATCATGTGAGTAGGTGAGTTTATGTCAATTCATTGTGAAAACAAGTTTTGGTTACATATGGAATTGCAATCCCTACTAAATCAAGATGTTGATAGCAAGTGAGAATTAGTGGATTTTAAACCCTACTACATGTATTTTGTGAATTTTCTGCATTAGTTATCTTACAAATAATTGAATTTTCTTTAGTTTATTTACTTCTATATTTTTTCCTACTACTTGATTTTCGATTGTTTAGATAATAAAGCAAGTTAAAAGCTTTGGTAATTGCCATATCAAGTTTCCCTGTGGGATCAACCCTAATATCCCTATACTTGTTTTGACCTATACACTTGCAGTATTGGGGAATTATGTTATATTTATTACTTGTTTGTGACCTAATCCACCCGCATCATATTACATAAAATCTAGTTTCCAGACATATAAAGTTCAAAATCTGAGTTGTGTATTAAAAGTTATGCTCAATTGAATACTAGTACTTGGTATGACTAAAGATAAGATGTTGAAAATATATGAACTTTTTTGTAATTGGAATTTGATTGGTTATGGTTGGAATTAGAACTTGTTGCTTCATGAAAAATGTTCCAAATTAAGTCTAGTTTTACAAAGATATTGAGTTTGTGAGATTTGGTTAAGTGAAGCTTGAGTTATGCCCATTTGGACACATATTGGTCAGGAAACCATGATTGAAGCCATGTGTAGAAGCCATCCACGAAATCTACCTTGGTGACTCTAACTTCTTTAGTTAATTACTTCTTGCTTTAACTTAAACATAAGTTAATTAAACTTCTAATTGTAGGTACATTAAATCATGATTGCCAGATATCCACGAGAGGGACATCTAGTTGTTGAATACAACGGTGAGTGTCCTAAACTTCATTTTTACTTACAAATTATGTGACTTGTTATTGGCAAAACAAATGTTATTCTGAAAATTAAATAACTTAATACAAGTGTTTATTAAATTATTTTACTTTCAAAATAAAAATTTTCTATTTTACTAGACTTTACTTGATGAACATGTTTATGTGTCTTTCTCTGTTTCTATGGATATGAAAACTAAGATTTGATTGCTTCCAAACATGTTTATATGCACATGTCATTATTGTGTGGTTAAATGTGTATCTAATTAATGTATATGCGTTTGTTTTATGAACCTCAAGTGTACTTTATCACACCGAGGAAAATTTGCTATATCTTGGAATGTACTTGTGCATGCTCTGGGCCCAGTTGCCATAAAGGAGAGGCTTGGGCCTTGCCTTGAGCATGTTCAGCCTTCTTCCAAGCTAGCAAAGGGCCTAGTCATTCAAATTTTGGCTGCTTTGGCTTCTCAACACTCTCTAACCTTCGAGGAGGTTTCGTAGGCTTTAGGGTGTTTAAAAAATGCATGTGAGTAATACTCGAGTTTACCAACCGGTGAGACATGGGAGTAACGCATTAATGGTGCAAAGAAGGCTTCTATATGGACAATATATTTAAGACCATGGCATTTGATATGACATGATAAGCTCATAAATGAGGCAACATGATCTTGAATAGTACTGGACCAAAACTTGAGTGATATATTTTGGACTTGATCTTGAATGGTGCTTGACATGATCTTGAGCTTGACTCAATCTTGTATAGTACATGACATGATCTTAAGTAATACTTGACTCAGTCCTGAATAGTATTTGATATGATCATTCTATGTCCTTTCTTGATTATGTGCTTACTTGATTTAATAATTGTTCCTATATGCCATTTATTTGAGTAAATCCACTTTTTAAACAAATGTTAAAAAGGATTTTTCCAAACTAAATTTTCATAAAAAAGGACCTCATTGAGATTTAAGCTCACCCTTCATTTAAATTTGTTTTCCATATAGGTACTTAACCACACGAAAAGGGGCAAAGAGTGCAAGGAAGAGTTTTTCTTTTGCTTAGCTTTACTAAATAGGTAAATATATTCCAATGCATAGATGGCTTGAATATTGAAATTATTTTTTAAAGCATATGTAAATCCTGGCATTTAATTCTACTTTGGACATATGGCTACTTGTGATTGAAACTTGGCGACAGCTAGGTAGGCGTCCCGATCAAGGTTCTAAACTGGGCCCTGGTTGGGTGCGTCACAGGGAAGGCCGTGACTTATTTATGTCAAGGTGAGTGTACAGCTATCATCCCAAGTGAAAGGGCTAGGATCCCACAGCTCGGTCATGAATTCTCCAATAGCTTTGATTGAGAGATGTGATAAGGCTATTCGCCTTAAATCCTGAGGGAACCTAGACCCTGACTAGTAATTCACCTCTGCTTTCCCTCAATCGTGTATGCAAATCCTTGGGAAGGCAACAGTTCGAGAAGCTTCATGGTCGAGGATTTAGTCTCTGCCGGAGGACTTTGATGGCTGAAGTGATTTATAGTCGTGTCTTTTATGTCAATATCCTATATGTTGGTATGGATCCAAGGCTTCTAGGGAACCACGAGGTTCTTGTGATGAGCCTAGGTCTGGGATTCATAAATCATCATTGACTTTTCCTTTAGATCTCCGGTTCCCATCTGGGAGATGTCACCTCCACTCCTGTATCTACTATTGTTGTTCGAGCTATAACCTCGAAAGGAAATGAGGTGCCTCTAGCTCTCATACTATGGGGTTCCATACGAGAATTTTTATAAGTAATAAATTTACTAATATTATTATATATTTTATTATGTATTTTAAGTATTATTTTAGTAGTATTATAGTAAATCTTGGTTGCAAATGACTCATTTTTCAATTTTTTTCTAGAATTATGATTTTTAGCTCAAAACGAGGGTTTTTATGGTAATGTGTTATTTTGAGAAAATTAATGCATAATTTTTGTACACTTTTGTAGGATCATTATACTTAAACTCAATTTGGATCAATTGGAGTCAAGGTGAATCAAAATCAAAGATGATTCAAAGGATTAGGTAATGAATCTCTTGGAGAAACACTTGAAGAATAAATTGTGCAAATATTTGAAAAACCCAATTCTACTCCAAAAATATATGGAAATACGTAAACAAGGTCTGCACACGTAGATTCCAAGTCATCAAAATTAGAAAATCAAGTGGGAACCACAAAGGTTTGATTCGTAGGTCAGCCACCCGCAGATCACCACTTGGGGATCGTAAGTCGGTTAGGATTTTCTAGGGCTTCAACTTGCATCTTTTTCCAGCTATTTTTGCAGACATTTTTAGAAGAAGACAAGATTTTTCAAGCTAGAGATTACATTGGAAACATAAATAAAAACTTCTGAGCAAGTTTGGAATCTCTAAGCAAATCTTCATCATTTCATGTATTAATTGCACATGCAAGTTGAAAAATAGCTTGAAGATCATTTGTCTGTAAATAAGAGTCATTTGTAAGATGTTTAACATCAATTAGCATCCATTAGTTAGTGTTAGAGTTAGTAAAATTGAAGAGAATTAATAGAATTCTCTCAAACTCAATAGAATAGTGCTCTTCATATACTCAATAGAATTAATAGAATTCTTGTGCTTCAACATTGTGAAAAAGAAATAGAAGTTGAAGACTTGTCTATAAGCCTTTCTCAACTTTATCTTTAATTTTCATAGTTAAAGCATGAATTCTTGTGTTCTTGTTGAGTTTTTGGGTGTTTCACTAGTAATGATTTACTAAAAGTTTCATTTAGAATATAGATGAAGCTAATGAATCCAAAAGCATGACTTAAATTACCTTTATTTGTTAAGCTTACATTTGTTTGTTTACTTGTTTAAGGTTTAACACTTGTTTTACTTGGCCAATTTAAACAAGTTATCTAAGTTGTTATTTGACATTGAGAAATGCAATTGACAATGGAAAATGAACAACTATTGCTTAAGTTATTCATATGAGAATAATGAATGCTTAAGTGAATAATAACAATTCATGTTTTTTATAAGATTTCATCATGAAAATAGTTGGAATCTAATCATTTCATAGTAAGAACTAGCTATGATTTAAATAGAATTGGATTCTAAACAAAGCAAGATAACACTTAACAAGACATTCATGCATTTTATGATTTATTAGTGGATTCTATATTCTAGACATCTTGAATATTTGAATTCCTACAGGTTGTTGCAATCATTTACCTATTATGTTGAATCTCCTCTTAACTACACACCTTGATTTTCGGTTGTTTAGATAATAAAGTAAGCTATGAAGCCTTAGTAATTGCAAATATTTGATTTCTTGTGGGATACGATACCTATATACTCCTAATACTACACTTGACCCGTATACTTGAGGTAAAGGTGGGAGATTAGGTTTATTACTTGATTTGTGTGTGTTTTGCTAATATTTTCATACCTAATCTATGCCACGTTAAATTTCGAAAAGTTCTACCTTTGTACATAAGATTGGAGGTAACCTTGTTTGATTAAGGATTCTATCTTTTCCTTGAGATCTCGACAAGTGTAGTGGTAGAGGCAATATGCTTTTGTGAAGCCATGATTGAATACCTTTTGCCTCAAACGGTGCCACACTGTAATAGTTTGATTTGGTATCCAGATGGGGATGGGGTGAGAGAACTGGATCAATAGGACCAACCCAACAACAATCGTTAGATGCCTACAATATAAGAAAGAGGTCAAAAGTCCAAGGTTTACCCTTATTGGCCTCCGATGCTTAAGTTAGGGATGGAGCTCGAATAGAGCTTATAAAATAATGAGAGTTTAGAGTATAGCCAGCTTACTTGTTCTCCTTTGCATGGGGATATTTATAGCCAAATAAGAGAAAAATAAAGGGAGTTGAGACTTGCCCTATCTTTTAGGGTAGCTATGTCAATTGTAAGTGTGCTTGAATATGTTCAGGTGACAGTGGTGAGAGTTTCAAAGCTTTCTTCATGTCAAGTCAATCTTGGTTATCACCAAGTGTCTCCGTTTTAGGCATTCCGACTACCTTTGTTAGCAATCCATGTTGAACTGTGCCTATTTGGGCTCTTTAGAGGATAGTCTTGATTGGCTCTTATCACCCCTAATGATTATGAGACTATTCCGACCAAGGTCGGACAATTGAATATTGAGTTATGAATAGAGATAATGGAGGCGGAGTAAATAAGAGATCCATACTGTGTATCACAATGGTTAGTTTGTGGGCTTTAACCCTGTTCCCCTTGGACTAGGCATGATAAGCGAGCCTATAATAGATACGATACCGAACATTGTGGACCCTTATATTTGGATTGGTTAAACAATAAATTCTCAAAAGGTATAATATAATTGGACTGTAAAGATCAATTACACAGACGCCATTTTCGGACAGGAGGTAATATGTCATCAATTGTTGGACGCAATTTAGCATATGCAATTGGATTAGACTGGCTTAGGATATTTTATGAGAATATACCCTTTTTCGTTCAACTAGGAGAAATTACCACCGTGTTTGGTTTGACTCCTCGTGTTGGCTATCATGCAAGTTCCCCTTTTTGTTACTTAGCCTTTTACTAGGCTTTTTAAGTTCCTTAAGCTACATTGAGTGGCTAATATGACATCTTAAAATTCTTAACACGAAGAGTCATGCCTTTGACAGTTGAGCCCCATCAAATTGGCAACGGGTGTGTTGTATCTCTTAGGGAAAGAAAGTGCATAATATAACCAAAGTCAAAATTTATCACCATTTTATGCTGCGTGCGAAATATATGTTTGTGGAGACTATAGGCAATTAAATAATTGTAGTTTCATTGACACGGAAGCGTGATATAAGGAATTGTTTAACGAACGATTCTTAAAAAACAAAGAGAAAGATTCACAATTTAACTTCGAAAAATTCATTATAACATTAAAATCTTGAGAGCAATTTGGTAAAAAACCAAGTTTATTGATGAGAAGTTGATAAAAGATGATAAAAAAAAAACTGCTAAAGAAACCCTAGAATATGCCTATTTATAAGCTACATTAGTTTCCTAAGACAAAAGAAAGACAAATACGTCAAAATTTAAAAACATTATGGAAAATTGCTAAAAAACGTTTTTGACAGCAAACTTCCAAACATAAGGCGTGGGCAAGTTGTATTAAAAAAAGTCTTCTGGTCAACTGACAGAAGCCAATATAAGGCGTGGGTACGCTATAATGAAGAGAGTCTTCTAATCAACAACTTCAACTACCTAATTATGCCATTCGTCCACCTTTTGCTTCCTCTTGTCATGCTCCTCACGAACAACAATAACAATCATAATAACCTTACTAAAATAAATAAAAATAACACTAAAACCATAGAAAATAATTCATATAAAATGCTAAAACTGACATAGACGAGTAATATGAAAAATCTAAAAATATTGTTTCACATCAGACTCCCCCTCTAGTTTCTCGAAGAAATTTGATACAAAAATCACACAAAAATACAGCTAAGATCCTCCCACGGATTTTGTAGGGATGATGTTTGTGATTAAACTTGAGCATCCAATCATGAATACGAGGATCTACATATGATCTTGGGACCTGTATAAAGATCTTAAATCCAATAACTTCCATGCCATCCATTGTCCATATAAATTTTATTAACTTATCTTAATAAGCAAGAAATTCAATTTTCGTGGTCTTCACTGGAAATTTTCCATGAGTAAATTCATCAATTATAATTTCCTTACCAAAATTAAATGTCTCAATTTCCAAGATAGCAATTTGGTCCACAAATTTATCTGACAATAAATCTTCTGAGACTGAATTAATTGACGACTTTTCCAAAGAGATTTCTTCAACCTCCATGTATTTAAATTCTTCCAACCCTTCGACCTCTTTCTTGGTTCCATCATAGACATGCATGGAAGATATTCAAGTAAGCACAAAGGTAATAAAAATTTTTCATCTTTTGGCTCACAAATATACTCCTCCTCATTAACCTCGAGCTCACGGATATACTCTTCCATATCGAACTCCAGTTCAACTAGCTCAAATTTTATTACATCGGTTCATGGTGTAATTTAACGATCGGATGATAACTTTTTTTGATCCACCTACAACTCTTATAGATTTCATAATATGAGATGCAATTTTAGGGATCAAATGATAACTTCATTTGATTCGATTAAAACTCTTGTAGATCTAAAAACTACGAGAGTATGGGGAAATGGTATGAGCAAATAAGCTTGTTAGGAGCGAATCTCTCAACTGTATATCTATCACGATTAAGATGCCTATGACCTTGTTTGCTTTCTCCCTCAATACCCATCCAATCAAAATGTTGTATAATTTGATTTATGCTTGCTTGCAAATGCTCCATCTGAACCCATTGTTCATTTTGCACCTACTCCAAACGCTCTATGCGTTCGTTTCAAGTCTGAAGGTCATTCTTTGGGGCAGAAGTTCCATCTCCAAATTTGTTACCGGCGATTGATATAATTTAAGAACAGGAGAAACCTACTCTAATACCAATTGACACAAAAGCATGATCTAAAAAATTGTTTTACGAACGATTCTCGAAAAACAAAAAGAAAGATTTATGATATAACTCTGAAAGATTCATTAGAACCTTAAAATCTTAAGAATCTTGAGAGAAATTTGGTAAAAAAAACAAGTTTATTGATAAGAAGTTGATAAAAGATAATAAAAGCTGCTTAAGAAACCCTAGGATATGCCTATTTATAAACTACATCAGTTTCTTAAGACAAACGAAAGACATATAGAGTAAATATTTTTAAAAATTGCAAAAAATTGCTTACAATCGTTTTTGACAGCAGGCTCCCAAACATAAAGCGTGGGTACGCTAAATTGAAAGGAGTTTTCTAATCAGCTAACATCAAAAGTTAATATAAGGCGTGTACACACTATAAGAAAGAAAATGAGCATGACTTACTGAAGAAAAAGAAAGTCTTCTAATCAGTAACTTCAACTTATGCCATCGTCCACAAACTTTCTTTTTCCTCTTTTCATGCTTCTCGCCCATGATAATAACAATCATAATAACCATACTAAGATAAATAAAAAGAACACTAAAATCATAAAAAATAATCTATATAAAATGCTAAAACTAATACAAACGAGTAATATAAAAAATCTGAAAATCTTGTACCACGTTATTTACCAATTTTGTACTTCTTGCCTATGTAAAGGATGTATTAGATTAGAATACACTACTGCAAATTTACACATTGATGCAATCTATTATACAAATCTACCCGTTAATGGAGATCATCAATCTACCAGATTTACAATGGAACCTAACAAGAAAAGGTTTAATATGATGTAGATATTGAAGGATCATCATCTAACAAAGCATCAAGGTCAATCAGATCTTCATCAAAATCAGCAGCTTCATCTGAATTATTTAGGGCCCTATCATACACAGCCTGCAAATGAGAGAATCTCCCTGGTTACCCTAGCTGATTTATTGCGATACAGGGACAAAATCAAATTACTCTTTGGCATAAAATTCCATAGGAGCTACAAGACCTTGATAGCTTATTTATTTCCTCAAATAATGAGTTATCAGTCATGTTGAGTTCACCCCAGATTTACATGATGATTTCAGGACCTCATATTATAGCAAATTTCAAAATTAAAGCACGTACTGAAGGAACTAAAATTAGTTGGCATCCTTAAATACTGATAAAACATTTGGTTAGCAGTATCGGAGGATGGCAATCACGGATAGATCATTACATGTCCTTCAGAATACACAAAAAATGACAGGTTCTAATTGCATATTCACCGTAGCATATAAAAAGACTAGCACAATCCTTTTTGGTCTCAAATCCTTATTTGTAGAGAGTCAGGTAGCCCATTTCCCAACTATCTAAAAGTATCAAATATTTGATAAAATCCTACGCCAATAAGTACAAAGGAGAAATGAGTTAACATTACTAAGTTGCATTGCAAATTTAAAATCCAGAATTTGCTCGCAACTACTAATTCATTCGATCAAAGGAACAATATCCAACTTGTGTTGGTCCAGTCAAATAGTGATAAAGCAGAGTTTAACTTTTACTCTATAGATCTGAATTGCAATTATACCTGAGTACAAAATTGTCACACTTCGAAACATATGGAAAGTTTTGTTGATAATTCTTAAATTACTTAAAAGCATTAACAAGAGATGGTGATCTCCCTCGGCGACATTCCATCATTCCACAAGACAACAAAATGAATAAAATCAAAAGAAGCATATATCTCGAGTGGTTTGAGAAATTATGAAAGTGTACCTTGGTTTCCTGCATTTCTGAGACAACATTCAGCAGCCTCCTATATTGATCTCTTGCCTCTGGATACTGGACCATAGATTTCACCCTAGAAAGAGCCTTCTGCAATCGGTTTTCGGTTTGCTTTCTACCTTCTTTCAGGAAGTCATAATCATCCTCTTTCGATGGTCTACCTTCTGTGCTGGTTCCCTCAGGAGGTGCTTCTGGCTTGAATCCACGCAATCCACTTCCTTTCCTTCTCCAGCGCAGAATTACCTTCTCTAGAATTCCAACGGACCAGATTATACTTTTGTAATTCTTCCTAACTTGGTGTCCTCTTACATGGGCCTTTTCACAAGAATGCATACGTTAAAATAGAGACCAGATATAATTACAAAGACAACTTATCTTGCTTTTGTTTAGATAAAATTACATGACAAATACAAAAAGATAAGATTCTGAAGGAGACAGGCAAAGACACCTGGATTTTAATGATTCGCTGTCGGATTTGAAGAAATTCTTTTCTACCCTTCCAACTACGGTATTTATTCTGTATCCGTATTGCAGCAGCCACTGGTTCATCATGTTGTCCTGCCCTCTTTGTTTTCCCAGAACGAAGTGAAAAACCACGTTCATCTGGCATCCCAAGCCCACTATCACCATATTCATTTTTCTGCTTTCTTTGGAATGATTGCACTCTGAAAACCTGATGTATGCGGGCATGAGCTTGAGTTGCATTGCGGACAGCAGCTAATGAGTCCTTCAATGACAGTCCGGGCCAATCTCCATCTCCAGTAGGGGTTGCAGTCCGCTCCGAAGCTGTTTGTACAACATTTGCCCCAGAAACTTCTCCATTATAACCGTCCTTATCATCCATTACTTTGAGCGACGAGAGATGGGAGCTCAATGCAGATTCAGCAAGATAACCAGCAATACCCTTATGCCCATTGCTGGATGCAAGGTCAGCAGGAGTTCTTCCTGAAGGAAATTTAGGAGTAGGATCTGTCAATGCTCCTGGATCTGCTCCCAACGAGATAAGGAAAGCCACTGTCCGCTCCCTGAATGAAAATGACCAAATAAAACATTCAAGAAAAGAAGTTGAGTCAATCAGAAATAATATCAATGAGCTGGCTGATGAAAATAGAAAACAAGAGCAACAAACTAGCACTCTTAAGCAAGTTGCTAAAATTGCACAAAATGAGACATGAAGTACTATGAACACATCGAGATATCCAAAACTAAAGCCAACCCAAGAATCATACCTTCCATAGGAGGCCGCCCAATGAAGTGCAGTCCATCCATTTACATCTCGGAAATTGACACTAACTCCTCCAGCTATTGTAGGAGATAAAGCCCAATTATAACCTAGGGCCGCAGCAAGATGCAGCACCCCTTGACCACCCTCATCCAACAGATTTGCACCTTTACCATCTTCAGAAGCTTTCTGGAGGAGCCAAAGATAGAGCTGGTCTTTAAGAAGCCTCTGTAGAAGCCGATCCCTTACTTGTCCCACAGAGAACTTCTCAGAAGTAAGATCAAGCATACTTTCCCATTCATTGTTATCGTCTTTCAACAATGATTCAATTTTACTGCTCAAATTGGAAAGTTCTCCCATAGAGCTGGGAACAGTATTTTCATAGTTACGAGATCCAGCAGTTAACAATTTTCCAAATCTCATAAGAAGTCGACATTCATCAACATCCTCGTCTTGAACAACGCTACCCTGAAATTCAAATTCTCGCACTTCACTGCATGCTAACCTATTGGAGCATGTCACATAAAATGGCACCCTCCCAGCCTCATGCAAAGGTGTACAGCAACGAAGAACACCATTGGCGACAACCTCTGCTGGAACTTCTACTTCACCAAACATACATGCCCATCTGTATTTCTCCAACTCTTGTTGGCTCTTCAAAAATCTTCCAATAATTAGTACCTGGAGGTGGGACATGTCAAAAATCATGAAGTGTTTATTAAACGCTGATTTTTCATTACTTAAAATGAAAGATGTATATGGTCACCACAAAATAAGAAATTCTCACTAAGGATGCTGAAAGCTTTACACTGTCAGCAATTCTAAATAATGCCAATTGAGACTATCAAAATTTAATTGAATATCTAGCCTAGACCAGGGAACAAATACAGGGTTAGAAGTACCTTCATTTCAGAACCAGAAAATGCAGTGTTTGGAGAAAAATCAAGTAATGCTAAATAATTGATCCTGTGAGATAGAGGGGCTCATCGTGTACGTATCTATGTGTACTTGAGCAGCTATATTAGAATCATCCAATGCATCATCATTTCCAACAGTCTCCCAATATGTTCCAGAGCTGGATTGTACATGTGATTCATTCACATCCCCAAGTTCTTTACTCATCCAACGGTCAAAGCTGTCGAGCTTCTTCAGACCTTCTTTTAGAACACCATCTAATAAAGGTTGTCTCAAGGCTGGATACTCGGCTTTTCCTTCTATGCCCAGATTACCATTCAATGCAAATTTGGCAGCCAGTACCACTATCAGCACCTATAAGATGACCTTGAAGATCATTCTGCAAAGGAGACTTTAGCATATCATATGTTTCTGAGGAATTTTGCAACTCCTCGTTATTAACTTCACTAAAGCTAGTTCCAAGATTGTGGTCTGACTGCAGATGCAACTTCTGATCCATGGCCCACTTGGATAGGTACAAGGAATCACCTTCAGAAGTCTGTTTGCGTTTTGAAGTTGAACCAAAAATGTAATCAACAGCAAAGTCAGCTCATTGCAGAGTAGAACAGTACACAAACTCACTGGTAGGACTATAAAAGAAAAGATCTTTGCAAACACAAATCACTGAACAAGTGTCATTGTAGATAACTAAGATTATAGTAAGATACTAAATTGACTGAGCGCAAACTTATCAGTATAGGGAGAAATATTCAAGCATACTACAGAAAAGATTTTCCTACTACCAGGGTCAGTGATGCATTGGAGTTTCTTCTCTTTCTTCATTTTTGCCTTCTTATTTACTTATTTATTTGTTGTTTGTTTATTTTCTTTTTAATTTTTAGAATAACCATCAAATAACAGTTTAATCATGTTTACCTGCCACTGTTCCAGGCCACCTGCACAGCCATCAGAGTCCTGCCTTTTATTTAAACCATCAGTTAAAACCTGCCCAAGTATATCATTTGTTCCTCCAGGCATTACATCCATGGTACTATGTTGAGTTGCAGAAAGTGATGGCTGAAAACTGACTGACTGACTTCCTGCATTTCTGTTGTTCAAAACATTTCCCCAGGAGGGGAAGTCAAGGTTTCCTTCTGGCAAATATGACAAACCGGCACCTGTTGTGTTTTGATCAATATCAGGAACAGCTGGAAATTGTCCTTGATAGCCATCTGTTCATTTTAGCATGTTATTTCAAAATGTATACATTGTCCAGCTACTAGGAAAAGTTGTACTAGTGCTAAAAGCTAATAATATATGAGCCAAAAGAAGATATCATATTACTTGAGGTAGAGCCTGAATAATAGGGCACAGAGGGTCCACCTTCCACCTTTTGCAACACAGGCGGTTGTAACTCAATAAAAGTGTGAAACCCAGAACTTGATTGGTGAGTGTATGCTGCAGCAATTAATGTACACATAAATCACTAAGAAAGCTTGTATCTCACATAACTCTGTTTTTGACATAGTTAATATTTAGCCAAACCAGGGTACACTTTCATAATGTGAAGATGGCTAATGGATTTGTGAGGCACCTGATTCTGCATCCTCATACTCTGAGGCCTGGACGCTATTAAGGCTAGCTGTATCTGTAATTTGTGAAGTTACTTGATAATCATAGGAATGGACTTTTGAAGTCAAGTTACTGTCCACTTCAGAACTGGGTACATCATCTTCAGTTTCTTGGATATTAGGAATGACTTCTCCAGTTTCTCTAATGCGATTATAATTAGTCCTGTTCCCCTGTTGAAATAGCAGTGTTGGAAGAAGCACATGTCATTCTCGCATGCTTAAACCAAACTTCCTCTAAAACAAGAAGAATGCAAACAAGTGCAACAGAAAAATCTCCATAAATGATGGGTGAGAGGGTTTGCAAGTAAAAGCCAAACATGGCAAAAGAACATTTCAAAAGTTCAATGGTATAACAATTCGGAATTCTTAAGTGAGATCACAAATTTGGAGGACCAGCTGCAAGTCAATCAGATTTAAATGAACAAGTTCAACTAAGCAACTAAATACCTAAGTGCAGAATCCACCAATCTAAATTTTCAAAATAAATCAAGATCGCTGATTTTCAGAGCAAAAGGTATATACACATAAGGATATTTTAAGATAAGAATTCAAAAGGAATACTGCTAGCAGTGATCAAGATTCAAGAATAAAAGCAAAACATGGAACATGGTCTAACAATCTGAATAATAAAAAGTAAATTCTACCTTAACTTCTCGGTAGTGGACAAGAACTATGTGTGAGAGCTCTCTGTAACATGTTAAAGAAACAAGAATAAGAGATCAGCAAAGACATTAAAAATCAAACAACTAATTATACAGCCAGATTTGAATAAGTAGGATGATGTTGTTCCAACTCATGGCATCTCTTTGCTACATTACAAACCAAGACTAACCAACAAATTACACTTTGCTGGTACAGACATAAATGTACAATCAATATTCCTAAATAAGATATTTCACTCTTTGTTGATTGAAACCTTTATTACTAGAAAAAAATAATGTCATTATTGCTGCTCAAGTAATGATTTAACATGTTAGAAAGCTGGCAAATACACATCAACATGGTAAATAAGCACTGCACACAGCAGATGTAGGAACGGACAAACTCAACTCACAAGGCTCCCATTTATGAGGAGTTGAAAAGACTAGGCCCATGTAACCTACGCTCTTTTGTTACTTTGCAGCTCACTAGTGGACTATGACAGAATTTGTATCTGTAATGGCAAAACCACATGCAATTCACTCTTTCAAACCTTGCAATGCAAGAAGATTCATGTACTACGTCTGTCTCTTGATATGAGTTCCAAAAAAGTTCCCATGGACACATCTCAAAGTATCCAATCACTAGATGTCACTAAGTAAAACTGCAAAGGTAGAAGCTAAATCTCATATTTTCAGAAACTTTCATGGGGAAGCATCAATGGAACAACCTGAAAAAAATGTCCTACAATGTTGAGATAAAGCAAGTGAATGTACAACATTTTACCAAAGAACTAATCAAACGTTATTAAAAAAATTGGATCAAATTTCAATTGGCAAAATTTCTGAACTTTTGTCCCGGAAAAAAAATAATAAAAAAAAAAATAATGTCCAACAGTTTAACAATGAAAAATTATGTGTGATTTGTTTACTTGTCAACAAAAAATTGTAATATTTGGGATGCTGAAAGGATATATGAAGAAGCTACATAATTGATCCTTTTTGTTGATTGCCAAAAATTAAATTATTAGTTTTTAGCAAAGATGGATTGTCTTCTAGATGCAAAGATATCATTGTGCCATATTCATTTCATGTAAAGAGTACTATGAATATCCATAGCATGGCAAAGTGCTCCAATAAATGCTAATCAAAACCTATTTAACTTACTCTTCAAGCATCCAGTAGCTGCGTCTCTGAAAATTTTCATCATCTTCCCCATGGGCATAGTAACAATGTAAAACATCAATACTTCCTGCCTGAAAAGGAATTTTTCTTTAGATGTATTCTAGCATAAACACATCCTAACAGCAAAAAATGGCATCCAAAAGGATAGCAAGATATATTGCACGATAAAGAAGTAGCAGAAACCAGGGGAAAAAAGCTATTTTGGACCGACATCTTCTACTGAGCTTTTGCAAAATCACTAATCAAAACTAGAACCAATAATATACCTTAAGCCTTTCATGAGCTTCCTTCACTGTTTTCCCATCCTTCTTTTTCCTCCAGTTATGACCATCTTTTCGGAAATAACGTAAAACCTTCCGATCAAAGAGAAAGAGGGAACCACCTAAAAGCAACATAAGAAGCAACATAAGTACACTTAAAAGAGTACCTGAACCATGCAAAACAGCTTTTAAATAGGTCATACATAACATATCTGCAATTTTGGATAATTACATATCTGCAACTTTGGATAATTAAAAACAAAAGAAATAGAATATATAAGCGCATGTCTTTGAAATAGCAAGGAAAAACAAACCTACAATTTGGATAATTTCCTAGGAGGTCACCAAGCTATTTCCATTGTAAAGTTTTGATTTCAGTCTCAAGTAACCCATTTTAACGGTCAAAAGTGTAATTCTTAATCCTTACATCAGATTTAACGGTTAAGTTGCAAGTTATTCCATTAAGTATAAGGCTATTCATTCAACACATAAAAAGTTAAAATAAAATTACCATTTACCAGCTCTTCCCATTTCTTAATCTCCTTTAGCTGCCTTCTCCATCCCAATCCAATCAAACCCTCCACCAACCCCCAACCCCTTTCCTTTTTTCTTTTCCCTCTTTCCGCTCCCAGAAAAAAGAAATCAGTCTCATACATCAACCTAATGTCCCCACAGGCATCCGCTGCTTAATTCCCGGTTCTAGAAGCAAGAAAATAGGGGGAGCATTGAGGCTTTGATTTTTGAATTTGGAAAAGAAATAAAGTTGTAGCATGTTGTGATATCTAGCAACAATGGAGCAAACTAAATTCTGAGACCAGTCACGACTTGTGTCGGATTTGGATAGGATTTGGTGACATGGTGAAACTGGTGGTGACTGGAGAGATGCAGTCAATTGAGCAAAAGTACAATAATTCTTTTGTGATTTTAACCCCAGATTTAAACATATGTAAAAGCAATTTATAATAGCATATTGGAAACTAGAAGTCAGGAATGTGTCTAGCCGGCAATAGACGATTTGTTGCAGCAGTGCTGCGAACCTAGGAGGGGAAAAACAGAAAAGCAGAGGAGGCGAAGAGACAAAAGGAAGAAAGAATACAGAAAGAGTGCCTCTTGGATAATTTTATGAATTTGGCATACATACCCTAAAGTTTAGTGAAATAAAAGGGATTTAACTGCTAAAACTAACAGAAACACTAGAAACCTATACTTGTAAGAGTTATTAAGGAGTTATTTGAAATGAATAGTTTGATGACCAAAGACTTTATGATGGAAATAGTTTAGTGTTCTCCTAGGTAGCTTACCCTAAATCCAACTAACTAATCGTACCTCACCCAAGGCTTGCAAGCTATTAAAATTTAAAGCACACATGTTCTGAAGGATTTTAAGGCATTACAAGTGCTGGCTATCAAAGTACTAGCGTCATCTTTTAAGAATGAAAAAACCCACCCATTCTGGAGGTATTCACACCCTCACTAGGCAACTAGTTCAAAAAGTCGAAGAAACCCAAGATCACTTTGAACCATCTCTCTCCTAGATTGCTCGCATAGCTTATAGAATGATCACCATCAGCTAGCACTACATACCCACGATCCAAATGAGAACCAAGTTTCTAACAATGCAAACAACCAGACGAACGCTACCCTAGTATCTTTTTGGAGCCCAAAATGTTTAAGCCAATACTGTACGACATCTCCAAAGGTCTTATATGCCATTCTATATAAGCCAAAGGTCTATTTTCAGACCAATAATGGCATTACACACTAAAATTACGATGGGCAGCAATATTGCAGCTCAAAAATTAAGCATATTCTATCCTTTCATACGGTTAGAGAAAAATGCTCTAGATGATCAAGAGAAAACAAGATTAAATTAGAAAATTACAATAAAAAATATTTTATTGTTGAATAGTAATTTCAACACCCAAATAAGCCAAAAACCAATACACCTATGCTCAATAAGAGCTTCAGATGAGCAAATACAATACTTCATCTTGGCATGTGATATAAAACAAAAATACCTTTATATGAAACAAATTTAACTCTTTATGTTAGAAAGCAATGGAAACGTAGGTAACTAGTGCTCAGAAATTAAACTGGAAACGCAAATAGGAAAAGGTAAGAGGGATCAATCAACCTATAGAAAACATCAAAAGAGAAATACAGAGGATTGAGAAAAAGGAAATGATGTAACTGTGACAGTAGTTGTAAAACCTTTTTTTAATCTCTAGACTTGGCTAAAGATGAAGGTAAGCATCATTATCAGTAGGGGAATGTTTTTGCTGCAGGTAATAGTGCTACTTGGGGAATGTTTTTCTGGAAACAGAAGCTGATTTTTTTTTTTTTTTTTTTGGATTATGTTCCCTTAGAAGTGGTTTCCTAGCTTATTTCACTTAGTGGAACCAAACTTACTTTAACATAAAAGACATTTTTCAAAGTAATTTAAATTACGTTTAATTTCCTAATTAACTTTTATGCAAAAGAAAACCAACATGTTAGTTATTATAACAACTTCCATGCAGGACAAGTGTGTTTCCCAGGTTGGTTCTACTGCTAAGAATATTGAAGCTGTTTCCAACAGTACCAACATTACAAATTAGATACATATCCTTCATTGGGCCACACCCAAGTACGAGAGAAGAGTTGTCGAGAGTATGATATTTTTCTGGTTAACTGACCATCAAGAAACATAATACAGAGCACTGAATGGGAGATGAGATGTAAAAGTGCTATAAAAACACAGACTGACTCTCAAATTTGCTAGATTCTCCCCATGCAAAAATCAATTGAACGCATAATAGCTTGTTAAGGCATCAAAGCTATTTTCTAAGTTCTACTAGTGCGCTTCAATTTCGCAAGTAAATTGTATTACTCTTCATGCATCTGATTAAAACTTATATCAGGACATCCCGAACCTTTCATTAGCCATAAGGAATTTTCATGAACTGCTAGATGTAAGTAACATAATCATACTTGGAGGTCTATTTGGAGGCTCTGGAGCAATTCGAAACTTTTGGTAGTTCCGCAGGATTTCACAAATTTCAGCAGGTCTTAGCCATCGATGTTGTGCTTCTAACAGAATCTGCTCAATATCTGCCCTCACAAACACAAAATAAACATAGATAAGAGACAGGGAAGTTTCATGGACTTGTTTTATCTGGAAGCTGAAATTGGCAAGCTATGTGCCCCAAAAAAAAAAAAAAGTTTTAACACAAAAGGTGGAAGTGAAGTAACAAAATAAAAGGCATTACTAAAATTTAAAACATGCTCAATAAATACTTGCCTACCAAATTATAGTACCTATGAACTTCAACAATTGTACATGCAACTAGATAGAACAGGATGGCCATGGAGGTAGGGAATCTTCACCTTGTCTAACTAATCCCTCCAGCACAGTTTCAAATCCATAACTAGCCCTCATTGCCCACATAATAAGTTAAAGTTTGTTCAGTTTATCTAAATTCATCCACACATGGCAACACCCTATATTCAATAATTAGGGCCTCATATCAAGAAAGGAATTTAAATGCAATGCAACAGCTGGAATATCTAGAACTTGAGCACCTACAGATGATTTCCGAAATATCTAGAACTTGCCAAGATCATTCTATTTTGGGCCAATATTAGTCACGCAGCAATTTATCAAATCACTTATACACATAATCAAACAACCAAACCAAGATTTCTAAATCAATTACAGTTAACAAAAAAATAAATTCCTAAAATATTTAAAATCCATTACTACCACTTGCCAAGACTATTTGCAAGAAGAAGCTAATTTTTAGTCCATAAAACACCCCATCACATATCAAATCAGCTAAATATAAAAAAGCAAATCTAAGAAACAAATTAGCAAGATAAATTAACAAATCCCACCAAAAAAATAACCAAAAAAAGAAAAGAAAGAGCTGACCTAATTGAGCGCCAAGCCCGTACCGGCGACTCTCCGCCATCTCCAATTTTTAAACTTTTTTCCAATCTCAACCCCACTAAATATTAAAAAGCTTCAAATCGTCAGAAAAGAACCAACTTTAACTAAGAAAAATACAAGTAACGTGGAGTCTTCGCTATTCAATGGCAAAAATTACAAGTAAAAGCTGAGTCTTCGCTATTTAATGGTAAAAATCTCTGAAAAATCAGGGAAAACAAACTTGAAACGAAGAGGTAATTTTTGGGGGCAAGAGACCGAAGTAACGGAGCAAAGGGAGATAAGAGAGAGAGCGCCAGCCGCCGAAATGGACTGTACAAGTTCATGTTCACACCTGCGGCTGCATTATTTGTTTACTGTCAACTGTGTGTAGTGCGTGAGAGAGACAGAGAGAGGGAGTTCTGTTTTAGTGGGGAAGACTTGGGTCCTTTTTTCTTTTTTCTTTTTTGATTTTTTTGACGTCAATATGACTCTATCTTCAGTTGCAAAACAAAACACATTCGTCCTATAAAAAAGGGCAAAGGCGAGGACAAGGAGTTAGTATTGTGTGCACCACGCGCGTCACGTGGCGTGTTACGTGGTGTATTAGAATCAATCACACATTGTCAAATAATACAAGGTATGACCCACCATTGTTACATGACGATAAATTATTGGTTCTAGTACACCACGTGACAATGCACGTGGTGTATTCTATACTTTTCCGAGGACAAGGAAATGAGGAAGAGAATTACACAGTGATGGTTGATATTCACGCACTAATTTTAACTACTTGTATATTAATTGAATATTTTGAAGCTAAATGGTAGTAATGTACATTCGATTTAAATTCTTTTGTCTCCAAAAGCCCTCTATTCCCTTTCTCCCGCTCTTTAATAGCTGTCATGCATATTAAATTACAATATATTATTTTTGAAAAAATTCACATATCTTGCATATTATTTTGTTAAATTCATATATAAATTAATATATGTGTCACTTATATAATAGTATAAGGGTGGGATAGAGAAACAAATGGCTTTTGGGAGACATATGATCTGAAGCAATGTATATTAGGCAAAATATAATAGAGTGTTCTCGCTTTGTAAAGTGTGTGAATATCATTTTCTAAATAAATTTTTTTAATTTTATGTTTATGAATTTTGCATTTTTAGTAGCGGGATTTGAGATCTTAAGGTTATTCACTTGAATATTGGTATTTTTTAATTAAAGTGTAATAAAATATTAACATGTTTATTTATCCTCCCTTTCAAAGTAAAGTAAAATCAATATTAACATGTTTATTTATCCTCCCTTTCAAAGTAAAGTAAAATCAATATTAACATGTTTATTTATCCTCCCTTTCAAAGTAAAGTAAAACCAATATCATGAAGATCAACTTCAATGAATTGATTTCATCTAGAATTTGGTTCGAATTGGCCATTCAAAATTGCAAATAAATCAATTTTTAGGAAATTGACTTTAACAACAATTTGAAAGGAATTTATTTCATCTACATCTTGATTCAAATTAGCTAAGCACAAAATCAAAGCTTAATTAACCTTTCAAAAAAACACTTTCTAAAATTAATTTTCTAAGACTGATAAGAATGACATTTTTTCAATTTAATCAAAGGCAAATCCTAAGATCAACTTATATATTATTAGCATTAGGTCTGAGTCTTTGCTATTTAACTCAATTAACCACTTTAAATAAAAATTCATAAAAATCAACCCATTTAACCTACATTCACGTGTCGCTTTTAGCACGCTAAGAGTAGCAATCGCAAATTATGAAAGAGAGGCATTAAACGAAGGTACAATTAACTCGACACTCGTTTTGCTAATTAACAAGGTCTAACCAATTATAAACCACGAATGCTATACGATAAAAAGCACAAATAAAAAGTAATAACATGTGACAAATCATATCATATTATATATAATAAAATGTTGTTCGTCGCGCTTTTGATAAGTTGTTTACGTTGTACATGGACAAGTTATGTATTCGTCAAATCAGCAAATTCTTAATTCACCAATTTTTCTATTATCAAATATTTATTCCTTCTTTTACTTGCTTATTCGTCCTCATTCCTTAATCAATCTCTTATCTTTATACTCTTTAATTATAGGAAAAAATTACAGTTTTGGTCCCAAATGTTTGGAGTATCGGCAATTTCAGTCCCTAAAGTTTGGACAAAAACAAATCTAGTACTAAATGTTTCAATTTTTCAGCATATTTAGTCCTATTGACCAGTTTTTCTCAAAATTTTATCTGAATCCGGTCATGTAAAACTCACTGATAGTCACAAAAGTTTTCAAAATGAATTAAAAAAAGAAAAAAATTTTAATTGCCATAATTTGTAATTAAAAGCACACACGCGAATGCACTATCCAAACGGATTTTTTTAGTTTTATCTGTTTATTTATCATTTATGAACTCAAATTAATGCCTTCAATTACAAATTATAGCAATTAAATTTTTTCTCTAATCTAATTCTTTTTAAAAAAATTTGTAACGGACACATGAATATCACGTAACCAGATTCCAACAAGATTTTTGTAAAACTGGTCAATAGAACTAAACATGCCAAAAAATTGAAGTATTTGGTACTAGATTTGCTTTTGTCCACACTTTACGAGCTAAAATTGCCGATACCCCAAATATTTGGTACCAAAATTATAATTTTCTTTTAATTATATTCTTATTTCAGTTAAAATAGGGGGGAAAAGCCCTCAAGATAAGTCATCAAATATTCACATTCATTAATTTATGCATGTGTGCACATTCTGCGTTCAATTATTTTAGCAATTAATTAATGGATTTTTTCTATGTTTTATTAATCTCATATTTATTTATTTTTTTACTTTTCACTATGTGTGTATATGTATATGTATATGTATGCGTAAGTGTATGTGTATGTGTATATGTATATGTATGTGCGTGCACGAGTATGTATATATCTATATATATCATCTCACCTCTTAATTCACTTAATTCACTTTTCAAAAAAGTTTCTTTCTCTCCATTTCCTTTATATATTATTTTCTCATATAGATTAAATTTTTTATTAAGTTATTTTCAAAATGAAAAAAAATTTAATATATGTACACACTACACACACATATTCACATACACACTTTATATATATATATATATATATATATATATGTATGTATGTGTACATAGATGTATAGATACATACAAACATATGTATGTTCATACATTTGTCAGTTGACTATCAGCATGTTTAGATGGAAGTTTTTAAAAGGTTTGTTAAGAAAATACTAATGTAGCCATATTTTGATAGATTTGTTCATGGATAAAAGTGTATTAGAAAATGTTTATGAAAAATGGTTTTTAAAAAAACCATTAGCCAAGAAAAGCTTGAACTAATTTATGCGTCACCTCTAGAAAATAGAGGAGTCTAATTCCCTTTGTGTTTACAGCTAACAATTGTTTTTGAAAACGTGCTAACTATTTACGGGTTTGCTTTAGTACCTCTAGACTGCAAAAAGAGAATTATTCCTAATCATAAAATTAAGGGCCAAAAACTTTGCTAGCAATTAAACTATTTTAATTGTAAAGTTTTGACTATTAAATTTTTCTTTGATTTCAAAAAGGTCATTGCACTCACAAAAATGTTTGCTTATGGTCATTCTGTCAAGTTTTGCGGTTAAGTCAAACGGGTTAGTATCATTTTTGTGAGTTCAGTAACTTTTTGAAACAAAAAAAAAATAGTCTAACTTAATGGCAAAATTCTGTTGCAAAATTCGACGGAATGACCATAAATAACTACTTTGATGAGTTTATTCATCAAAACTTTACGATCAAAATAGTTTAATAGCTAACAAAATTTTCTACCTAAAATCAATATTGTAGGATGTTAGTTCAAGTGATTGAATCTAGAATGAGGTCGAATGGCTAGTTGACCGAAGCAACGGGGTCACCAGTGCGGGTTTGTCTCCTAATGTGCATTCAATGCTTGAGTTAGCAATATCTAAGGTGGATAGGAGATCGGAAGGCTTTTGTATGCTTGAGAGGGAGTGTACTTTTGTGAGACCAAATGGAGGGTTTATATACCTTGAGAGGATGAAAGAGAGAATGACAAGACAAGAGCTATAGACTATTAGCCTAATAGCGTAACTCGATGGTATTAGGTACAAACTTGTGTCAAATGTATCTATCATATTAATATGGTTAAGTTTTGGAATTGGCGTTTTGGTTATATCAATTGCATATAATTGACCTCAGAATTTGAGTCCAATAGTTGTTCTAAGAATCTAGTAGCCATTAGCTCGAGCTTGAGTTATTCACCCTTCCTGAGATGATGCATGTGGCCAAGATGTATCTGATGCCAAGCTGATTTTAGACTTTACATTAGGGTTTCAAAGTCCAACTTGAAAAGATAGGCTTTTTTTTTTTTTTTTTGTGTGGCAATAAAATGTGACTCTTCTTTCACCAATCTTGATTCGATCAGTGAGATTCTTTTGAATTACTATACCAAGGGATAAGAGCAACGCTTGATGTTCAACTACAGTAGGTTAGAGGCTGAAATCCTTAAAGAGGGGACTTCATGAAAATATCCATGTACTCGAGTAAGCAAAGGACACAAAGAACATATATCAGGAAAAAAGGAATACATATTAGGAGTAATACCTAGTTCGCTAGATGCTGGTCAATAAGCGAACTTGAGCCGCTTGCAATTTCAAAGTAAACGGAAACATATGCAGAGATCACTCGTTGTAGCAACTGATAGATCAAGCTCAAAAATTACAATCTTTGCAAATGGGATGGAAACCAAATGAATTAGAAAGTACTCGTACTAGATAAACAAAATAAGAATTAAGGAGGCGTTTAGTTCAAATATCTCAATTATTATCACTATGAATATCATTAACTCAATTATGAGCATATGTTTTGATGATTCCTCCAACATGTTTAGTTTAGTAATGGAATTGGTATTATTCATCCCACAAAAAATAATGAAACGGAATGGGTATTATTCTTCTTCAAAAGGTTAATGAGTTTAATAAAGTAGTATTTTGAGAAGAATCATAGAGATTTCAATTAATCACTTTTCATTCCTATTGAAAGATAGTGATAGTTGTTTTCCAAATATCAACAATGAAGTGTTATTACTATTGATATTCATTCCCTTAAACCAAACACCCCTAACAACATAGTTGGACGCAAACCTCCAATGCAGAAAACCAACTGGGAAAAGAGAATAAGACAGTGAGCCTACTTTCATGGAGGCGCCTTCTGGATTCCCGGAATATGGATCATGCCTTTAGTTGCTTAATAGATATATCTCCAACTGTTCAAGCCTAATCTGAGACCAGTGACCCAGAGCAG
Organism: Mitragyna speciosa; assembly: GCA_024721245.1. Taxonomy (NCBI): domain Eukaryota; kingdom Viridiplantae; phylum Streptophyta; class Magnoliopsida; order Gentianales; family Rubiaceae; genus Mitragyna; species Mitragyna speciosa. The sequence goes on from CM045561.1 coordinate 12,049,866, forward strand.
CAGAGCACTTTTGCTCTTTATATTTTTTTTCCTTTTCTTTTTGGGGCAAATTATGGAATTGAGCACAATGATGAACAAAAAAGCTTATTCAAAATATCTTCGTCCAGAAAGAGCATAATTTTTACATTTTTCATTGCCTTTTCCGTAGATACAAATTTGTTTATGATAGTTATTCGTGATGTAGATTATAATATGGGACAACACTTCTTTTCCCCACAAATTATAGTTTTAGGAAAATAATTTGTACACTACATTTTTTGATACATGAAATGCTCTATTTATTTTTGATTATGTAAAAAAAAAAAAAAGGCTTATATCTGTGTGTGTACCTCTGGTATTATAATTTACTGGTAGTTAATTATATCTAAATTAAGATCTATAATTCATAGGCATAACAGAGAGAGAGAGAGAGAGAGAGAGAGAGAGAGAGAGAGAGAGAGAGAGAGAGAGAGAGAGAGAGAGAGAGAGAGAGAGAGAGAGAAGCACACGCATCAAAAGGTGGAGTATATAAATCATTACTCTGGTTTTGATATGAAAGTTTTTTTTTTTTTGTTTTTTGAAACAAATATGAAAGTTTAATTACACCAAAAATGACAATTTTTTTTTTGAAAATCCAAAAATGACAATTTTGGTGGAAAATAAGGAGTTTATATCACTAAATAAGTGAAGTTAATTAAAGAAAACCTAAGAAGGACGTGACTCAGATTATGATGATACGGTTGTAATCAACCAAAAAAAAAAAAAAAAAAAAGGAGAAAAGGTTAATGTCATGTTTGTAGGTGCTGTAAACTTGTAATTAATAATCATTGACTCGTGTATTGGAAGTAATTAAAGGCTCATAAAAGGCTTGAGAATAAGAGGTGGGAGAGAAAAAGAGAAAGTTGTCTATGGTCAAATTTTTATAGAAGTGAATTTGGGTTTATGACACATCATCTCTGCTCATATTTAAAATTTTTATTCTTTTACACGTGGCCATCATCTAAACCTTTTAGTGTAAAAAAAGTCTTTATATACCAGTATATATATATATATATATATATATATATATATATATATATATAAAAGATCAATCTTACTTTTTGCCTAGAATTATAAAATATATTTACTTTCCCAATAAACATAAATAGAAATTTTTTTCTTGGCTTAGTTAACTTAATAAAAGATAACAAATTTATATAGTCACTAAACTATTTCCATAATTAACTTATGCAATGAATTTTTTTCTAGTTTCAAACTAGCCAATAAATAATTTCAAGGGCTCATTTATAAATCATTCTTAAAATGATATATTTGGTGGCCATTGAAATTGTAAAAATAATATGCTTAAAAATTGACAGAATGGTTTAAATGACTTTTAATAGTTTGATGGCCCATTTAAAACAAATAATATGGTGGCTATAAATGGACTTTTGAAATAGGTTTAGTGACCAATTCAAAATAAAAAATAATTTGGTGACAATAAGTGAACTGTGAAAATAATTTAGTGGTTATATAAATTTTTTTGTCCCTTACTAAATAAAGCTACTTTTGAAACGATTGCAACGTAGTCGAGGCATTCATTAGTGCTCATAATTTATAACTTGTGTGAATACGCAAATATTTATTATTCTCATTGTTTTAAGCCTTTCTATTTAACTTCACTTTACGAAACAATTATCACTCTGGGGAACCTTTGTCAATTCATGCTCCTTGGAATTCTCACTCACTTAATTTATTATTGTAAATAAGAGAACATTATTATGGATCAAAAATAGTTTTAGAAGGTCAATAAAAGAATTATGCGCAATTGCATTTAAACTAACTCTATTATTTCCATGGCAAAATGCTGTTTCTTTTCAAACGAATTTAAAATCTTAAAAAGTAAATAAATCATATAATTTTGATAAAAGTATATGAGCAAAACATCCGTTGTCGTCCAGCGGTTAGGATATCTGGCTTTCACCCAGGAGACCCGGGTTCGATTCCCGGCAACGGAAAAATGTTTGCTGTTTTTTCCCGGGCCACCAAATCCAAAAGGCTGGAATGCCGATTTTGACATTTACAGTCTTTTTATTTGTGGTCGGAAACAGGCAAACAGCTAGACCTTGTGTCTGTCAACTAAGGATTTTTTTTGATTAGATGAAATCATATAGCAATACTTATACTATATTAATAATTGATTGTGATGTTGGAGGATGCATTAACAAACTTATTTTCTGGCCTATCTCCAATTTTAGAAGGGGAACTGCTAACAATTTTTCTTTTTCTTTTTTCTTTTTAATATTATAGACGAGAGTTAGATAAAAACTAAAGTACAAAGTTGCATATGAATATGCGATAATAAGTAAAGCTTTGCTAATTAAGCTCACTTTTGCCTTAGGGCATAGTCTCAATAGTTTTTTCACTTGAGTTTAGTTTTTCATTTTAAAAAAATCTATTTTGTGATGTTCTTAACTGCTTCTTTTACTATGTTTTTAAATTTTTTAAGCTAAAATCAGGAATAACTAATTTTTAGTTTTTTAAAAATTAATTTTTATAAAAATAAGAAACTATTGTGAACAAATCCTTAGACGAATGAGTCTTTTAAGTATCTGACTTGAGATTAATAGGATAAATTTGTGGAATCACGCACTGATCAATCAGGAGTACTTTCTTGACAATGCAATGACTACTGTAAGGATATTATTCAATTGCCATAACTACCCTCTTTATAAACTTTGGTACGAGAGATCTCAAAACTTTAACAGCACTATAGACTAAACATCTCTGAGCACCAACACATACGATAATGCGGTAGTACAATGTTTCCTTTCAAATGTTGAAAAGTCATGATAAATCTCCCATATTCTATTACTCTATGGCATCTGTATAATTGATAAATCTCCCACCCTACACTCTATAGCGTAAGTATTTTTTTTTCTTTTTTTTTTTCTTCTTTTCTTTTTTTTTTTTTTTTTTTGGTTGTTGGGGGGTGGGGTGGGTGGGTGTGTGTGTGAGTACTGGTGACTTTGCATTTTTATTTTTTTACCGAAGGAGACAAAGACATTTACTATGTGGCTCATTTTCAGGTGGCGCATGTTACGGAAGAGTCAAACATAGATCCGCAAACGGATAGGTTTAAATTGTTGTAAGACTTTGAACTGGACTACGGAAGACAACCCATCAATGTTTTAAAAATCGGACCGGTCAATGAATCGGAGGAGGGAGAGGGAGAGGTCGGACCGGGATTCAATGTTTTTTCTTTTTTTTTTAATTTAATTTAATGTATAATATAAAACAAATGCTTGATATACACAACTCTGTTGAATTATTCAACCCATTAATTGTTTAATATATTCAAATATACAAATTAATAAATTTGTTATATTCAAATTCACAAGTTAATGAATTTATTATATTTGGTAAATTTTTATGAAATATTCTATGTCTATAACAATTAAATTAACAAAGAAAATGGCATTACAAGTATAAAAAATACAATAACTATAAAATTTACCATTAAAGTATGTTATTATATTTTAAATATTTTAAATTACAATCTTGAACATTTTAAATTATTAAATCATATTTGTTGCTTGCTTTCACATTTTCTACTTTTTTAGTACCTGTCAAGACTTATTTTTCAATATAAAATTCAAATTTATTTTTAATACCAAATAATACAATTAACTTTATATATAGGGCAGTTCGAGTAAATGTAATTTTTTAAAATAAAAAAATTTCTTTTGCCCTATTTTTTAAGGTAGGTTCGCATATCAAATGATTTGGAAATTTCAATTTGATTATCTTACTATTAGTTTAGATCTATTTAGTTTTTAAATTTTTTAGTTTTTTATGATTTTTGTTACAACATCCAATGAGAGGTAATTTGTAATAATTTTATACCAATCAAGAATTTCTTAAAAGAGCCTAAACTTTATTTAAAATCAATTCTCAAGTTTTAACTTTAGACGTATTCTCTCCAAAAGAAATTTTATTTATGACGTATCGGATTATTGAAGCGAGTCAATTAGACTTTGTACAATAGTCTTAAAAATAAAACTAACAAATAAATCTATTTGCTTATGAGTTTTTAATTTAATCAATTCTGTTTAATCTACACATTTTCTTTTAGTATGTCAAGAAAAAATGGATATGTGATGTTATAATAATTGGAATCAATATATTGCATAGAAAAATATGATTTTAATAATCTGAACTGATTTTTAGTTTTTTAATAAAGAAAATAACTTTCGATCCACTTACTTTCAAGATCTCAACGTTCTTATTATTGAATAATGATTAACTATAATTATAAAATTTACACAAATGCCTTACAAAAATACCAATTTAAACTTTTAATTAGGAGAATGTTTTAGGCATATAAATGAATAATTAAATAATTTAGATAAAGGGACTAATCTTAAAATTAGAGATTTTGGTTAAAGTAAATCTAAGATTTCTTTAACATAATGAATTTGGATACCAAGATAAAAAGGTAAGAATTAATTAATTTCATTAAACATGATTACTAAAAAAAAAGAAACTAAAAAAAGTAAGAATCAATTAAATTCAATAATGTGATTAATGAAAATAACGAAACTAAAAAAGTAAGAACGAGTTAATTTTATCAAAAGGAAATAAAGAAACTAAAAATGTAATAATCAATTAATTTATTAAAATGATTAAAGGAAAAATAAAGAAAGAATAAATAAAATATTTACAACATAAAAAGCAACAACTTGGACGTTGGCTTGATGGTTTCAACGTTGGAAGCCTTGGTAAGAAGTCTCAACGTTGGCTTGATGGTTTCAACTAAAGTACATTATTATATTTTTAAAATTTTAAATTATAGTCTTGAATATTCTAAATTATTAAATCACATTTGCCACTTATTTTCACATTCTCTACTCTTTTAATACTGTCAAGACTTAATTTTTAATGTAAATTTTAAATTTATTTTTAATACCAAATAATACAATTAACATTGTATATAGATTGGTTCGAGTAAATATAATTTTCAAAGTAAAAAAATTTCTTTTGCCCTATGTTTTAAAGTAAGTTCGCATACTAAAATGATTTTCAAATTTCAATTTGATTATCTTACTATTAGTTTAGATCTATTTAGTTTTTAATTTTTTAGTTTTTAACATTTTATGGTACAATATCTAATGGGAGATAATTTCTATCAAATTTGTATCAATCACGAATTTGACTTAGAATTTCTTAAAAGAGCCTAAACTTTGTTTAGAATCAATTCTCAGACTTTAACTTTAGACGTATTATTTCCAAAGAAATTTTATTTTTGACATATCAGAGTCTTGAATGAGTCAATTTGACTTTATATAGTAGTATCAAAGATAAAGTAACAAGTATATCTATTTATTTATTAGGTTCTTAATTTAATCAATCTTGTTCAATGAAAGAAATAACTTTCTACATTCTTACTTTCAAGATTCAATATGTGCTTATTATTGAATAATGATTAACCATAATTCAAAAATCTAAACGAAGGACTTACAAAAATACCAATTTAAACTTTCAATTAGGAGAATGCTTAAGGCATAAAAATGAATAATTAAACAATTTAGATCAAAGGACTAATCTTAATATGAGAGATTTTGGTAAAAGTAAACCCAAGATTTCTTTAATATAATGAATTTGGATGCCAAGATAAAAAGGTAATAATCAATTAATTTCATTAGACATGATTAATAAAGAAAACTAAGAAACTAAAAAAAGTAAGAATCAATTAAATTAATTAAATGTGATTTATGAAAATAAGGAAACTAAAAAAGTAGAATGAGTTAATTTTATCAAACATGATTGATAAAGGAAATAAGGAAACTAAAAATGTAATAATCAATTAATTTTATTAAGGTGATTAAAGAAAAACAAAAGAAAGAATAAATTAAATGTTTGGAAGACAAAAACAACAAAGCCTTAGTTGGCTTGCTGGCATGCACGCGAGAATGGTTGGTGGGAGGTCTTGAGACCTCCCACCAACTTGGAAATGCACATTTTTTGGGAAAAGGCTGAAATTCAAAAACCGACGGTTCGTCGGTCCGCTGGTTCAATCCGATTCGCCGGTTTGATCCGATTCGTTACGGTTCTTGAGATGCACAGTGAATTGCACTGAACCGGACCGAAGACCTGATCGGTTTTCGATTCAACCGGTTGAATCGACCGGTCCGGTCCAGGTTTTAAAACACTGCAACCCATTTCTCTAGCTTTGATGATTGAGTTATCTCCAGCGTAAAAGCTCCTCAAATCCACATGCAGCTACGTGACAACCGGCCAAACCTCTTACCCATTTCAGTCTCGACCACAACAAATCCAATTGCTCTAAACTGGCATCAGCTAAATATACAACCTCAACTTGTTTATATTTGAAAAAAAAAAACATTAAAGAAAAATTGCAACAAATATATCTCACATTTCAATTTCTTTTATTCCTTACTTTTCAAATGATGTATTTATATTCAAATGTTATTTATGCTCCTCACAAAATTGAAATAGATTAATTTAGCCTTAAATCCCAATCCCGAGTCATTTCTTTGGCTTGGGAAAGTCACAAGACTACCACAAGATAAATTTCACATGGACAAAAAGGCCAAATAATATTGTCCCTTTCTTTCCACTCCGGACTAGCGGGTAATTTATTTATTCATCAATAAAGATATTCAAAATTAAGAAAATATTGATGTTTTAATTCAGTTTCCTAAACTAATGAAATTGAGATTGGAAAATGCAACTTTAAATTCGAGCTTTCCAATCTCGAATTCAGTGTAAACGTTAAAGTCGAAATTGAAAATCTTGAATGCAGTATAAACTAGACGACACAACATTATTTTCGTGAGGTCTTTGGAAAATTCGATTAGAAGCAAAACAACTAATAATAGAGACAAGTTGACTCAATGAAGTCAAGCAAAGTTTTTTTTTTCTTTTCCTGTTGAGATTCTAAATCTTGAATTCAAACAAAGTTTTTTTTTTTTTTTGAAAAAAAAAGGAGACATAAACGTCTCGGCTGAGCCAAAAAAAAAAAAAAAAAAGTGTCAGATTTGATGAAGTCGAGATTCTAAACCTTGAATTCAAGCAAAAAAATTTTTTTTTCTAAAGAGGACATAAACGTCTCGGCTGAGCAGAAAGATACTTAGTCATGTTTTCAGGAAGAAGAACTTGTCAGCATTCTTGGGATGAAAAAATTGCTAAATTCATCCTATATTATCTGTTCTTGTTGGTCTCTTTCTGTTGTCTAGAAATTTAAGGTCAAATATGTTCTTGTTGGTCTCTATCTATTGTCTAGAAATTTAAGGCCTAATCTTCAATTATTTTGAAAACCAGTTTTGTTTTTGTGTGTTGTCCGACAACATCGATCGCCATCACCGGAGTCTGAATTGACTTGAGGTTAATGGATGCCGCACGAGCGGCTGATTGGTCTCCGTTGTCATCCAAGTGCATGTATTACATGTCAAAGCCTTCGTTTTTTATTTATTTAATAAATTCATGAGATATATTTTGTCAAAATTATTGAATGGACAAAATTCAATTGTGATGTTGGTGATGTTATTGTGAAAATATTTGGACATTGAAATATAAAAAATGTGAGTGAAATTCTATAGCACTAGTTTTTACCTTTTATGATTTATTGATAATTTGATGACATATATTTTGTTGAAATTTTTGGATGGATGAAACAGAATTGTGAAGTCATGGTGTTGCTGTAAAAATATTTGGGTCTTGACAATGTAAAAGTAATCGTAAAATTCTATAACAAAAATTTTGCCTATTAATCGCACGAGAAAAGTTCTAAGTATTTGCGTAGATAATTCAAAATTTATAGGTTAGTTGATTTCATTTTGAATTGGTGATCACCTATATGTTTTCTAGTGGCAATTTTTAGTGGCTACATAAGTTTATTAGGCATGCAAAAAATTTCAGTGATTGAAAAATTCAAAGTAGCTTGTGTTGATAATCCAAATTTTACACATTAAAGTTATTTATTTAATGATATTTTCTATGTAATTTGGTGGTGATTTTTAGTTGCTATGTAAGTTTATTATACATGTACAAATTTAGTTGTATGAGATATTAGCCACCTAGAAATATACTTTTACATCATTTAAACTTACGAGAAACTTGACGTGTGACAAGAGTGTAGCATAAAAACTACTTTTGATATTCATATTTAGTCAAAAAGTTTTAAAAATTTATAGATGAGAGGGTTCTTGACTTGACTGCAACGTGTTGGAATATTTTCATCGAATCATCGTTTAAAACTAAGAAAATTGGTTCTTTAACAATCTTGTAGAATTCCTTGTCAATGGATGACAACTGTGCAAGCCTTGTAGTCTTATCGGGACAAAGAAGTAGTAAAGGTTCCAGTAGTTCCCAATATGATGTAAGTTATAAATGTTTCATTTTAGTTGATCGGAAAACAAATTTGATTCAGTTAATTTAACTACCATATCAAATTATTGAGACAGATAGTAATCAGTTGAAGTTGAAAGTGGCGTGTCAATACTCTGTCTACTGTTGCACAATCAATTATATGTATTGTAGACACCAAATTTTGACGCACCTCTCGTGAATATATGTGTGCGCTACTTTTTTTATTTTTTTATTTTCGGGAGTCGATTACAATTTTCGTGCATATAATGACTAATTCATCACATTAGGGGCAAAATAGTAATTTCACTACGTAAATATTATTTTACTTTATTTTATTTCCTAAATACATAATTTTGCTATTTTTGTCATTATTTTTAATTTTAATGATTTTTGGGAGTCATTTGTTATTTATTTAAAATTTTAGTATTTTAAACTTAATGGCACGTTTTTCAATACACTCTTTTTACTAGAATTTTCAAGGGAAAAATTATGTATGTGCATTTTGTATATTCATAAATTTTTTGTAAAAATTTCATGATTTTTAAAGGATGTTTGGTATTTATTTAATTTTTCTTCTTTTGCCTAATAAGGGCACATTTTCCAAAAATGTAGTAATGTTAAAATTTCTGAATGAAATTTTTATTATATGTATTTTGTGTAATGATAGATTTACTGTAGAATTTTTATGATTTTTAAAAGTATTTATGTATTATTTCATAATTTTCGTAACATACGGCGCTTCTTCCAATGTATTTTTTTAATTATTAGAATTTTCATGTGCAAAAAAATTTATATGTGTATTTTATATATTTATGGATTTTTTGTAACAATTTTGATATTTTCAAAAAAAAAAATTTCTTGTATTTATTTGAATTTCTCTCTTTCACCACTTCAAAAAAAAAAAAAAAAAAGAAAGAAGACAAAAGCAGCAGCAACGCTGCTGCTCCTACTGCTGTTATTACCCTACCATGGCTGCTGCCCATGGTTTCCCAGACACAATCACCCAACCACCCTTTGTTTAATCACATCACACCCTCTATTTGCACTCACTTTTCACCAGATTTTCAGGGATTTTTTACTCAATTTGTTTTCACAAAATTCCCTCCCTCACAAACACACACACATTCACTCCCCTTCTTCCTTCTCTCGGCTCCCTCATTGCAGCACATCATCACTCTCACAGACAGCACACGCCACACTCACTTCACCTGCATTTCCCTCACTCCCTCTGCCTCCACTTCCCCTGCACACAAACACAGCAGCACAAACACACACAGATCACTCCCTCTCTGCAACACAAAAACTCACATTCACTCTCAGACACAGATTGCACACACTCTTCCATTCTCTTCCTCTCGGCCCCTCCCCTGCATCTTCATCACACACTTGCACATTCACCTCACAATTCACGCACTCACAGAACCCAAAACACACACCCACACACACATTTTGTATCCCTCTCTTTCGGCACTCTCCCAAGCACACACATTGCACAAGCATTCAAACACACACCTGCATTTTCCCTCACAATTCTCACGACTCACTTCCCTGCACTCAATTCAGACTTGCAACTCACACAAACACTCTCCTGCATATTCATTCCACAAAGCACACACAAATTCACACACACAGACACACACGGATTTCACACACACGCTACACCTGCAAATCACGCACCCAATTCCAGCACACACATACACCTGCACAATCACACTTATACACACAATTGCACACCATATACGCCCCTGCAAAACACATATACACACACTTGCACAAATTTAAAAAAAAAAAAAAGAGAAAAAAACAACAACAACATCAACAACAACAACCGATGGAGCACCACCACCGCACCACCAGTCACCACCGAACACCCCACAAACAGCTCCACCAACCAACAGCCCCAAGCCACTCATGGATTCAATCCACCAGTGATGCCACCAACCCACCGCCACCTCTCCCTCCATATTTTCCCAAATCAGGTAAGCAAATCCTCCTCCCCAGTTCCTCTTGTAGTTAATTTGCATAAATTTTGTATGCCTAATGATTGGTGGTCTATTTATTAATTGATTTTGGGGGGGGGGGATTTGAGATAGAGGATCCGAGAGAGAGAATCGAGGAGGGGGGATTTCCGAGTAGAAGAGAGAAGAGAGAGAGAGAGAGAGAGAGAGAGAGAGGGATTTCCGGGTAGAAGAGAGAGAGAGAGAGAGAGAGAGAGAGATTAGACGAGAGAGAGATATTTCCGGCGAGAGAGAGAAAGTGAGATCGAGAGAGAGGGGAGAGAATAGAACCGGGAGGAAAGGAGAACAGAATCGGGGAGAAGGGAAGAAGAAAAGGGAAGAAGAGAGAAAAGAAAGAAAGAAGAAAGGAGAGAAGGAAAAAGAAAAGAAAAAGAGAAAAAAAAAGAAAAATCTGGAAAAGTAAAAAAAAAAAAAAAAAGAGTTTTAGTGAAACTACGTCGTTTTGACGTAGTTTCACTCAAAACTACGTCGTTTTGATTAGGTTAGTTTTCGTAATTTATTTCTAATTAATAATAGGTATTTATTTTATAGTCCTTATACTTTCATTAATGTCACTGTGGCCCTGGAAATTTATAATTTGTGCATTTAAGTTTCTGTTTATTGTAGATTTACCCCCATAATTTTATTTTCTTTTCGATTAGGTCCCAATTAATTGCATTTAGGTCCCCTGACTTTTATATAATTATAATTTTGGCCCCTACATTTTTCAATTTTTCATTTTGACCCCTATATTTTTTATAAAATTATATTGTGACCCCTATACTTTTCTAAAATTACATTTTTACCCTTAAATATTTCTGAAAATTTCGTTTTACCCCCTATTATTGTTGGATATTACAAATTGGTGTTTAATGTGACTATAATTTACAAATTGAACCTTGAATATTGCTTAAAATTGCAATTTGGTTTTAAAACTTGTTGGAAATTGTATTTTTCATATTTTAACTTGCTGAAATTTTATTTTTGTCACCCCAACGTTGCTGGAAATTCTATCTTTGCCATAAAATGTTGCTGGAATTCCTATTTTAGTCTTTGAATGTGGCTGGAATTTGCAATTTGGTCCCTCACATTGCTGGGATTTTGCATTTTTTGCCCCCAAACCTTGCTGGAATTTCATTTCGTCATTATATTTCTGCTGAAAGTACTTTATTGTCCCCTATTGTTGCTGGAATTTATATTTTTGCTCCCCAAGTAGCTAGAACTTAAATTTTTGCTTTTAAATGTTTGCTGTAAATTATGTATTATTTAATGATTTTGCTGAAATTATATTCTGGGCCTTAAATATTGCTGGAAATTTTCATTTTTGGCATTATACTTGCTGGAATTTATGTTTTAACCCTTTAAATTTGTTGCAAATCATGTCACTACCTTAATTAGAGTTTAAAAATTGTAATTTCACCATTTAGTTTGTTATGAATTACATTTTTACTCTAAAAATGTTGCCTAAATGTCCACTTGTAACCCAAAGCCTTAGGATTTTTTGTTATTCTTTAAAAAAAAAATTTTTTTTAATCATTAAGTTTTCCTTAATTGTTTTTCTTTTCATATTTTATTTTTATTTTAATATTCCAAAATTTAGTCTTTTACCCAATTAATGCTCAAATTAGTTTCTCTATTTCTCTTTTAGTTATTTTGGTAATTTTTATTTGTGTGTTAAAAAAAAAACTTAATCATGTATTATTGTATTTTATTTTATTATTTTTTGTTTTCTTATTTATTTATTTATTTATTAGTTTACTTAAATACTTTTTATTTTTCTTCCTAAATATTTAGTCATTATTTTTCTTTAATTCTTGTTTATTATTGCTATAATTGTTTTGAATTATTGCGACATGTTTATAGTGATTAAGCTAAAAAATTATTTAATTACTTTTTTTATTTTATTTTATTTATTTAAATAGTGGTACCTTGACGTGTTTGTTGATTTTCTTAGCAATTTGTACCGGGTTTACGAATGAGAGGTACCTCTATTATCCTTTTATTTTTCTTTATGTGCTCTTACGTGCTCCAATGTGTTTTTCTATGTGTTTCCATGTATCTTTGTGCTTATAATTTTTATTCATATGTGAGTGTTTATTTATTTATGTCATATTATTTACTCGAATTTAATTTTTGATTATTCAAAGAAATGTAATAGATAGGTAATATTCTATTTAGCAAGAATTTTGTATTTAGATAGTTAATGTAATAGATAGTTTATGTGTTATCTATTTAATAAAAATCTTATGTATTTTAGATAGAAAATGTAATAGATAGGCTAAATAGGTTACCTTTTATTTTATTTTTTAGATTGTAGTTAGGCTTTCCCGGTGTAATAGTTAGGGTTTTGTGTGCTATATGTGCTATGTGCTTATGTTTTTTATTTGCTTTTCTTTAGGACTTTGCATCTAGAATATCATGCTTATGTGTTATGTGCTCCTATGTGCTATTATGTGCTTTTATGTGATTATTGCTTCAATCTATGTTTTATTTATTTACTTGCTTTACTATTATATATGTGTATCGTCGCCACACTAGTCCAACGCTAGTTGTGGTTAATTTCGGTTTCTTCGCTAGTCCAACGCTAGCGGAGAATTTTTAGAAAATAGGTTAGTCCAATGCTAGGCCTTTAGGTCATCTTAGTATTAGAATCATTTCTCGCGTGTGCATTCATGCATTTCACGTACATTTTTTCTTTTTAGGCCTTTTCCATTTTGTATGATTTTTATATATATACTTTATCACTTATTACCTATTTTAACATCTATTTAGTGCATAACATTTTAGATTCCACTACACATAGAATTTTAGGTCATTTGTGTGATTTTGACTAAGAAATAGTCATCTACTCACGTGGGAAGCGATGGCGTACATGTCGTTCCCCCCTCCGTGAGTAGGAATAGTTAGTCACTGAGTCCATTAGTTTCCCGTACCCGTTATGTTGCATCCCACTTTCTTTGTTCACTTATTATATATACTACTATTTTCTTTCTTTCTTTTGCACTCCATTTTTGCACCTATACTCGTGACTCCGTCGAGGTCTACGTTCGGGTTTCGCAATTAATGGGATAATTCCGACTAAACCTCAATGGAACATTTTGTCCCTTAACGATATTCATTTTAGGACTAGATTTGCATTCATATAGTTGCATCCAAATGTGATAAAATCTTAGGGTTATATTAGGAAAATTTAGACTAAACCTCGCAACTAGTTTCGGCAAGGTTGAAAGGGTGCCTTAAGCGCGAGCCTTTGCCTTCCCTTTCTTCAACTGTGACTCTCCGAACCTTTTTCTCTTGTTTTTCAAAGACCTGGAGTCAGTCTAAAAGGGTTTTCTTGTTTTTCCTTATTTTTTCCAAAAACCATTTCTTTAAATAAATCATTTTTGATTTTCTTACCTTTTATAAAATATTTTCGGGTGACTTGGTACACCAAAACTTAATACCAAGTGGCGACTCCCTTTTTAATAAAAACCCTTTTTAGACTTTATTTTCGGGCCCAAAAACCGTCGCATTTTCAAAGTCCTATTTTAGGCCCTTTTTCTTTTATTTTTTAAAATAAAGCGTTTATTTGTCGCGTTTTTATCGAATTATCTTTTACAAAGTATTTTCTAAAAATTATTTTTTACAAAATTTACACGCTTCTTTTTCCAATAAACACAACCACATTTAACACTTCCTTTTCCTTTTTCCGACTCACTATATCATTACTTTATTATTTTCCTTTTTCGAAAAAATGGGGCGCGACATGTATCTATTTCTGTTAGGGATAATAATAATTTGCAAGATGTGCTATCCATTCTGAAGAACTTTTCATCCGTTGTGTAATAAAAATGTGTATAAAACAATATCCTTGTTTAAATTCAAGTAGTTTGGTCAAAAAGTAAACAGTTATAACCGATACCATTAAACAGCCTTGCACTATGTTCTCTGTGAATAGTGGGGGATATTGAGAGACAACTCTATGCTAGACCGGGTTCATGGTCCCCATTCGTAAACTCCGTAGTGGATAAAGAGCCAACAAGGTTTGGTGAATCTTACGGGTCCATGGACTCGGCGGTGAAGATTAGAGCCACATTAAGTCTTGTTGGCTCTTTCCCCATTGTCTGATTTACTGATGGAGTTTGTAGATCTGGTCCATTTGAGAAAAATTCGGATATTGATGATGATTGGCTACATTATATCACATTTCTTGAAAACGATTATATCGCTAGTACAAGCCATTTCTCGAACGAAAAGCATACTGAATGAGCATCATATAGCTAGCCAAATGGCCTATATATTCCTGGCCCATGTATTGGATGAAGTTCCTAACAACCAAAATTGCTGGCATAGTCATTCTAGTGAGAGGGATATCGACTTTTGTATGTCCCTCAATGTGCTTTGGGACGAACCCAGTGTGAATGAAAATGTTAGTATTGGTCTAGTTCATGAATTCATGATATATGAAGATTGGAACAGAGGGTGAAGAACCTAATTTCGAGTCAGAGATGGAGGATGATGAAGTTGAAATTTCCTTTTACTCTGTAATTGGCCAAGATACAGACCATACAACTGATATATTGGATGATTATCACCGACTTGTATTGGATAATGATCACAAGTCACAGTTACAGGAGAAAATAGTTTTCAAGTAAAAAAGGGTTCGACATGTACTTAAAAGTTAGTCTATAGGAGTTTCGGTTCTTTAAGGTGCAAGAAAGCACTCCAGATAGTTGGTTTAGGGATTAGAGAAGATGCGGGGAATAGAGATTGGGGGCGGCAGTTGTGGTAGTGGAGGAAAAGAATTAAGCATTTTTAGGTACATTGGGAGAGGTAAATTGCATTGTGCTCCCCTACTTGTTTTCCGAGCAAGCCATAACTAACAGCATTCTCATAGTTGGTCCAGTGTAGCCACTCTAAATCAAACTTGGCCCAGTACTCTTGCCAGCAAATCTGTTCCTGGGTCAACTTCTTTCGAGTCAAAGTACGTGTTTGCAACATCGTCCATAACCATGAAGAATTTAGATCTAAGCAAATAGTGTTTCTATATTTTCAAGAGAATGTATAACCGCTATTATTTCCTTCTTATGGCTGTCATAATGTTATTCAGGGTCCTTCATCTTCCAGCTTTCAAGCGCCACCAGGTGTTTATCCTGGACTAGCATATCACGAATAGCACGATTAAAAGGATGAATGTGTACCTCGAACGGTATAATAAAATGAGGGAGCTGTAACATGGGTATGACGCAATGGCCTTTTTTTTTAAGTATTCTAAAGGCCGTCTCACAGCTTGTATTCCAATCCAATGATTGTTCTTTCTCAAGCAAATCTATCGACCAAGCCACTATTTTTGAGTGTCTTTGATGAATTTCAGATAATAGTTTGCCACCTTAAGGAATGACTGCAATCTGGGGTTGTTGTTGGAGCTGGTCAATCCACGAACAGTTCAACTTTTTTAGGTTTGGAAATGCTCATTCTGCAACACGTCTATTCCTACAAAACTCGCACTTTTCTTTCTTTACATATAGCTAATATTTCCTTAGTTTTTGGAATATGGCCCTCAAATGTGTGGCCTTCTAAGGACTTAGAATATCATTTAGACACACAAAAACAAACGTATCTAGAAAGTCATAAAATACATCATTCATAAGATTACAAAATGTAACAGGGACATTCATCAAGCCTGACGGCATATGACCAAAAACTCTAACAGTCCATACTAAGTTATCATCGTTGTCTTTTCATCGTAGCTTCACGTATCTAGACTTTCCAATAAACTAATATCAAGTGAACTTGTTGTATAACCAAGCACAAACCAACTTGTCTAACATGTCATACGGGTTGGGAGCCAAATACTCACTTTTTACGGTTATTTTGTTCGAGGTTCATTGGACTGCAAAAAAGCGTATGGACTCGTCTACCTTCTTTTGAAACAATGCAGGGGCTCCATATGGGGCTTTAGACGGCTTGATTAGCTCGTTATTTGGCAAGTCATCGACCTTTTATCTCAACTCGATCGACTCCATGGGGAACATTGAGTATGGGGCTTGAGCAGCGGCTTTGCTCTTGGGATCAACTTAATTTTGTGATTCACCCCATGTCTAGAGGGCAATTTCTTCAACAACTCCATTGGTACAAGGTCGAAAAACTCCTCCAACATGTTGGCCACCGGATCTAGTGCCTTTCAGAGCATGCCAATTTTGATCTCAACTAAGGCAGCCAGATAGGTCATCTCATTTTGTTTCTATCTGGACTCAATTTGTATTATTGGACACCATAGCAGTGCATTTGCTAGATTCTACCTTTGCTTGTCTATCTGCTCCCCATGACATGGACGATATGTGGGATATTTCTCATTAGCAATCATTGTTTTATTCAAATGTGGGACTAAAATGATTTGTTGAGGGTCATAAACTCTTTCACCAAAATCAGGTCATAGTCAACTGGGGACACAATCATCAAGTTACATATTCTTCTTCATAACTCGATTTTCATATCCACACTCGCAAGGCCAACCATCGGCTTTACCTCTAAATTCATAGCCTTAATTCTATAATTATGCTTCTTCAACTCAATGTTCAACCCACAAACATTTTTGTGCCCACTATAGCCATCACTTGCACTCCTTCACGATTGTCTCTGCACATACATTAACCCATCACTAGGCAAATGAGTTTTTTGAGTAGTTGTAGCACTTACAAGTTGTAAAGAATTCAGATAGGAGCATCAAGATTTCGGCTACTATCAGACTCAGCCACCAAAGCCTTGGTAGTTTCTTTACTTTTTAGATAGTTCCATAGCAAGTAAAGTTTATTCCGCCGAAACAGCCATCTATTTTTATAATTGGAACTTGTTTACCGATGCAAAGGACTTCGTGGACTTCACTTCTATGGCGGTGGCTTTCTTTATTCCTTTTTATTCTTCCTAGCTTTCGAATCCTTGTGTTTCTTTTT
Source organism: Mitragyna speciosa (assembly GCA_024721245.1). Taxonomy (NCBI): domain Eukaryota; kingdom Viridiplantae; phylum Streptophyta; class Magnoliopsida; order Gentianales; family Rubiaceae; genus Mitragyna; species Mitragyna speciosa. Next base: position 12,067,144 of record CM045561.1, read on the forward strand.
GTCTTTCTTCACGACCATTGCTTGGTTGCATTGATGTCTACCAATAGTCCGCTGAAGCAATGCTTTGGGACAAATTCTAGATACCTTGCCTGTTCCTTTGGTTCCAAAGTCTGCAACTAGGCATAAAGTTGTCCAGTTTGCCTTCCTCGGACATGTCACGGACGTCCAACATTAAAAATTTCTTCACATATTCTTGTAAAGTTCCTACGTGCTTAAGTCTTCCCAAGGCATTTCTTGTAAGCCATGAAATATACTGGCAAGGAATTGCCTGTTAAGCTCTTCTTTGAGGGCCTCCAGTGTCTCAATTTTGGTAGGAAATGCATCAGCCAGCATGTCATCCAGCCTAGTTTGTAAGATACATGCTGGTGATGGAAAGTTTCTCTTGATTCGGTATCCTAGCAACCTAAAAAGTACTGTTCAACATCCCATGATAAGATGCGGTGGTAGTTACTTAGCAAGTAAAACTTGTCACCATGCATAACATAGATAAATCTTCTTCTATCGTGAACATGGTCTCAAATTGAATCTCCCAATCAATTTAAAGGGATTGAATATACACAGAGATTTTCTGTTTGTGATCCTAGACATTGGCACAAATGGCTTCAAGCGAGCTTCGGGTCTCGTCCAGTGACCTCTAAAAGATATCCCAACTATTCCAGCAATTGATCAAGTGCTGCCCAGGAATGTATTCAGGAATTTAGATTTCTAGAATAATATTGACATGTATGCAGAGTAAAAACAATATTTTATTTTAGATTAAAATTTAAACAAGTAAAACAGGATATTATATTTAAAACATTATTAATGATTGCAATATACAATGATAAAATTGTCGTATATAATAAAAAATATAATTAAACTATATATTCAAACTTATTCTGTGCACCATAGAATTATACTTAAAACTATATAATCAAATTTACACATACACCTTCGCAAATAGATTTTAATAATTTTTTAGCCTAACTTGATGATAAGTTCCTATGCAAGTGCTTTCCTGGAAAGCAGATTTAGGGATTTTGTAGTGATGGAACAAATGTATGGACTATCAATTCACATATGCTACTTTAAATTTCTGATATAGTTATTTAAATTATTAAATGTATAGTTTTCAATAAGTTACTCACCTAGATACCATGCATATTTTCATATCCTTTTATTGGCCTCGCAATATATCTCTATATAGCCCTGTTGGGATCCTCAATGCTAAAAACTCCAGTGCTAATCATAATAAAGTGACACCTTGTGTTCACACTTTAATACTTATTATGAAGGTTTGAAGTTTAGATAATGTGAACGCAAGGTGCCAGTTTATTGTGATTGATACTGAATTGGTAATGAAATTTTTGGCACTGAGTATCCCGACTGTATATAGCCAGCTATATAGACACACACATATTAGTAAATGTAATTTTTGGGTGAGTTATTTCTTTTACGAAATAATAATAAACTAATAATCTATATATATATATATATATATATATATATTTTCTCTAATCCCAAACAAAAAAAAAAAGATGTTAAGAACAGTGATTAAGAAAATAAAAATATCAATTGTTATTTCTTTCATTCTTATGATCAAAAGAATTCTCTTGTTTATTCAAATTAATTGATTTTATCTTATATTAAATAAAATATTTCCCTATCCAAAAAAAACAAAGCAGCATCTCATTAACAAATCTCAAACAATTTTAAAATGTCATAAAAAAAAAAGAAAACATACAGTTAGTCACGAGGGCAGAACTGTCATAAACGAACAGAAATGAGGAAATGCCTGTCTGTGATCATCAATGTCGTGATCAGGAGCTTTTCTGGCAAATCCCTGTCTGCTGCGATGTAGCCTTTTGAAATCCAGCCAAACCGTTTCCCACTCTTCACTCTACCTTCTTTTTCATACTTAATACGCAGAAAAACAAAAACTCCACTACTTACGACTACGAGTGGCAGTTGCTTTGACTTGCAATTGCATCTGTCATTCATTGTCTCCACAATGGCGGTGAATTCCGCCAATGGGGTGAGTAATTTTCGGGACTACGTCGTTTTGGTCATACCGATTCGGGTTTTTTCTGCACTTTTCATTCCTAATTTCACCTGCATTTTACTGTCTATTTTGAATCTGAATGCCTGTATGTATAATTATTCATCTGTGTATGTATATATAATATTCTTGTAACGGTCGAAAAATGTGCTTTTTCCATACTTGCTAAAACTTGTCTCTGTAGACTAAAGTACCCGTTGACCAATTGTTCAGATCAATTTTTTTTTAATTTTAAATTTTTTTGGTACTTTTATTTTCTTCAAGTCTTGGATGTATGGAAATGAAGATGGATGATATCAGGACAAGAATTACAAGTCCTTTGTTTTTCATAATTTTGAGCTAAGTATTTTTTTTTTTTTTGCATTCTGGGAAGTGAATACTTTGGGGAAAAGATGTACTACCTAACCAAGCTACTTTTGGTGAATACAAATGGAGCCGGAGAGATATGTGATAGGATAAATTTTCAGGATAGTTTGAATTGGTGCCATTATTTAGATTTGTATTGTTGGATCTCTGTTTATAAGTTTGATTTGTTGCTTGACCTGGTTTAATTATAATTAGTTAGACATGAAGTTACGTGTTTGCAGAAAATTTTTCCATAATATGGTATTCTTGATGTGTTTTTTTTTTTTTGCACTTTTTATCAACTTGGAAAGTTAAACCTAAACAATTTGCCTGTGTATTATTGGTTAGTTTGATTGATTTGTGTGAACTTGATGATTAGTCATTTAACCTTTATCCGAATAAGGAAATCATTGTATTTCTTGAAACACGTCTATTAGGAATCTATGTTTAGTGGAACTTTGAACCACTTGGTTGTCATTTATGCATGAGACGCAGATGCTCGTGTGTCCGTAATATTGTGAAATGTGAACATCCAATGTATTGGCAGGAGTGACGTGGAGTAAACTCTTAGATGGTGAGCCTTTATACACGTAAAAGGATGAACAGGCACCAGTTTATTAATCCTTTAGCAAATGGAGATATATATGTGTGTGAAGTTATCAAGGTGGTACACTGCATGCTACTAACTAGATCTGCACCTCTGAGAACTGAGATCAAGTTTCTCCACCAATGTTCTGGAGAAACCTGTATTCCATTGTTTTACAGAATATGTAAAATAGAGAAAATCCTGAAATAATATGACTGTTTGAAGTTCTATTTACTGTATGTTAAAGAGGGGATGTTACCAAGTGTCTTATTAAATTTTGAGCTTGTGATTGCTTTCTGCACATCTTGTGTTTGCTTGTGCGTTTCAATTTTAAAAACAGTTATTTGTTTCACTTTTAAATTTTAAATAGTAGCCATTCTATCACATAGTCAATCTTCTTCATAATTGATACTAAGATAGTCAATCTTCTTCTTGATTGATACTCATTATAAGTATTTCTTTTCCTTCTCCATATGGTTTCTAAAATGTTTGATTCACACTCAATGTGCATCAGTGATCGAAAATGGGAAGCTGAATATAAATGTACTTCAATTTCAGGTTCAGAGCATCCATAGTGTTCTTGTGTTGACTGATGGAAGTATCAACAATTCAAAATGTGAATCTGAGAGTGTCTTAGTAGTTCCAAACTCGATGAAAACTCAGATGTGCTTGGATGCCCATCCAAATTACCAAAATCACACGAGTCTAAAAGTGGATGTTATGGACATCTATGCCACATCTATTCTGGATCCTGATATTGAAAAAGGAAAGACGGAGGTACCCAAATCTGACGATGACGCTGTTGGCAATTCGAAGAATGAAGATTCCTTAATGGTAAATTCTATCTATGCATATTATTGCACCTATTTTCACTAAGTTTACTTGTCAATTCTACATTATTTTTGGGATTTATGCATCATACTTTTTATTTACCGTTTCAAAACATATTCTTCCAATGCTATTCTAACTACCAACTTAATAGTATTTTCAGAAAGCATTGCAGAAAGAGATTAACTTGCATGTTGGAGGAAAATTCATGCAACTCTTGATGAACAACAGTCTTGAGTTACCCAAGTTTTGTTCAAGAGGTAGAAATTATTTGGCTTAATTATTCTGGTCTCCTTTTGAACTAAGTTGTTACTTTATGCAACAATCCAAGAGCACTTGAGAATTAACAAGCCAAAAGCTATATTATTTGCTGGATGATGCTATAATACAACAGAATAGACTAAGGTCAAGTGATATGTGTGTAGATGCAACAATTTCCATATCCTGCACAGAAATTTTGATCTCATTGTTTTATATTGGAAGTAAATTGTTGATACTTGATAGCTAACCATGAAAAAGAATGTTTTCATTCACCAATGATAATTTACACCCCCTTGTTACCTATATAACTTCTTACAACAAGAGCAAAATGTATGAACTACATCAGACTCTTTGCCCCTCTTTGGTCCCAAAAACTGTTGGCCTTCAACCTCCAAAACTAATTAAAGACATTACTATCAAATGTAAGATGGGTGTCCATCAAGATTAATTTAATACATGCATTACAAAGCATTTAACTCATTCTCATCCTTAATACTACAAAAGACAGCTTCCTGGCACTCATCCAGTAGACGCGCATGCTAATTGAATCAAAATGGTCATGTCAGAATCATATACCTCATATTTTAGCGTTCCCGTTTTCCTTGTTCTCCTTTCTCGACTGAAAATGAAAACTTTTAGCGTATGCATTTCAAGTATCACAGGAAGAAAGAAAATAAAATGGGCTTTTTCGGTGACTGTAATGTGAAGATTTTGTGCTGATTTCACTTATATCATATGCATGGAATACTATTTTTTCATATCTGTTTACAATCTCTTTTTATGATCTGACAGATAAAGGGATGACGGAGAGAGTCTTTGATACGCCTACTAGCAGATCAAGGAAATATAAACGTTCTACCTCATTCAATTCAAGAAGAGTTGTTTGCCTATTCTCAATCTTGTAAGTTCATATTACCGGATCTTAAACTTGAATTTTAGATATCTATATCTTCAGCGTAAGCTACGTGAAACCCTAGAAATCTAAACCCCCAACACCCCTCCCCTTCCCCCCGGGGGGGTTCTCTCCTTCCCTTCCCGGTTATCTCAATCTTTCCCCTTTATTGAATCAATCACAAGGCAAGGTTTTGCCTTCAAGTTGATCCTTAAATGATGTTCAAAATTTGAAGGTATTCTGGCTGACGTTGGCTTCAAAAATATTCGAGTTGAACAATACATAGGTCTTTTCAATAAATGAAGGAAGAATCCATATATTGACATCAATTGACTTGGATATAATTTTCTATGTGACATGTAGAGCAAATTTCCTGTGAACCTTACTGGAAACCATCAACCAGCTTTTAACGAGGACTAGGAATATGGCGTAGTGGTGATACAAATTTGACTGTGTAATAGAAAGAGGCAATTGAATGATTAAGGGGGCAAGGTGAAAATGAAGTGGAGAAAATTTAACTAACCAGAGAGAAAAATTCCAGAGTTAAATCAGGTTTTGTTGAGCATTTTAGCATAGTTGTCTGGCAATTCATTGTTCTGGTAGTTTGTCTCATGCATTTACCTTTATGTACTCATTGTGGGTCTGTATCTTAGTTTTATTTGTTGCAAAAATGAAACATAACCGATTCTAGATTCCCATTGGTCCTCTGGAACACATCAACAAGGGGATGAAAACAGTGAATTTATAGTATTCCGGAATGTATATGGCTCAATCACTGAATCTGTTGTACTTTAATCTCGCTTATTTACAGCAAAGTACGCGTGTATTTGAACAGCATACTTATCTTATAGTTTTCCAGAGTGTATATGGCTCAATCACTGAATCTGTTGAACTTTAATCTCACTTATTACAAAAAAGTACTCCTGTATTTAAACACTAATACTACTAATAGTTTGCTTAAATTCTTCTCGTTGCTTTGAAATCTCTGGTGTGGGTAAGGTCAAAATTTTCCCCGTGTTTGCTCCCCAAGTTGTCTTCTGAAGTAGATGACGCAAGATTTTCTTCTTTTTGCCACGGTCCAGATTATGGGATCTTGCTTCTGCTGCACGTTCTTCCTTCTTTGTGCCAGTTTAGGTGCACAAATATGCCTTAGCACAACTGTGGGGAAACCTAAACATACTAGTTGAAATCAATTTATGCCTCTTGCAACTGGGAAACTTTTTGTTAGACACAAAATTTCTAGTTGAAATTTTAACCTGTAGTGTATATGTACCTTTTTGTAAAGTCACCATATCCTTAATGATTGCATGCATTTCCTTTCCTTTTTGGCTTGAGATGATTATTCAACAATTCTTTTTCTTGTCCTTGCAATTGCTAACTTTTTTTTTCTTAATTTGGTCCAGGTCAAGTATAGGAACAATTATACTTATCTATCTGACTCTAAGAGTCAGGCAAATTGGTGATGCTTCGGCTAATATATGATTTCTGCACCTGCATTCTGCCATCCTGTAGCCTGGCCATTGTGAAAAGTTCTCAGGAGATTTCTTTCCTTTTTTTTTTTTTGATAACTTTGTTTTTACTGTTCCTTCCCATGATTCTTTTTGAACATGGGAGGAGGTTTCTTCTAATTTTGTAGATAAGGCAAAATGCAGGTTATGTCTAACGGTATCTAAATGGTGTTTCTTAGTATACAAACAATCAGTTTGAATGTCACTAGAATTTCAATGTTTCTCATGTATTGATGCTTTAAATGATGAAAGACATTCTCATCCTTTTATTTAGTAGGCTGAAGACTGTACGAAAGAGATACAAATAATTCAACTATGCATTTGTTGTCTCAGATGTCTAAACAGGTTGCATTTGTCTTCTTGTCCGGACATTCTTTCTCTGTGTAGTTTGGGGGTCTAAAACAAATAGCTGCAAAGCAAAATGCATTTGTGTAGAAAACCAATCATTATGCAGACATACTAGATGCCGTAGCAGCTTCAGTTCAATCAGTTTCTCATGGAGAAAATGTTTGCAGTCCTCAGCTAGTATCAAGCTGTGGCCTTCTACTGCACCAATAGATGTTTTGTTAGTTTAGAATCAGTCTGAGATCAAACTGTTCAATCCCAGATCAACAGGAGCACGTGAGCAATTGTTCTTTCTCTATAAATCATTCAGTGTTGAAGATGACTGAATATTACGATTTGGCCAGATCCAATTTGTGTCATATATAAGAGGAAAACAGAGATGCAAGCCATGCCCTTCATCAAAATTTTCTGCAACAGTAAATGGCAAATAAGAAGACACAAGAACTGCATGCCTTTTACAAGTCAAATCGACATCAACACGAGAAGAATATCATGGAAGCGGACAAAATGCGTACAGCCCTAAAGAGAATAAGTTGTGATCCTCGGTCAGCCTAAGTATGCTAGGAAAAATGTTATCAGCTTCCTGCCTCTTTGAACTTGACAGAACACTGTAACGTGTAAAACTCCAAAGCTGCTCCAATTTCCACTGGCATGATAATTAGTTTCCAAAACTACATCTAGGTTCACGCAACTACAAAGATTTGCAGACTTTTTCCTGCTATACTTCTTGTAATGAGTACAACAAAATTTAGCATGCACAGCCTCCCCCTTGCTGCTGTGCTTGGGATGAATTTGTAGTAGGCTTCAAATTCACATCAACCATGTCTTCCTGTCTTGTGGATGAAAGTGTTTCCATACCTGGCAATGCAGCAGCAATCTTTCGAAACAGAGGCTGCAGATAAGGTTTTCATGTTAAAATTATTTCATTGTTTGATGTATATATGTATCCATGTATATGTATGTATGTGTGTGTATATGTATGTATATATTGCAGACTAGGGACGGAGGTGGTGTGGTGGTGAGGGGGGACATTCAACCTAAAATCTAAAGAGTTGAGTGCTGAGGAAGCCAGAACACTCGTTCGTTGTTGTTAAATGCAGGTGATGGTATTGACTTGGAACAAATTATGTTTTCATTTTCTCCAAACTGTGGTCCTTTTCGCATCAAATCTATCGTGCTTCCATAGAATTTATAATTACAGAACCCAAGAAAGATTTCCCCATGAAAGTTGCAAACATACAAGGCCAGAGAACATAAATAGAATGTTAATTACATAAATGCATGCGAGATCTGGAGTTTTCCTACCTTAATATTGAAACCTGCTTTAGCACTGGTCTCTATAAACATCACTCCAAACTCACGAGCCTTCCCATCTCCTTCTTCAATTGAAACTTGTCTAGTTAATGTACCAAAAGAACACACTTAGAACAATTCTGGAAAAGCAAAAGCACCAGCAGAAGGCATCATAACTATATGAAGACCTCTAATCTAACATCAGCTTTAGAAAAAAAAAAAAATTAAACATTAAAAGCATGATCTAAATAACCAACAAGAAACAGCTAAAAACCATGCTGCACCTTCAGTTTCTAGCCGAACATCAAATGTGACATGACAACATGGGAACAAAGAGGCAAAGCCATATTAAAAAAACCAAGCATAATATAATGTCAAATCTAATATCTGGCTTAATTCCTCTGCAGGGTAAAGGTATAGCTATAATGGCCTTTTTCTTGATCTTATGTCTATTTCATTTTGTTTTGGGAGATAGTGACAACACCTGTTACTGGACCAAACATTTAATTAATACCGGTTAACTCCAGATGTAACTATAGAGTAAGGTACATGAAATAAGAAAGCAAACAGTAAAAAAAAAGGATTCGTGTCACAATTTATGACTGTTTTTCCCACCTTTTATCAACAAGATCAGTTTTGTTTCCTACAAGAACAATAATCACATCATTGCCTCGTTCACTTTGATGTATTTAAAAATGACTGTCGATCTGCAAAGGTGAAAAATATGCAATGTTACATAAGGCTGTGTATTTTTCCAAATATTGATCGCTCAAGTTTCAGAATACTAAGAAAACTAGTAATGATAATGTAAATGAACACCATGTCGTCTGAATTATGTAAAACATATTTCTAAATAGCACAAGAGAATTAGATACAGAACCATCAATCTTGGAGGACCATGTCATAAATATCCTTACTAGCAACATCATAGACAATCACAGCTACAGAAGAATCTCTAATGTAGCTTGGAATAAGACTTCTAAATCTCTCTTGACCAGCTGTGTCCCTGAAATATTTAAGAAAAAAATAACTGTTGACAATCGATTGTATTATTATGGTTCACATAGAATGAAATGACTAAAAAGTAAGACTACAGATTTAAGAAATGTGAGGACAGAAGACTTATTTTGTGAGTTCTTGTTCTCATGTGTTTCCCAAAAGGAGCACAATTTACCCTGATTTGCTTATGTAATCACAAATGCAAATAAACACCTTACCAGAGCTGCAAGCGAATTGTTCGATCTTCAAGATACATTGTTTTTGATAGAAAATCAATACCAATGGTAGCCTGCAATTAAAATCGCAAAACTTAAGCTAAAATTTTATCACATAGTCTTTCCTAAAATTTTCTTAACAGGATGAACTAGACAAAAAGAAGCATGGTATAGAACCACAATAAAAGAAGCAAAAACAAGTAGGTTTTCCAAATAATAATAGCAAAAAAAACTTGTAAATCTAAGATAACATGGTCTTCTACCTTTGTTCCAGCATGCACTAAAATAGTAAACCATGTTATAAAAATACAAAACTGCCAAAAATGCACACCTTTATGTGGTACAGTGAAACTAAAATCACTAATGTAAATGACTGTAAAATACTGGGTGTGGATCAGTGGAGTGTGGCCGCCTATTCTAATGTGTCCAATATAGATGGCAATTAAGAAGAAACAGGGGACGATTGTACTAATGTTACTCCATAAGGGCCAATATGTTTCGTTTCATTCAGGATAATATAGACAATATGAATTTACAATTTTGTCGACACGCTCATCCAACGTTGTCTGCACTCATATCTGGCAATTGCAGAAATTCTGAAGCACACACTATGTTATAAATGTCTCAATTCCTTCTCCATTCAATCAGGAAATATGCAAAGCATTAACAATTACGAATCGCAAACTTGTTGATTTTGCTAAAGGACCTAAAATTAGGTCTTTTCCTTGTGAATATACTTGAAGCCATCTCCTTAGGTAACCAAAGAATGCATAGGAAATCTTTGCAAGTGCACTTCACTAGTTTTCTTTGGGTTCCTGTAACCTTGTGTCAAGAAAATTGCATCTCTTGATTACTAGAATCACCACAAAAAGATTAATTACAGATTTAGATACATATCCAAGCTATTATTGTTCAAAAACGTTCAGCCCAAACGGTTTACCAAAATATATGTATACAATATCAGACCAAACACACACATTGATCAAATATGTCTCCATGCATAACAGATACGTTTCAATATCTTCCTGATCAAACAAGTCAAATCAAAAAGGCAAACAAAAGCAACCAAAGATTTCCTATTGATCAATGTAAACATCCTGAAGAATCCAAGCAATTGAAATTCTCAAAAGTTTTCTTAGACGTTATTAAACTCAACATGCAAAAACTCCCACAAATCTAATAAAAAACCCCTTCTTCCTCTGATCAAGAAATACATAGAAACCGTGATGAACATACACAAAAACAATCAAAGTAGCAAACTTAGAGCAAAAAGGGACAAAAAATAGAAGTGGGATGAGGGAGTATATGCAGATGAACCTGATAAGTTGTGTCAAATTTATCATACATGAAACGAGTGATGATGCTGGTTTTTCCAACAGATTGATCCCCTAAAAACACCAATTTATACTTAGCTAGAGGTGAGACCACTGCCATCTTTTTTCTTCAATATCAAAATCTCTCCTTGTTCTCTGGCAACTGATCAGATGGAATATGTAATCAGATCTGATTATCTTCTTTGTTTTTCCCCTTTTCTTTTTGAATGTCAAATGAGGAAAAAACAAAGAGAAGAAAAGAGAGAGAGAGAAAATTAAGGAATTGAAGGTGAGCAAGAGAGGCCGCCTTTGAATTGTCTATTCTTATACGGAGGGCAACTCTGTGTGCTGTGTGTCCAACTGTGCATGGGATGCATGGTAATCACTCACTGCTCCATTCAGAAGAAACCGCCCAATATCAGCCTGAAATGGCGAGACAAAAATACAGCAATCTCGACGGTCGAGCTGGGTTCCTGGGTTCTATAATTTCTCAACAATTTGGCCTAATCTACACAAAATTACTGTAATTCTTTAAATAGAACAATCTATCTATCATTCAACTTACTCAAAGTTGTGATAATTTACCTTACTTTTATGTTAATTTACATCACTCACTCACACTACGCTGTACAATACTTTTAACTAGACGTGCAATAACTGAACCTGCCTCGTTTTCGAAAAGATGATTGTCCTACGGCCTAAGGGCACTCAATAGAATATAATATAGTACAAACAAGGAGATGATTTTTAGTATTAGGAATATAAACGAGTCAAGTCGAGCTTGAATATTATCATGTTCTAGCTCGACTCAAATTCTAAGCAGGTATGCCCGAATTCAATATTGAAATCGTCAAGTTTACAGTTTTAAAGTTGGAGTTCAATTTGATTCATACAGCTTCAGCTCAAGTTGAGCACCTAAACTTTTATAAATTTTTAATTTTTTAGTTTAAGTTTAAAAAATGACAAAATCACGTTTTATTATTCAAAGTTATGAAATGTAAAAGATGTAATTTCTCTTAAGAGCACAAATATTTTAGTGATTTTATATATTTAAATGAAAAATATATATATGAATACACCAATAGCTTGACGAGCTTTCGAACAGAGCATTTACATGCTCGAGTTCGGTTCAAGTTCAGTCAACTTCAAATCTGAATTTAACTTTTGACCGAGTTGCTTATAAGTTACTTGTGAGCTACAGTTCAATTACAACCTTATTCAAAATATTCTCAAGTATGGGATCGACAAATGCTAAATACTACTTACTTTTGAAACCATAATCCTGGTCAACTTTAAATTTGAATTGAACTTTTAATCGAATTGCTAATGCTTGGTTCATTAACACTTCTAGTCAAAATATTCTTAAGTATGGGATCGAACAAATGCTAAATACCACTTGCTTTTGAATATATTAGAAGATAAAATTAGATAAAGTATTGGCATGCGTGGCTCATGGTTCTCTAACTCAAAAATGAAAAAAATGGACTTTTTTTAAACATTCTTTTCTTTTTTTTTATATTGGATTATTGGTAGCGGTGTGATTCGATAGGCAATTGGTAATTTGGTAAAATAAATTCGGTAAAGTCAATAATTTTGCTTAGAAAAATACCAATCTATTTTGATTTCGAATCCAAAAATATCGAATTTGATTTCATAATTCAAATTTGGTGTCAAATTTGGTATTTACCAAATTACTAATTTAAATTGTTGGGTTGAATAAAAAATCTAGCCTGATAACTATACTCCACATTGAAGAAACATATATTCGGCCCAATAAGCATTATAAAATCAAATAATTCACCAATCAATTGTCATTAATAAAAAATGGTCATATGAATAAGATAAAAAAAATAAAATTTATGAGTACAAAATTTAATTTAAATAGTTAATATACAAAATTTAATTTATATAGTTAATATAATGTATCATTATAAAATTTTCAATATACATTAAATAGTTGCATTTGATAATTGATAATATTGATAATATTGTATATGTATACTTAAATATAACTACAAGTTATTTATTTATATATAAATACTTGTATACATTGCAAGTGTACAGTGTAATCACTATAATCTCTTATTCGTAATTTTATATACAACCCTTTATACTTAAAGTTTAAAATAAGTTGAACTTATATATATATATATATATATATATATATAATATGTATACTTGATTATACAAACTATATATCTTTAATTGTACTTAGTAAGATTCATTACATCTTAGTCATATTTAGTTATATAGGTTGAATATAATGGTGGATATCTATCACATTTATCTCAACTCCTAAATGATAAAAGTCTATCACTATCTCTTAGTTAGATAATAGTCTATCACTATCTCTTAGCTACTAATGAGATCTTATCATTATCTCATAGTTAGTTGATATAATTTAAACTCTCCCGTACTCTCCTATAAATAGGTGTCACCCTATCTTGTATCAAGTACACAACTGTTGGCCCCAAATAATTATGCAACCAATATAATAATAAAAATGAACTTGTAATAATAATGACAAAGTTATAGCAAAACAAGTTCACAAATAGACAATAAATAAAGTAAAAGAGAGAAAGAGACAAAACCGATTTATAGTGGTTCGGTACCAAGTTGACACCTACGTCCACTCCCAAGTTCCTCAACTTGGAGTTTGAATCCACTATTGTGCTTCTTCACAAGTTGGAGAAGCAAACCAACATGTACAATGTAGGGATCACTCTTTGCTCACCCTAGCACCTCTAGTTGAGCCAAAGAGTTTTACAATTCACTCAATTAACCCTCACAAAGCTACACTTGAATGCTACCACCCTCACTTTGAAGAACACAAGTTATCCCCAACCAACTAAGTCACAAACTATTACAATAACACAAAGGGAGAGAGTATTTTACACTAAAATCACTCTTGAAAGCTTGTAATAAATGTAGGTAAAGGTTCTACTATAATTCTATACAAAATGGTATTTATGGGGGTGAGAAAAAGGGTTAAAAATGGCTCTAACGGTCAAATTGATAAATCTACAGAATCTAGCCGTTAGACAATAAATTTGAGGTCCGGACGTCCGGATGGTCGTCCGCATACATTTTGTCCAAAGTTACTATTCATCCGGACATGTGTCAGGACGCGGTACTGTTCATCCGGATGCAACTGTTCACAGAATTGTTCATCCGGGGTTACTGTTCACGGTACTGTTCATCTGGTACTGTTCATCCGGACGCGGTTACTGTTCATTCGGACGTCCGCATGATCGTTCGGATGAGTACTTTTTTGCAGTTTTCATCTTCTTTTGAATCCTAATAGATTTTACTGCAAAGATAACTTGATAAAACATTGATAAACATTATTATTAGTTTGTTAATCATAAAAACTAAGATGATTTAGGACCATAAGGTCTTCAACAACTCATTTGAGTGAATAAAGAATCTCTCTCTTTCTTGTCTACTTTCTCTCTACTTTTGCTTATTAGTTTCCTATATTTCTTAGTATAGTATCCACGAAAGATCCAATATCATATTAGTATTAGTTTTATATACACGTTATCAGCACGAGACTCTACTGGTGTTGGATCAATCATTGGACATCTACTTGGGAATTATTGTCAAATTTTTGAGGTAATTTCTCTCTTAATTCATTTTCATATTCCTTATGGCTAACCTTGCAAAATAAGAATTCATGGCTCTTGATATCTTTGGCAAAAACAACTTATCATGGACAATGAACGTGGAAATCCAGCTTGAATCAATTGGTCTTGGCAAAACTATTGCCAAAGATAATGACGCAATAAGAAAAGACCGTGCCAAAGCCTAATTTTTCCCCGTCATCATCTTGATAAAAGATTAAAATCAGAGTATCTTATGATCAAGAATCCACTTGACCTCTGGATTAATTTGAAAGAAAGGTTTGACCACCCGAAGTTGGTTGTCCTTCCAGAAGCCAAGTATGATTGGCTCTATCTACGATTGCATGATTTCAAAACTGTTGGTGAATATAATTCAGCATGTTTAAAATTACCTCACAGTTGAAATTATGTGGTGAAAATATAACTGATGAGGATATGTTGTAAAAGACATTTTCTACCTTTCATATCTCGAATGTGCTCCTGCAGCAGTAATATCAAGATAAAGGATTTAAAAAGTATTCTAAACTTATTGCATTTCTTCTACTGGCTGAACAAAATAATGATTTATTACTCAAAAATCATGAGTCCCGGCCAACTAGTACTAGTCCATTCCCTGAAATGAATGTGACTTAATCTTCAAATCCTAGAAGTGGTCATGGACGTGGTTGTGGAGGAGCCCGTGGATGTGGATGCGGTCGTGGCTGACATGCACCTTACCACAATGATAACAACCATGGCAAGAAACAAAATGATCCACAGAAGTTGGATCACAAGAAAAATTATGAAGAAAAATGATACAGGTGTGGTATGAAAGGTCATTGGTCCCGTACCTGTCGTAGGCAAAACATCTTGTTGACCTCTACCAAGTATCATGCAAAAAGAAAGATAAAGATGTCAAGACAAATCTTATTGATCAAAATAATGTCTACAACGATAATGATGCACTTGATCCACACCTCGATGTAGCTGATTTCTTTAATGATGCAATTTAGTTATGTCCAATATCATTTCAATACTTTGTTATTTTAATTTTAATTTCTGCATCTTTTATATAATTTCCATTTATGAATAATAAAATTTTATTCGATTTATTGATGTTTATTTTATTTGTGATTTTTCTATCATTTCCTAAAGAAATGAATGCCAAACATTTAAGATCAAATAATGGTGATAATTTTTGTCTCATTGATAGTGCAACTACACAAACTATCTTGAAAAATAAAGAGTACTTCTCCAATTTTGAATTGGGGGAAACAAATATCAATACAATAAGTGGTAGTGCTAAATTAATAGTAGGCTCTGAAAGAGCCACTATAGTCCTGCCTAATAGAAAAAAATTTGTTATAAATAATGCACTATTTTCTCCCAAGTCTCAAAAAAATTTATTAAGTTTTAAAGATATATGCCGAAATGGATATTGTATTGAGACAATAAATGAGACAAATGAAGAATATTTGTTAATTACAAATACCATTTTTAGAAAGAAATGTGTATTAGAAAAGTTACCATCACTCTCTTCTGGCTCATATTATACAAAAATAAGTGTAGCTGAAATTAATCACCTAGTAGACTAGAAGTCTACTAATCCCAATGAATTTATGATTTGGCATGATCGCCTTGGATATCTTGGTTGTATAATGCTTAGGTGAATAATTGAGAATTCACATGGCCATTCATTGAAAGGTCAAAAAGTGTTAAAAACAAATGAATTCTCATGTGTTGCTTGCTCCCAAAGGAAATTAATTATTAGACTATCACCAACTAAAGAGGGAGTTGAATGTCTAAAATTTTTAGAATGGATTCAGGGAGATATATGTGGGCCTGTAGATCCACCAAGTGGACCATTTAGATATTTTATGGTGCTAATTGTTGCACCAACTAGATGGTCCTATGTAGGTTTATTATCTGCTCGCAACTAGGCATTTGTGAGATTACTTGCTCAAATAATTAAATTGCGAGTACAATTCCCTTACTATCTAATTAAGAAAATTCGTTTTGATATATACAACACATGCATTTGATGATTATTGCCCATCCATTGGAATAACTGTTGAACATCTTGTAGCTCATGTTCATACACAAAATGGACTAGCAAAATAATTTATTAAAAGGTTGCAATTAATTTTTAGATTGTTATTACTGAGGTTTAAACTTCCCTTATCTATTTAGAGACATGCAATTTTACATACTGCAACACTGGTGAGAATTAGGCCGACTGGTTATCATGACTATTCCCCCATGCAATTATCATTTGGTCATGAGCCTAATATTTCTCATTTGAGAATTTTTGGATGTGCAATTTATGTTCCTATTGCACCGCCCCAAAGTACTAAAATGGGCCCCCAAAGAAGATTGGGGATATATGTCGTGCATGAATCACCTTTGATTATTAAATATATTGAACCATTAACAAGTGATTTATTTACTACAAGATTTGCAGAATGTCATTTTGACGAATCATATTTCCTGACATTAGGGGAAGGAAAAGATCAACCGAAAAAGGAAATCAATTGGAAAACAAGATTAAATTTCCTTGATCATCGTACACAACAATGTGAACTGGAAGTTCAAAGAATTATACATTCGCAAAAAGTTGCAACTCAATTACCAGATGCATTTAATGATTCCAGAAAAGTTACAAAATCATATATTCCAGCTAAGAATATCTCTGCTAAAAATGTTATCCTAGAAGAAAAAATTACAAGTGCTAATGAATCTAACACACGACTGAAGCGTGGTAGATCCATCGGTTCAAAAGATGAAAATCCTCGAAAAAAAGAGGATTGAACAATAATAGTGACAAAATTCAAACTCCTGAAGAGGTTGTTCCTCAAGAGTTAGCTCTGGAAGAGCATACACCTAAAGAAAATGATAATTTGAAAACTTCAATAAATTTTGTCACCACGAGAAAAGATTGGAATCGAAAAAAATAATTATTGATAATATTTTTGCATACAATATAGCATTTGATATTACGGAAGATGACATGGATCAGGAACCTAGAACAGTTGATGAATATCGAAAAAAAATGATTGGCCAAAATGGAAAGATGCAATCCAATCTGAATTGGATTCGCTGGATAAAAGAAAAATTTTTGGACCTGTAGTCCGAACACCTAAGGGTGTTAATCCAGTGGGATATAAATTGGTCTTTGTGAGAAAAAGAAATGAGAAAATTGAAATTGTGAGATATAAAGCAAGACTTGTAGACCAAGAATTTTCACAAAGACCTGGATTTGATTATGATAAAACGTATTCACTTATAGTGGATGCAATCACATTGAGATATCTTTGAGCTTAGTAGTGCATGAAAAATTAGATATGCGTCTAATGGATGTAGTCACTGCTTATTTATATGGGAATCTTGATAATGATATTTACATAAGAATCCCTAAAGGATTCAACATGCCAGAAGCATGTAAATCAAATCCTATAAATGTTTATTCTATTAAATTACAAAGGTCTTTATATGGGTTCAAGCAATCTAGGCGTATGTAGTATAAATGTTTAAGTGAATGTTCGATTAAAGACGATTATACCAATGACCCAGTATGTCCATGTGTTTTCATAAAGAACAATGGGTCAAAATTTGTCATTATTACTATATATGTTGATGATCTCAATCTAAATGGAACTCCTAAAGAGCTCAAAAAGGCAGTTGAATTTTTAAAGAAAGAATTTGAGATAAAAGATTTGGAAAAACTAAATTCTACCTTGGTTTACAAATTGAGCATCTAGAAGGTGGAATTTTTATCCACCAAATTGCTTATACCCAGAAGGTACTAAAGCAGTTTTACAAGGATAAAGCACCTCCATTGAGTACCCCCAATGGTCGTACGATCACTTGATCCTACTAAGGATCCTTTTAGACCACGAGAGGAAGATTAAGAGATACTTGGTCTTGAAGTGCCATATCTTAGTGCAATTGGTGCACTAATGTGTCTTGCTAATTGTACAAGACCGGATATATCATTTGCTGTGAATTTATTACTTCTCTCCTACTAGATGACATTGGAATGGTATAAAACATATTTTTGGCTATCTCTAAGGAACAATTAACCTTGGCTGATATTATTCATATAATTCTCGATATGAATTGTTTAGTTATGTTAATACTGGGTATTTATCAGACCCACACAAAGCAAAGTCTCGAACTAGTTATCTATTTACAAGCGGTGGTACAACCATTTCATGGCAGTCTACAAAACAATCAATAATTGCCACTTTATCAAATCATGCTGAAATAATAGCAATTCATGAGACCAGTCAAGAATCTATTTGGCTAAGATCAATGTCCCACTATATCAGAAGAATTGTGGGTTATCCCCTGAAGAGGAAAATCCTTCAACAATATTATATGAAGATAATGCAACTTGCATAAATCAATTGAAAGGAGGATATATCAAAGGAAATATGACGAAGCACATTTTACCAAAGTTCTTCTTTACTCATGGTCTACAAAAGAATGGTGAAATCGATGTGCAACAATCTGCTCAAGCAATAATTTGGCAGATTTATTTATCAAGGTATTGCCAATTGCAACATTTGAAAAATTAGTGAAAAGCATTAGTATGTGTCGGCTGAAGGATCTCAGATGATGTTTGAATCAAGGGAGAAATTAGACACAAGAATAGTATACTCTTTTTCCTTCATTAGGAATTTTTTTCCTAGTGGGTTTTATCCTAGTAAGGTTTTAACCAGACATATTCTTTGTGTAATAGACATCCAAGTGGGAGTGTTATGAGATAATTAAGATAATAGTCTATCACCATCTCTTAGTTACTGATGAGATCTTATCATTATCTCATAGTTAGTTGATGTAATCTAAACTCTCTTGTACTCCCACCCTCTCTTGTATCAAGTACATAACTCATTTAAGTGAATAAAGAATCTCTTTCTTTCTTGTCTACTTTCTCTCTACTTTTGTTTATTAGTTTCTTATATTTCTTAGTATAGTATCCACAATAGATCGAATATCATATTAAAATTAGTTTCATAATATATATGTATATATCGAATTGAATTTGAAATTACTAATACCAATTTATAAATCTCTCTTTTCGAATATTGACCTGAATTTAACTTTTTAATTTGATATACACCGATGTACCAATTGATTTACCGAATTTAAAAATCTCTCTTTGTGTCGCTGACAACAATCCACACCATCAGATTAAACGTTTTCAGTCTACGAATATTTCCTACGTCTTTTGCTTTGTGGTAGTTGCACCCAGAGATCCTATGATTGAAAATGATAGGGGTCTCAAGTTATTTATTAGTATTACTGTTATTCTGATCATGCTTGTACCCTGGTTTCTTTCAAATCATTCATGTTACGAGATGAAAAGAAATTTTATGGGGTTAGTTCATGAGAATTATGGTGAGCTTCGGAATATATGGCTATTTTTTCTTAAAATAAAATGCCAAATTCATATTTTATAGTAATTCTGATTTAATTTCATATATGCACTTATTCCATTAGGAAATACCAAAGAATCCAAGGAGGATAGTAACGAAATAATGTTATTCTTTTCGTTTAAAACATTTTCTATTTATTTTCTTCTTTTCTATTCCATTTGAAATCACTTTGCACAATATCACTTCCTATAATATAATAGCCATGGGTTCTAAATTAACTCAACACCAACTTAACCCAATAATTGAATTCTGTGTGCTATTATTAGTTATTTAATTAAATTTGCTTGTAGTGACTACTCATTCTCTCAAATGAAGATGATCCTTTTTAAATTACCAAAACAGATATGAGGAACGAATTCTTCTTCTTTTTTTTTTATTTTTTATCAAACATGTCAGCAGATTGCATTCGTGAATTTGAGATTAGGATTTATCCAAATTGATAAAAGCTACCTTTTTCGTATTTAAGCATGTTTGAACTGTGGGGTGAATTCTATCTGGCTCCCCTCCTTTTTATATGCATTAAAATGTAAAGAAAATGAGATTGTGATAATTAGTGCTAAATTAAACTTCTTTTTTTTCCTGGCCATTTAGTTTGTCTTTAGGCAATAATGACAACTTTAATCTTCTTGGAGAAGGGCACGAAAATTAACTGGACTAGTAGTACTAATTCAATTATGTGTCTAACCTGCACCTTAAGTGAGGCATCAGGTTACTTTTTCAAAAAAGGAAATCAAATGGAAAAGGTGTCCAAAGGTAAGGAAGGTAATAAATGTAAGCATACACACTACCAAATTGAAGATTGTGTATATTAACTAGTAATTCTTAGGGAAAGGCAAAAAGATAAAAAAGATTAGATCCATCTCGAATAAAAAAAGAAGGGTAATCACACTGAAATTTGAAAGCTAGTAAAATTATTAGATTCTTATCGATAAAGCAATTCTAATTTTGAATATTAATTGATTAAAACCGCAATAACTGAAATCGATTCACATATGTGTCATAAAGGCTAGTATCGGAGTTGTTGATTATTAAAACATTTCCTACTTAAATCGAAGACAAATCAAATACCTAAATATCATACGAGATCATTTTTATCCATTTTATTTATGAATTTGTATATCATCCCATATTTCCATACTATGGTCATCATATATTTCTACTTCTTAAATAAAATTTTTTTTTCATATGAATTATATGTCTAGCATGGAAGACAATGCAAATACTTTCCTTATTCGTGCAACAAAAGTTTTGATTTGTAATTTTTAACTTATAAATAAATGGAGGTAGAAGTTCAAATTTGTAATTTTATTACTTGCGTTATAAAGTATATGTAATTGTACAGCTAATTAATTTTTTTAAAAAAAATTAACATGTATTTATATAGTAATAACTATTCTAACCATTTTGACAAATCAAATAAACATCAACTCTCTCCAAAAGTAACTAGTTACGTGGTTAACAAATTACTATAGCGTCAGATATGGGTATCAGATTAAGTGAATTCGTACAACCGGTTGTGATTAGAATATTAGATATATGGAATGATTAGCCAATTCACACCCACTCAAGTAATATTTGTTCGAAAAATTCTTTCCATTACCATTTGGTTGGATGTAAAATATTTTTCTTAGAAAATTATTTTCTTAGGAAAACATTTTACACGGAAAAAGTCATTTTTCCTCTAATTTTATAGTGTTTAGATGACTGTAAAAATTTTTAAAATAGATATTTTTGTTATTTTTAATATTGTTAATATGACTTAAAAAGACAAATAACAATTCAATTTATGCTTGACAAATAATCAAAGTCAAGTAATAATTATTTTGTTTAAAATTAATCTATAAGATAATGCAAAGGTAAAGCATGTATAACTATAGATATATAATTGTGGGACCAAAAATGAAGAGAAAATGAGTATATAAGAATTAAAAATAAAAATTAGTTTGGTAAATGAGAGCAGAAAAATATGTGTTTAAGGTTTATTTTAACTCTTGAACTCTTTGGAGAATAACTTATGCTCATTAAGTTTGTAAAGTGTTATTAGCCAAAAGGAGGAAAATTAAAAAATATTTTATGCAAGAAAATATTTTCCAGTGTTTTGCACAAAAAAAATTTTTGAAAATATTTTTCAGTCTAATCAAACGCACTGTAATACCAAGGCCTTCCTAGGGACAATTTTGTAATTTTGACTCTTTGGGTAAATAGATGAATTGTGAACTCCTTGAGGACTTGATTGCAATTTTGAAAAGTTACCTTCCTTACCGAATATTAGGGTTTTACTTTCTCTTCTTTATTTCCTCTTCTCCTCTCCCAACTTTCTCTTCATCTAATTTTCTCACCATTTTCTTGAAGAAGGAGGTAAGCTTTCTCACTCTTTAAGGGGAACAAGTAGAGGGGATCTTGAGCCTTCAAACCCACTTCCCACTCAAGGTAATTTCCCTCAAAGCCCATCTTTCTTCTTTTGTTCTATAATGTAAGATTTGGTAGTTTGGATGGGGGCTTGATGAGTTTTAGGTTGCTTATGCTCTATTGGCTTTGTTCTTGTGATGCGCATGTGTGTGTGTGAGTTATTGGTGGTTTTGATAGGAGTTGGGTGAAGAATCTTGAGGGTTAGGGTGTGATTCTTGGGTGTGATTCATGATATGTTTTGTAAATTGTGTTAATGTAGTATTTCTTTGATATATTATGCCATTTTGGAGCTGTTTTGGTGCTTGGATGGTGTTAGGCTGTGTTAGATGAAGTGGGGAAGGGTTGGATGTGGTTTTGGAATGTTGAAGTTTGCAGATCGCATTGTTTGGGCTCATTCGCTGTGTCATCCGCACCGCGGATGAGGCCGTGGCTCTTTGGGGGTGTCCCTTTGGTGTCATCTGCAGCATTAGCCATGCCACGGATGACACTGCAGCTGGGAGGCCCCTGGTGTCTGACTCGAGCTGTGGGGCTAACGTCGCGGATCACACCAGTTTCTTTCCTTTTTGGCTTCATTTTGCGTTTAAGTAGATTTTAAGCCTTTTTTATGATTTCTTGATAGACTTAGTATGTGATTGGGTGTTAATCGTGTATTATAGGTGACGGCGATGTCTATCCCTACTCAGACTACTTGAATTAACCTTTGAATTGAGGTAAGTAGTACTTGATTCTCTTTGCCTTTGAAAATGTACTTTGCTAATTGTAAAGCTTTTAAATGTTAATTTCTATATAATTGGGCTTAAGTTGGTTATATTCTTGTTTTACTATGAAATAAGCATACGTGGCCTATTTGATTATTTAAATAATCATGTGTTTGAGCTCTTGTATGTGAAATGGATTATAACGGGACTAGTTTTTTAAATTGGTGAATGAGATATACTTTTTGAACCGAACTAACCGGGTGAGAGTTAGCTTTGAATTGGACTAACCAGGTAAAAGTTGGATTCAAACTGTGTTAAATAGGTCGTACTTAATAACTGAATATCCAGGGTCATTTATCTACTAACTATTTGAGCTCTCATTGTATTGTGTTATGGTTATGAATGTGATTTGAATCGCCTTTGGAATGATCACGTATCTTTTGAATTATGTGAACTATCGTTTTGTATTGCAAGTATACATATATGTTTAACAATCTTAAGGCTCAAAGAGAACTTTACTACTTACTGAGTTTCGCAGGGAATGACTTCGTAGAGGAAGACTGCATGACTTTTGGGCCTTATAGTTTATAGATTAGTATAGACTCAATATGAGGTTATTTTTTGGATTGATGAAATGTAGAGCCATATTTTTGGATAGCTAGGTTATACATGTGATTTGCCCCGATTATTTTTGTTATGGTGTGATTGAATTGTATATGGATGATGACTATTTTGAAGGAATGAAACGATCTTCTTTTGGGAAATTATTGTGTACTTATTAAGTCATGATTTATCGTTTAATGCTTTGTATCGATTATCCTTGTGTTCTAATGTAGTTTAGAGCATAACGGGTGCCATGTTTCAGGGCATGGGGCGTGACACACACCCTTAATGTCTTAGACTGGTTTCGGAAAAGAAAAGTTAATGTCCTAGACTTAGTGCAGGGTTGTATAACATAATCAATAGAACACCAATAAATTAGAGAGGGCCAAGCTATGTTCCATTAGCAATTTAACTGAAACAAATACTCCAACAATGAAGAGGTTAGTCATAAATTTGGTGGTCTTTAGATGGACCCCCTTCCAGGCTTCCACGATTTCTTGTGGCCAACCGAGCAAGAAAAGAATGACTGAAAATAGCAAACGCTTTTCGCATGTGCTAGATGTGAACTCGTAGTTTGAGTCCCTTCAATCTTTCCATTTCATATTCAATTACTTTGGATCCTGGAACAAAAGTCGGACGTTTTCCTTCAGCGTCAAGGATGGCGATTTTGTGCCAAAGTACGCAGACAGCCTTTAATGTGATTATAAGTTGTGATATGACCGTGCAAAAATAGGACTGTAAATACGGCTCGGCCAGTCAAAGTCCGGGCCGCTTGGCTCAAAAAATAAAAAAAAATAAAAAAAAAACACAATGAGCATAATCTTTCATTGGACCGATTTAAGTTTGAGCCTAAATGCTAGGCTGCAGGTTTGGCTGTGGTGTAAGCGGGTGGTGATAGGATGGTTGGTTAAGCAGTTTTGGTGGTGATAACTTGGGTAGCCGACTCTTCTGTTATGGGGGTCCAAATTGGATTTGATCTCTTTTTAAAAACAAACTTGGGTGAATTTCTTTTAGTCTTTTAAATAGCTTAGTCTATTTTTTATGTCAAAACTTCTACATAGTTTCAACTTTTACATAGTTTCTAAATCATGTTTTGTTGAGTATTATATTTATGTTGGATTTAGAGTTTTAGTAGTTAGGCTTGGACCCATTACAAGTTTGGCTCATAAATGAGGACAATAGACACACGAGCACACATGCTTATGTATGTAACCATGTGGAAAATTCTTAAATAGACTCGGTCCTCAGCCCCACATGTAGACTTTGTAGAATAAAATAAAGCTACATAAGTATTCTTATATCACTTTCTTATGTCATCACATATCATTATGTTTATGTGACACTTTTTTCACCACAAGGTTCATAGGTGGGGCTATGGATCTAATTCACCTAAGAATCTCCCGTACGCATGTGTGTGTGTGTTAAAATCAACAAGTCTATTGCTTTCTTAAGAGCCAATACATATAATTCATAGCTTAAACTCTTTCGTTTTGGTTTAGTAAATTTTTGTGTTAGTACGATAGTAACTACTTCTTATGCCAAATAATCAATTTCTTGCTCTTTTTCCTTTTCAACTTTTCTCTCCTTGGAACTTTTTGGCATAACAATTGTTGATTTTTTTTTTAACAAATAAATTGTGGCTATATATACTCTCTCTCTCTCTCTTTGTTTCTTTTCTTGTTTTGGACTTTAAAATGAATAATTTGTAGTAGTATTAGTTTTGGACTTTATGCTCATGATCTTAAACTCACAGCCTAAATGTTTTGTGAGCCGGATATAAACTTTACATTTATGAATCCGAAATTCATAATATGAAGCTCGAAAATGTTATTAATCATATAGCCAACCTGAGTTTGTTAAAGCTCAACTCACAAGGCATAATGCAAAAGAGGATGTCATGGCTTTTTTTTGTAATGATTTTACTCCACTTGGTCGGTATAAAAATTATTTTTCATACACATTCTCAAATCACCTCTTTAGCTTATATATATAAAAATTAAAAACCCTTAGGTACATTAAAATTTCATTTGGTATAGCTACAGTAAATTTTCATTGGTATCGAGATTGAATGGAAAATAGTACATAATTTCCATAACTTGATGATATTTTCGTTCAAGAATATTAAATTGGGGTGCAAATTGCAACTCCACGAAAAGTTCAGATCAGTTTAGTGCAATTAACTCTTCCTAAAATTTATTGTGTACGTATATATTAATAAAGGTCACGACCATGAGACTCCAACATAGACATATTCTATTTTCCTATATTTTTTACAACTTTTTTATTTAAAAAATTATTTTAACATACTTAATTAGAATTTCTCAATCACCATTGTTGTTCTTACTTAAATTATTTATTATTTTTCACAACTCATTCTATTACTTTTGAAAATTTATTATCAACAATACCTAATGAGAATCAGTGAATCTCTAACTGTTTTTCATATTTTTCTTTTCCTATATGAATCATTAAATCCTTAATTTTCCTCTCTCTTCTCAATCAATATATCTATATAAAAGTTGAAACATCTAAAAACATTTGGAACTAATAAAAGGTCGAGCGATTAGAGCTTTATAACTCTACCTTCGAGTTGGGGGTTCGAATCCTACTAAGCACCATTCCCTTTCCCTCAATTGTAATAATATAGGCTTGATAAAAATAAATATTTTTCTAATTGAATTCCTTACGCTTACTAAAATAGTGTCTATCACCTACTTGCCCCCAGCACATCATTGGGAGCTTTATCGCATTTGTGTGAGGTAACAAACTTGTAATACAATAGTGATTGATAAAAAAAAAAAAAAAACCTACTTGCTTACCTTTTCTTTTATTTTATAGTAGAACACACTTAAAATGTGTACCCCCTCTCTCTCTGTCTCTCTCTTCTCTCAAACAAACAAAAGAGCCCAAAATCGCATCCATTTGGACACTAATTTGGATAATTTCTCTGTCTTATCCATCAATTTCCTCTATTAGTTTCTTTAATTTATAAAAAAGATAATGACATCTAATTTTTCCAATCCATAATTACCATAATTACACTTTCTTTACGTCTCCTCCATTTCTTATTAATTCCTTGTTATTCTTCTCCATCCTCCTTATATCTATTAAGGTTAATTACATCTACCTCTCCTGTGGTTTGACCAAATTACCAAACGAACCCTGTGGTTTGATCAAATTACAGTCTAACCATTTGAATTACCAAACTTTTATCAAATACCCCCCTAAAATTACAAACGTTTATCAAATGGCCCATTTCAGTTAAATTTGCTGGTAAATATGTTGACGTCATCTAAATATTTGACCCAAAATTTCAATAATACCCTTTTCTCAAATTGGATTAATTTCATTGACTTCCCTTGAGGTTTGTTCAAATTACAAAATGACCCCCATGACTTTATTTTAATTACATAATGCCAGTGATATTTTTGTGAAATTCTCAATATACTCAATAATCATTTATCCTTTCTTCTTAAAAGCTAACTATAAAGTAACAAAAATTTTAATTATATACTTATAGGCAACAATCAAAGTAATAAAAATTTTAGTTGTATAGTATTACTAGTAATGTAATTCTAGCTATTATTAACAAATACTAGACATGAGCAACAATTTTTATGTGTATTTGCATGTCACCAAATTCTATTTCTTAACTACAATAAATTTCTAACAAATTTCATAAAATATACTCTAATTCTACTCTTATAACACCATCACTTATTAATATAATTAGCAATTGTTAAAGGTTAAAGTAAAATTTCACAAAAGAATTTTAGAGAATAAAACAAAATCTCCATTTTAAATTGATGATAAAGGTTTTTCCTAATTCGAAATATAATTCATTTTTATATATAAATCAAAATCAATCTTCTTACACTATATTTAATATTCGATCTAAATTTTATTAATATTTTTCCTTTTTTTCCTTTAGCATTTTTAGTGATTACACCTAGTTATCTTATTTATTTATATTTTGGATGATTATAGAGGATTTTTGACAACCATATATATATATATATATATATATATATATATACATATTTTTTATAGGATTGGATTAATTTTGTCAAACTACAGGGGTCATTTGTAATTTGGACAAATCTCAAGATGGTAAATGTATTATAAACCAAGGTTATTCTATTCATTTTAGCACCGTTAACAACTTAACAGCAAGGTTAACGTTGGGCTAGTCAAAGGGTTAGAATGTAATTTAGTCAAATCGCAAGGTTCATTTAGTAATTTGGCCGAATAACAGGAGAGGTAAATGTAATTAGCCCTATCTATTATTATATCTTCTTAACTTTTAGCATTTGTTACTGATTGATCCTACACCAAATATTCCATTCTTTACTTTTCCAATTTCTATTTTAAACTTTTTTAATTAGATCATATGAGGCAATCATCACATATAATTTTCCTTTTTCAGTTATTATTTTCACCATTTTTGTTTTGACTATGTGATGCATATTAGATTTGGCCGTCATTATTCACTTGAGAACATCCACCAACTTTATGGGGAATTTTTCCTTTTATTTTCTTCCTAATTGTAAAACAATTAATCAAACCAGGCTG
Organism: Mitragyna speciosa; assembly: GCA_024721245.1. Lineage (NCBI taxonomy): Eukaryota > Viridiplantae > Streptophyta > Magnoliopsida > Gentianales > Rubiaceae > Mitragyna > Mitragyna speciosa. The sequence goes on from CM045561.1 coordinate 12,095,089, forward strand.
CGCGAAGATACCAGAAAAATTGCCTGGGAAAGGAGTGGGGCCGGGTGAGATGGAGCAATGAAGCTTATTATATGACAAAATTTCTTTTATTTTTATTTGCTTTTTATGATTTTCAAAAAACATTTAATGGCGATTATTTAAGTTTTATGTTATATATTAAAGTGCTAATTTATTTATTTGATTTCAATATTTTTCTTAACATCAAATATTATATTTTAGTATTTTGAGATTATCTATAAAAAATATGTTTTAATCATATTTAATTTTGCGAATGAAATTTAGCCAATCGTATCAGGTGAAAAGAGATGAAACAAATAAGATTCGGGATAGGATAATAGACGGAGCTGGAGTTGTCAAACATGATACGAAAAATGCTCCATTGTATTAAAAAAAAAAAAATGCAACTAAATTATAAGAGAGATGTATCTAAATTTATACCCATAATTATTTCTCCGAGTTCTCATTTTTTTATAAGGAGATCCAACTTTTTATATTTTAATTATGGATATCCCTGCTTTGATGGGTACAATGCTAGTTTCCATAAGTATTCAAGTACCATTTATGATCGTAGTCAAATACTAATTTCATCATCGAGAGAGGAACAGATGCATTCTTAATCCTATACTTTTCAACAGAAACGGTCTCCGATTGTAAGTATTGTATTATATTTTAACACTAGGTGGGGCGGGCTGTGCCACGCACAGCCACTGCCCACTATTTAGGAAATAAGCTCTTGTATTGAGTTGTCATATGAGCAAGCAAATATCGATGTGTAAGATCTAATAGTACAAAAATGAGCATTTATATTAAAGTAGCACTATTAAAGTTGGAAGTCAATGGGTTAAACAGTAACAATTATATTGAGCAAGATTAATAGTGTTAGGCTAAATTTGCAGGATAAAGTACGAAATTATTTGTTGAATATTCAGTCCATATTTGTAAAACTGAGAATTAGCCATTCGCAAAACCGGGAGACAATTAGGCAAATTTCTGAAATTGGTAAAGTCATATTTCACATGATTATTGAGTCATGTGATAACAAAGATTGGCATATTGAGTTCATATAATTGATAAAAGAGTGGACGAAAAAAACACAGTCTATAATTGAACGACTAAAAAAGATTGAAATAATTCTGGCTGGCAAAGAATGCCAATATACACATATTACATACAAAAGGAAAAAGCTGTATTCTAAAACTGATAGCATGAAATAAGTAGTGAAACATGTAAAGTAGAAAATTAAAATTCTGGTGCTTCAGTTGAAGAAGAATAAACTCACAATAGACTCGCTATCTGAAACCAAACCTGTAATTATTCATTGCTCATTGACCCATCTACATACTTCTTGACTATCTCCAACGTATCAGAAGGAACTGTTTGTGTATGTGATCTAAGAACAATGGTTGGCATGGTAGTGATTATTTTTTCATTTACAAAATCATCAATTTTTTGCCAAGTCACAAATTTGGTACCTGCAAAACATATCGACAGAGAAAATCACTTTAAACTTCATTTTCGCCACAACTTGAAGGTCATAGGGGAAAGCTTTTGGAAATTGTAGGAATCTTGTATCACATGTATACAGGTACTGTGTTGCTTTACTTTTTCTTAAATTGCTTAAATATCTATTTTCTAAATACAAAGTTTGTAGGATTAAATTTCTTTTTTGGAAGTCACATTTTATCTAGAAAGTTTGAAAAGGTTTCCGAGTCAAGGAAAGTATTGAAGATTGCATGCAGTAGAGTGGTTAAGGATTAACAAGGAATATTTAGAACCTATTTTTGCAATCAACTTTGGGGGAGATAGCATGAGACAAGCTGATGGAACAATTTTTCTACTGTATAAAGAATTCAAGTTGTTTTCACTTTTTAAGAGAGAATTTTAGTATTCAAGTGTCCAATTTGCAAACGTGTGAAGTATCCCATTGGTTGTTCACCTTTCAGTACTTTATCTTGATAATCTAGTCTATATTAAAAATTTGACAAATACTCATAATTCATTCTACGGCTCCTATTATAACAGGAGCAAAAGGATAAACATTTGATAATTAAGAGGAAAATTAGCAATCTTGCCACCCCAGAGAGCAAACAAATATTGAAGCTAAAAAAATTATATTTAATTTTAAAAAATTGTATAAGCCCAAAAAAATAAAATAAAAGACATACCTGGTCGGTTAGTGTATTTGGATAGATCCTTCTGCAAAAAAATTACACAGAAAACACTAATTAGGCCACAATAAAGAGGAAAATAGGTTAAAATTAATATTACAGATTGAAGTAATCAGTAGTGCTCAAAGAAGTTGAAAGGATCTTTCTTGACTAAACAAAAAATCTGGATCTATCATGGCATATTTACAAAAAAAAAAAAAAAGGTACATTTACAGAAGAACAAAACATAAAGATTATAAACTCTAAACAAAAAGATCTGAAAGCGCAAAAGAATTGAAAAAAAAAATCCACTAAACTCAGAAAACAAAGAAATACAGGCAAATGATCATACTTTCAAAACAAATGGAAGAAACAGAGAAAAAGAAAGTAAAAAAGGACAAAAAGAAGGAAAGGAGAAATGGAGATAACTCAGGTATAAAAAAAAAAGAAACGAAGAGAACAGGTTTGAAGCGCCCAAAAATCTTGATGAAAAGTATGAGGAAATAAGCATTTCTTGCACAAAGGGATAGGGATAGACTAAACAACATCCCTGAAAATCTGGGATTCTTTCACCAACCATGCTAGGATGAGTACATCAATGTCTGAAACTCAGCTACAAAAGGACGAAAAAGCACTAAAAAAAAAAAAAACCTAAGCACTCCACTATACACATCGTCATTTAACCATATCACCTCTCAACAGTTCGTGAGCAGGAAAAAATGGTTAATGGATCTAAATGCCACAAGAAACAAGAAGATTTAATGAATGAAATCTCAAAAGACTCAGAAAAATATAGCAAAAGAGGATGAGGCAATAGTTGCACGAATGGCTATTAGAATTTTTGCCACAGGAAAGCCGGAATTGGGGGCTTGCTTTGTAAGGACACCTATTTAATGACAAATCAAACCCTCAACAGTAAGAGACTGTTGACCCAGCTAGTTGTTTGTTTAAGGGGCGAACTGTAATTTGAGCCTACAAAGTGGAAGCCGGTGCCTGACCCAAAACGAATTTACAATAAAATCCCTCAACAGCTTTAAACTGTTCATCAGGGGAGTTTTGTTGTGAAGGTCACAAACCAGGCGTTACTTATTCTTCAAAAGACGGCCTCAACCAGTCAAACAGTGACACGTGGGATGCTGTGGTGTCTGGGTATTACCTTTGTATATAATTGGTAGATATATTCTGTCAAGATAGAGGCAGTCTTTTTAATTATTTTTATTTTACTACGAGAATAACAATTATTCTCAACTATACAAGTCTAATGTAATAGTATTCAAGTTGTGGAAAGCTCTATGGCTCTATCTAGAGGTCAGGAATTCGAATCTCACTAATACTATTTTCCTCTTCAATGTAATAGTATAGATTTGCTCAAAAAAAAAAAATTTAAAAAACTATACAAGTCGCTTTCACTGCTTTCGAAAGACTGAATAATTGGTGAAAGACCTGAGCCAGACCCAGCATGCTGAACTGCATGGAGGTGAATGAAATAAAATGTACCCTCTAAGCTTAGCAAATAGAAGGCCCTTGTTAGCACAGTATGAAAAAAATATACCTAGTAAAGAAAGATTAAGACTCTTTATAGCTTGGCCGTTAGATTAGACCTTGGATAATCATAAATGGGAGGTTAAGGGTCCCTGAATTTGCAGACTGGGAATTTTTTGCGATTAGGTTTGTTCTCAGAAAAGTTACACAATACAAATAGATTTTGCAACGAATACAAATATATATGCCTTGCCAAAGCATTAAATCCTGAATGGTTAATAAGCACATATACCTGCTGTGGTGCTTTAAGCAGTTAACATCATCTAAGCCACAAGATTATCAAATGCTCAAGTTTGATTTTATGCGGTATAATTGAATAGGACTAATCATACCAAATATTCTCTTTATTCTTCTACATAATTTTGAATTGGCTTTGCAACTTAGTCTATTGTTTATGACATGTCAACTTCGAGAAAATTTAAGAAGACACCTACCAACCCCTTGTTGGAGCTTTGCATTCTAGCCATAGACTCGCCTATCACGTATTTATTCTTCCTGTTCCCCAGAAGCCCCACTCTTTTTTCTGCCTTTTTATCAGCTGAATTGTCCTTAGAGATGGCAGCAAAATACTCACCAGGAAGTCTGTTCCAATGGACGATCAAGAAAGCTCTAGCAGTGACTCTGATGGCATAGATCAAGTTCATAATCAAAGTATTGTAGTTCCTACCAACCTCATTGCAACAACAGATGGCTTCGAAAAGAAAGAGCATTCATGGTAAAACCTTAGGATCTCACTGAAGCTCAAGATTGGTAACATTGTAATCCTCTAGTTTGTCTAGGAGTATGGATACATAAATCTGTAGCTCCAGTTAGACAAAGGTTTGACAATCTCTAGTAAACTTATGTTAACTTGTGCAGGTATGCCACTTCTCAAATTCCAACAGATCTAACTATACAGGTTGAAGACATCACCTTTTATGTTCACAAGGTAACAGGAAACAAAACCTTACTTGTGAGTTTCGCTTTGAATGCTTTCAGTGAAATCCTTCACTTGTAGATAAAATGGTAATGAAAATCAAGTCTACAGCACAAAGATAATTATTAAACTGTTGAAGTTTTGAAAACCTACAGCATAGAGCAAAAGATCATGACGTACGCTTAACAGCCATTTTCACACTATGCAGTATTCACAGACATAGTTTTGCACCCTGTTTCATAAAAGAAATAAACAAGAAATGCTACAAAATTCCGTACAAGAAATGCTACAACATTCCGTAACTCGTACAAAATATCACCACTATATTCTTTTATTACGCCTTACAAAACATATCCCATATATCCCTTCTAAATGTTTACTTTTTCACTTACTCTAGTTCTCAAAACATTTAAATTCAGAGGCCCCCTATGAAAATATCAAATACACAAAAGGGAGAAGAATAAAAGGAAAAGGAAGAACCTGATAGATGGAGAAACAACTTGCATGGTAAATATACTTCAAAGTATTTAAAGAGAGACGGCAAGGAATAGAAAGTTTTGACAACTGTTAAAAAGAAAAGGAAAGCTGTTGCATGTAGTCCAGCAGCTAAACATAAATACAGGAATGTCCAAGAACGAACAATTGTACCACGTTAGCAGTAAGACTAAAAAAGTCTTAAATTTTAACAAACATGAAATCCAAGTCCAATTATTAATCGACCTTTTGTTCTGTATAGCTGATAACTGAGTTGCATTACAAACATGCATGATACACATTTTGGTAATCAGACTATGCTCTTAACTCAATTAACTTGCGCTTGCGTTATGAAGAACCATTTCATCTTATCTATGTTCCTGGAGCAGTATCCTTTGGCGGCAAGGTGTGGCTACCTAAATGGACGCGAACTTCAGCCCTCAAATTCAGAGTTAGGATATGATCTCAAACTTGAAAACTTTCCAGGGGGATCAGAAACGTTTGGACTTGTTCTGAAATTCTGTTATAGCCTGCCAATAGGCTTAAACCCGAATAATGTGGCAGCACTAAGATGCGCTTCAGAATTTCTCGAGATGACTGAAACACTGGAAGATGGAAACCTCATCTCGAAGACTGAAGCTTTCTTTGCGTTTGTGGTCCTTTCTTCATGGAGAGATTCTATCATCGTTCTCAAATCATGTGAAAAGCTATCTCCATGGGCTGAAGACCTTCAGATTGTCCGAAGATGTTGCGACTCAGTTTCTTGGAAAGTATCTCGAGAAAACTCCGCCACAGGGGAGAACACAAGTGAAGAAGATTGGTGGTTTGAGGATGTAGCAACTCTTCGCATCGATCACTTCATGAGGATCATAGTAGCTATAAGGGCAAAAGGAACAAAACCAGAAATCATAGGTTCATGTATCGTGCAATATGCGGAGAAATGGTTGCCAAGCATAGATGTAGGAAAAGAAGCAATAGGAAGACATGGTTACAGACAAAATGAAGTGCAATGGAGTATCATGACAGGCAAGAGCCAGGAAGGGATTGTTGGACAAAATAAGAAGCATAGAATGATCGTAGAGAGTCTAGTAAGTATACTGCCACCTCAGAAAGATGCTGTTTCTTGTAAGTTCCTTCTATGGATATTGAAGATGGCCCTAGTTTTTTCGGCATCCCCAGCTTTAATCTCAGAACTTGAGAAAAGAGTTGGAATGGTTTTGGAAAGAGCGAACGTCAATGATCTTCTGATACCAACATTAACAATAGCGGATCAAGCCAAGATGGCAAAGTGAGTTCCTACCTAGTCTTTCCATCAATGTCGAGATTTAATTGTCTAAGATGATATCTATAAACTCGTCCAAACACTTTTCGAAAAGAAAAGATTTCTTTCCAAGTACAATGACTCTCTCATGTTCACCAATTTCATTTAATTACCCAGCGTGACCAATGACAACACAATGCATAACATAGACGTCATTCAAAGGATTTTGGAATACTTCTTGATGTATGAACAGCAGCAGCAGCAACAACAAAATCCAGGGACATTGACAGTTAGTAAACTCCTGGACAGCTATCTAGCAGAAATTGCAAGAGACCCCAATCTCTCCATTACTAAATTTCAGGCTTTAGCTGAATCTTTGCATGAAAATGCTCGAACATGTGATGATGGCCTCTATAGAGCAATTGATACTTACCTCAAGGTTATCAGTCTACTTTATCTAATTTCAAGTGTATTCTATTTTGATCAACAATATTATAATATTATGCAGTCTAACATTCAGGTTTACTACAGACTCATATTGCACTATCAGAACATGAGCGCAGAAGGCTATGCAATATCATGAACTGTAAGAAGCTGTCACTTGATGCACGCATGCATGCAGCACAAAATGACAGGTTGCCCCTACGAACCGTAATCCAGGTAACTGTAATAGAATGATTTAGAAAAAATAGAAATTACAAATCAATTAGATGCTTAGTTTTCCAGGCAAGACAGCAAGGCAAAGATATACCTTGCATGATTCACAATTTTGACTACCATACTCTCGTCCATATTTTGTTGTTCAAGCATGTTATTTTATCAACACAAAGAAAAGAGAGTTTTTAAGGGAAAGAGGAAACAAATAAGCAGTTGAAGAACAATGTTTAGAATAATCTCTTCAATTTGAGGCATGGGCATCATTTCACAAAATATTATGTTGAGTTCTTATTTTTAATGCCTTGGCATCAATAGACCATTTCGTAGATTTCATTCATAGCTTACACATGGGTGCCCTATACTAGGATCCTTAGTCACTTACCAAAAATAGAAATTTAAAGACCTGCACACCTCATAACATCTCACACTTGAAGCAAAATTCCTGATACATCTTGAGAAGAAGGTATAAAAGTATAATTTAAAATGCCAATTATAATGTCCAGATACTCTGAAAAGTTTTTAATGAGTTACAGAAGAAAATTCTGATGCCAGTGAAGAAAAGAATGAATGTACAAGACAAGAAGACAAACATCCATTTTCTTGTGAGAGCTTATGCATACTTAGAACAACATCTCTGACCTAGCTAAATGACATAATTGCAGATTTTGTTCTCAGAACAGGTAAAGATGAGGGATATGATACAAGGGAAGGATCAAACAGCCGGTGATGACAATCCAGACCAACAGGGCAGCTGGTCGTGCACAAAAAAGGAAGTCAACACTCTCAGAGCAGAATTGGAGATGGTAAAGGCCAAAATGGCAGAATTGCAAACAGACTATTTAGAGTTGCAGCAAGAATATGAAAAACTAAATAACAAGCAACAGAGTTTATCAACTTGGGCATTTAAATGGAAGAAAATAAAGAAGTCTTCTATATCCCAAGCAAAAGTGGATGAGGAAGAAACTGATGAGGGCCAACCAACATCACATTCTGGCCGTAAAACCAAGTTCTGGCGGAGGATATCAATATCGTAAAGTTCCCTGGAACTAAGATCACAAAGCAATCAGCACTCAACGCAGACGACAGCACCAGTGGGACTTTGGGACAAAAATGGGTTTGTACAGCAACCAGTCTACATGCTGTGACTATTTCATTTCATGTCTCTTTCATAGATGTACATAAATTTTACTTATGTAAGAGATTTTCAGAGTCATTCCTCCTGAAGTACATTAACTCACAAACATGAGCTTCCAATCCTTTATTTCTAGCTTCCAATTAAGTCATAAAAACATATACAACTACACGTCAGACAAGTAATTTTTTAGCCACGAATTATACATGATTTAAAAGAAAATGCAGCATTCTAGGAACAAATTTTCCGATGATTGAACATCTAGAATCCTCCACTGGCTAGAGAAAGCATAAACTTTCTAGAAGAAACAAAACAATGACTATCCGGGCGTTAATTTCTCATGAAGCACAGAATTGACCAACTGAATGACTCGTTAATGTCTTTCAAAAGCAAAAGACAATCAGCATATACATGCTGTCAATTCTCAACCTCCAGCAGGTTCAAAACAACATTATCTTTAGCGGGTGAAGGGAAACATAACAAATCCAATAGAGCATGCCTTGATAACATCGGTAATACCAAACAAAACAAGTTAATAATATTCAGAAATTAACAACCCCCTTGGCAAAAAAAAGGTTTCAGCTGCTGTAGAATCATCTCCATAATACATTATCGCTGATTCTCATTAACACTGGTGAAGCTAATAAATTTGAAAATCGAGTAACCTTATCAGCACAACCATTAAATTTCCACATTCCAATTCTTACATTTCAAACACAACGTGTTCCAAATTCTTCCTAGCAAAGGACTTCATGGTTGATCAGACATTGTTTATTCTAACATTTCAAAAATATACCAAATTCTACCTAGCAAAGGACTTCATACTGCTCCACGGGAACTTGGCAGCCGTTCCACCAGCACTATCCACGGCACCACGACCACACCCACCACCACGAGGGGACCGGGACCCAAACCTCTCTTGCCTGAACCTAGTAGACCCATCTTTCTTCTCATCGAGCCAATGTGGAGCCTTGGGCTCAACATCCTCCAAAATACTCGATTTTTTCGACGGCTTAGCCATGTTTTTCTTGTCCTCCTCAATTAACCTAATGGGATATACATCAGGTGAAATTGATAAAGGGTTTTTCAGGGTTACATAAGCCTTCTTGTAATCGGGTTTCGCAATCAATAGCCCGCCTCTCTTCTTCTTCTTCCCATCCATATTCAAGGTCCTCACTTTCTCCACCTCAAAACCGTACAATGATTCCAAAACCCTCTTTATCTCAATCTACATCAACAAAATTAAAAGCCCACAACATTAATATGGTAAAGAATTGAATAGAAGTTTTAACTACAAATCAGAAAATATTTTAGCCCATTTTGGAATGGAGAAAAATAGATACCTTGGAGGCAGAAGGGATTGTTTTGAGGGCAATTTCAGTAATGCTGGAGAAAGAGGAGGGCATGAGGAGTTTAATGGGTAGGTTAGCAAAGTGCACTACTCTTCTTCCCAATCTACTTCCCATCTTTGAGCTTCTACTGCGTGGATTTGGGTGTGTAAGTGTGTGTTTCTTCAGAATTTGTTTGGTTTCCGGATCAGCTAAGGGAAAGGGTTTAGTTATTGGGCCGGGTCCTGGCCGGGCCGCTGGTCTGATCACGAGGCTCGACTAAGTTCACCGGGTTAATCATTAAAATAGGGTTAATAACACTTTGCCCCCCTGAACTTAGTAGTCACACTTTGCCCCCATCAACCTTAAATATATACACTTTGCCCCCCAAAGGCTAGTCAAAGTTAATAATTCAAAAAAAAAAAAGAGTGTTTTGACATTATTTCCGTTTTATTAATTAATACATTTATAACTTTATATCATTTTTTTTATTGTTAAAAGATTTATTTCTTCACTATCATATAAATTATATAAAAATATCAAATTAAAAAATTTAAAGAAAGTTAATATTTAATTTACATCTTTAAAAAATTTTCTCTTGTATCAATATTTACCTCTATATATGTTATTTTTAATTTATTAGACTTTAAGTTAAACAGAATTGATAAAAAGCACAACAATAAAAGATAAATTCAATTACCAAAATTTATATAAAAAGGTAATACCAAACTTATTTATTTAAAGTAATTTTTTATCATTTTAATTTATTTAAACTTTTAGACTAATATCATTGTCATTTTTATATTTATCAAATTATTCTAATATGAAATTCTTAATTAAAGAATTTTTAATTATTTAATGTTTTGGACTAAATATTATATTTTTTTGTTTGACTTATTTATTCTTGTTTGCCCTAGTACTGTATAATGGGCTAACTCTTCTTTTTTCCCAAAATATTCTTTGATTAAAAATTTATATTGGATTAATTTGATAAATATAAAGATGACTATGATATTAGTTCAAAAGTTTAAATAATTTAAAATAATAAAAATTTAGTTTAAATAAATGAGTTTGGTATTACCATATTTATACAAAATTTGACAATTAAATTTATTTTAGTGTCATGTTATTTATCGGTTTTGTTTGACTTAAAGTATAATAAATTAAACAAAACATATATAGAAGTAAATATTAATCTAAGAGTAAAATTTCAAAGATATAAACTAAATATTAACTTTCTTTAAATTTTTTAGTTTGATATTTTTATATAATTAATACGATAGAAAAGATATAAATCTTTTAAAAATAAAAAGAAATGATATTATGTTATAAATTCATTAATCAAAGGGCAATAATGTCATAACACTCACTTTTTTTTTGAATTCCAAACTTTGACTAGTTTTGGGGGGCAAAGTGTATATATTTAAAGTTGAGGGGGGTGAAGTGTGACTACCCCCTAAGTTCACGGGGGCAAAGTGTTATTAACCTTAAAATATTGGTCTTTTAAGCACAAATTAAAGAAGTATTGACGCTTTCAATTGTGTTCCAGAAATAACAAAATCGATTTTGAGTGCAAAATTTTAAAACAAAAAAGTTCATAAATTTTTATTGACAATCTCTTCCTCAAGATCAAGTTCAGCTCAAACTTCGAAAACAAAAAATGCTTATTAATTTAGCTTAAAGTCGATGATGAAAAAAGTCAATTTTCTCATAATCCTTTGCTATAACATTGTGTAGCATGTTAAGGCTTTCACAGAATACGCAAATGTCTATAAAAATTATTTTGACATTCCGATTGATATACTGTCACTACTTATAACTTTATTGACGTTGGGTGTCAAAGTTATTTGTTTTGAAAAATAATCAAAATTTTAATTTAGTCAACATCATGGAAACTCAAGTTTTCAAAAATCGTGACCAATGTCAATTTAGAACTCTGATTGATATACCATCAGTTCTGGTAATTTATGCTCAACCGAAATACGTACTATATATATATATATATATATATATATATATGTTACAATTTTTAATTTCTTGAGCCATGAAACCGACATCAATTAAATTCTTGAAATAATGATAAAATTCTTCCTACAATCCACACTCATAGAAAGTTGAGGTATCCATAAATTTTTTTTGTTTTGAAAAATAACCAAGATTACTAGTTTTTGGCTTGTGAATTCTTGAGCTATGAAATCAAGAAAATTTACGCTTTTACAGTTGACAAACCAGAGTAGTTTTTACAGCTCGCTACCACCAAATTTGAGGTATCTATATAATTTTTTTTTTTTTGGGACAAACGATCCAGATTACAATTCTTTAGCCTATAAATTTTTGAGTTACGAAACCAATGATTTTTTGAGAGAGAGAGAGAGAAAGGGAGAACCGTTAATTATACAACTATTTTCCTTCCATCTCTTGAATAGTTTCTAATGTTCGGCATGCACAAGGGTGAACGCAATTTGGTCCAACACGCGATTTTGAACAGATCATGTATTCGATATGGAAAGTTTTGCAAATTGCGTTTTACTTTTTACCTAAAAAAAAAAAAAAAACAGTCTTGTCTTTCTGATTGTAATACATGACAAATTACTCTTAATCGATCCTTCCCTGATTTTGTAAAGATTATCAACACGGGAGAACGATTAACAAATTTCACAGTAAATAAGGGTCATGTTCTATTTATTTATTTATTTATTTTTTTCGACACAGGGGGTGTCTCGACTTTTGCCGGACTATTCCCCTGGGGCTGTGCAGAGCCTGCCCCAGGATGCACAGCAAGGTCATGTTCTATATACCAATGCTTTAATTTCATTTACATTTCCAAGCAACAGATATTCTATTTGCTCATTTTGTAGCCAACAAGGCTATAATTGAATCGAAAGGCACAAATATCCGGCCCTTTCAACGTGATAGCACGTAATGACAGGTAACAAGACAAAAAGAAACTTTGGGTAAGGCTGTTCAACAAAATTCAAAAAATTGAAAAATCGAGAAAACCAACTTGTTCCAAATCAAAAAAAGGTAATTGAATCAATTTTAGGTCGTGGGTCGGTTTGCGGAGTGAATTATATTTTAATCGGGTCGGTTTGTGGTTCACATTTTTGTGAACCGTCAAGTACCCAAACCGATCCGAAGTTGGGGTAGTTATGTAATTTCACATGTTAGTTATTTAATTTCACATGTTAATTTGAGTGTTCATTTAGGTATTTGTTAAATATTTATGTTTTTACGTTAGTTAATATAAGAAGATGAATTTTGAAAGATTAAGTGATTATTTTCTTCTTTATATAATTTTTGATTATTTGTTGAATATTTATATTTTTATGTTGACTGAAATGAAAAATGAAGTTTGAAAAACTCAGTGATTGTCATCTTGTTTATTTAATTTTTGTTTTTTTGAAGATTAAGATTTTAGATCTAATTTAATTTTAAGATATTAATATTTGTATTATTAGTGATTTAATAGTATTTTGCAATTTTTCTTATTTATTTTTTAAAAATATAAATAAATTATTATGGATCGGATCAGATAACCAGCCTATTCAAACCGATTTTGCAAGTAACCAAAAGGTCGAATACCCGCTATTTGTGAACCAGTTTGCGATTCAAAATTTTATCGAACTGTAAGGACCGGTTCGGTTCACATTTTTTGTCCATGAACCGAGTACGGTCCATGAACATCGCTACTTTTGGGGGCTAAAGAAAAAACAGAAAAATGGTGCCCACATATGCGAGTTGCACAAGTTGTAGCTCTAGAATTTTGCATCTTCTCCTTTGTTTCAAGAAGCAATTGATACGTATAACGTGCCAACGCAATAATATGCACTAAAGACCTGTATGTTTTCTCCCAATACAGTTTACAAAGTCCCGTAGATGCAGGAGTTCCTGTTTAACTGAATGAAATGAATTCACTATCTTTGTATCATCTTCTAATATAACAAAGAATAAGGTCCATCCGCCACACTGCTTTGACACCTGATGAATTTGACTAAGAATACACTTTATACGCAACTGCAGGAGGCAAGGAAGGCTCCTTAAAAATGTCAGCATATTCCGTTACTCAACTGATGTTAATGCAAGTAAAAATAATTAAAAATCACCTTAGTGCTCTAGCTCTCCTATGGCAGTTCAGCACATCTCATGTCTCCTTTGCCTTGGCTCGGTATGGGTACTTTTGATAGACTGATGTGCTGGTAATCACCAATGGCAGTGCCACAAGACAGTACAATGAAGGTGGTTTACCATCAAAGATGAACTGTAACAGAGCAGTGACAAGAAGTGCAGAAACAATGACAAATCCCTGCAGGCATTTTGGACAAGACAAGATATTACCAATTAAACTGCATGGAAGAGTGAAGAAAGAAGGGTAAAGGCTCAGTGCCAAGCAACAGGTAAAGGAAAAAAGGTACCAGAATAACATACTTTTATTAATAAATCGAACTAAATTGAGATACATACTAGAGCTGGACAATACTCCTATCAACCACATTCCCCAATTCTAAGGGAGCTACGGCCTCACAGATCTTGCATGCTAATTTCCAGAAATCATCTTAGAAGTCAAGATAATATTCTAATCACAAGCACATTAACTGAACCTGTCTGAGAGCATGACTCCTTCAGTCAATACCTTTCTTCACTTCTTTCCCAAAGAAGAGACGTGCGACCTACTGAGTCTCAAATTTATGGCAGGCTGCTAACAACTGAGCCAACCTTTTGGGCCCAGTCATTTTGGCATCTATGACAGTACGATTAGGCAAATGATAGTGGCTCCGTTTGGATCCCATTTTTTGGAGATTTTTGGGAAAATTTTTTTGGAATTGTGTTTGGCATGCAAAATTTTTTGGTAAAAAAAGTACAAAATTTTTTGGTCAAATTTTTTTCACCAAATTTTCCCACCAAATTTTCATTTGAAATTTTAAATAAACTTTAGAGATTTTTTGTAATTATTCACAAAAACAAGCATGTTTGTGTTCATAATTTGTTTAGAAAAACTAAAAAAATCGCGAGTAACAAAATGAGATCCATTTTTTTGTAGGTTTTGAAGTTGGACGACGAAGTGAACGACGTAGCGGACGTCCGCTTCTTTAATTGGACGATGAAGCAGACGTCCGCTTTTTTAAGCAAATGTCCGCTAAGACACAAAAATGTCTTAGTGGACGTCCACTTCTTTAAATGGACGACGAAGCAGATGTCCGCTAAGACACAAAAATGTCTTATCGGACGTCCGCTTCTTTAAGCAAACAACGAAGCAGACGTCCGCTTCTTTAAATCACCATTATGTCACATCAAAAAAATTTTCACATTCAAACACTTTTTCACATTTTCCAAAAAGTCAACAAAAAACAATCCAAATAATCTTCAAAAAACACTCCCAATAATCATATCCAAACGGAGCCAGTAGTATTTGGCAGTTGTAGACCAAAAGAAAAGCTTTAACTACAGACAGCTCAACCATAACAAGAAAACCACCCCATGATATTTTATTCACCCCAGTACTCTTCATGATCTAAATATAAATTTCTTTATATATGCAATTACAAATTTGTCCATTATTTTGAAGTCCAAACTTACATTCCTTAAATCTAGCTTCCATTCCAAATTTTACTAATGGGCATTTGATCCTAAGAGCTCATAAATTCAGACATAAGACTTGCCTTTCTTACACCACCAGCATAGGATGTAACAAGCCCGACCAGAATCCCACCAACAGCATTGAATATCACAGGGATCTGAAATAAAAACCGAAAAGCATGACAATCTAGAACATTCAGACAACGTTAAAGAACTTGCATCAACTTCCAAGTCTATCATCAAATGCATAATCCCAAATGGCTTATGTGACTAAAAAAAAGTGCATACTACAATTAACCCTTTTTGTTCTGAACGTAGCAACTGTCTATTGAAAGATCTACAAATTAATGCCCTCAGTATCCAAACATCAGAACATAACCCCACTGGAAGGGGGGTAATCACCAAAACCAATTATATGAGAACAGTTATCTGCCAAGATAATAAACAGATAAAAATAGCTATATGATTCAGAATTTTAGAAATCAAATCATCAGACGAGCTTGGACAAGTATATCCTGTGACTAAAAAATATGCCTACGCAGAATAAACAAAAAGACACAGATGCAATGACATGCATACAATAATTTCAAATCATAGCATAAAACCTCAGTACCACAAGTCAATCCATCTGGTTCAAGTCTTAGAAGCATATGTAAGATATATGGCACCTTTATCCAAACATGTTACTTATCAGTATTTCTAGCTATGCAGTAATAAATCAAATCAAAACAGATGGGTCATGGTTATCCAAGTGTTTTCTTTTTAACCATTCATGATTCTTCCTTCTCATTGGCCAGGGAATGGAAACTCAACTTTGTGGTGGCAATGATTTCAGCATATTACAGCTTTTCATTAATAGCACCACTTAACAGTGCTTCACATTGTCCACATGCAACAAGGATTGGCAGGAATTGGTACCAAAGTTAATGGAGTCCAGCCATAAAAGAACCCATGTTGTCTGATGGCATCTCCATCTGGAGACTTGTAAAAACTTGCCAGCAAGCACACGCTTCCAATTATAGACATCTCTACAGTCATCAAGTATGAGGAGTGTTTCTTAACCTGCCACATAGAAAGGAGGCACACGAAGATCGGATCATTATGTTTCACAAATTATAATTTAACCAGCTAGAACTTTTAGATCTAGGTTTCATTGTTATAAGTTTTGCCAACCTGAGATGCCCACTGACACAAAGCAGAAGCAAGACCAGAGAGCACAGAAGCTACCAATACTGGAATAATTCCATGGAATAAAATTTCTTCAGGATTGTTACTGCTCGAAGCTTTGCTGGAACCTTCACCAACACTTAGGAGGACAGCTGCAAGTATTAACAAGAAAAGAGCTCCAATTTGCTGCACTGTTTGCTTTTGCCTGTATAACAATAAATTATCAATTTAACATCAACACTAGAGGTTCTGCAACAAGCAAGTAATTTAGCTTCCCACAAACTGCTCACAAGTTTTGACACTAACAGAATTTCTAAGAGTCAGCACATGCCGCAGATCAACATCCAAGAAATCAAGAATTTGCGCCCCCCCCCCCCCCCCCCCCCCCCCGGCCCCCAAAAAAAACAAAAAACCAACAAAAAAAAAATCAAAATAAGACATGAACCATTAACACATGGATAACTGAAATAAGCAATCAACAAGGAACAATAAAGACAATTGATTAAAGTTTCTTCAATCAGGATAGTAGCATTCATCAATCACTCCTATGCATATCCGTAAATCATGAAGGACAATCAATATTATTCATTAACCATCACTGTCATAGCTGCAAACTACAGAAGAATATTATTCAGCTAATAGTGACAGAACCTCCTGCGAAAAGTCCATCTCCTGTGACTTCTAGCACAATGAACGATGACACATAATTTTCACTAAGCATCAGCATGGCAAATAATAACTCCAGAAAAAACTGTGCTAGCTGCCACAAATCTCTCAGGTACAATGCTGCCCTAGTGCCTCAAATATCATATGACAGGATCTGAATAGCCAAATATGCACACTTCCTATAAAGAGCCTAAAATTTGCTACAGCATCATATTCATGAAAATTATATCTACTTATATCATCTTATGTCAATAATAAAAGCCATTGCTAGAAAATTTAGCACTTACCTCAATATCATATAGGTGAAGAAAGCAGTGAAAAATAGTTTGGTCTGATTCAGCATTGAAAACGTTAGAGAATCAAGATTTCTGTATGAAATTTGCAACAAGCTATTTTGCAGTGCATAGATAGCTGCTGGTAGACCTGATGCAGTCAAAGAGCCAACTAAAGTCCAATCCTTGAATATTTTCTTCAAAGTACCATCTTTTGCCATGAGAAGGAGAGCACAAATCACCTGTGAAGCATTTGAACAAGTAAAGTTGAAAGAAGCAGGCACAAAAAAGTAAAGATGTAAAATGTACAAGGAAGATGAATTACCTTTACTACCTCACATGTCAAAACTAAAGAAGTAACAATCACTTCTCGCCTGAGGAAAAACATATTTAAGATTTCAAGTACTGGAAGAGACACACATTGGTAAATTACTGTATGCTGATTATTTCTAAATATATTACACTGTAGATAATTAAGAAATTTTCTTTACAGTGCATCAATCTTTTATAGAGAGGTCATGATATTAGCCAAGGCAGAATAGTGAGATCACTTCTCTTTCTGGCTCAATGAGTCTGAATCGATATGCCATCTTTAAAATGGACAATAAAAAAAAAAAATAGGCACCTTGCATGACTATCGAAAAGTATAATTGAATACTTGTTTTTTGTACACTATGTACTATATGTTTTAACATGACGAATCTTGCTTCTCTTCTTTAGATTTTTAAATTGTATACGTCTGCTTCCCCTTTTTCCCCACTCTTTTCTGTCATATAACTTTCTTTCCGCTAAAGGCACAACATCAAAGGGATTGTTAAGCTTTATATTTTGCATAAATCCACTCATAAACATGTACAGAGAGGATAAAGAAAAACTCTAGAGGGTTTCTTGGGGAAAGAAAGCAATGTCAAAATTTTATAGTCATTGCCACCGAGGGTTAAAAACTTTTCCATTCCCATTATCAATTGATCACTAGAGCTGGTATACTTAGGCCTTCTATTACTCAGAATAGATTGGACCTCAGAGTGATCGAAGTTTTGTGAATATATGCTACTAATTTTATCAGAAACCAAAATTTGAACTAGGAAAAAAAATACAACAACATAATCAGATAATCAAATCTAAATATGGAACCAAATATTCGAAAATAAATCCAAAAAAAAAAATTATGAAGTCAGCATTTCTTCAGAAAACACAGAAGAATAGAATTAATGAATTTATTAAAAAAACGAAATGCTGAAGAAAAAGACCGAACCTAGTGCAACGTTTGGAGATGAGAGGCTGAGCTCCATACTGCAGTGTGAGAAGCAAAGAACATAACCACACTTTTCTATTAGGGTTAGAATTTTTATTAACGGAGCCGGAATTCAGAACTTCGGACTTGGCCGCCGCCGGCATCGTTCGGCGACCAGTTGGTGGCGATCACAGAGCTTTGGAG
Organism: Mitragyna speciosa; assembly: GCA_024721245.1. Taxonomy (NCBI): domain Eukaryota; kingdom Viridiplantae; phylum Streptophyta; class Magnoliopsida; order Gentianales; family Rubiaceae; genus Mitragyna; species Mitragyna speciosa. Next base: position 12,113,663 of record CM045561.1, read on the forward strand.
GATATCTTGGAGGAGCTGCGAAACTTCTCGTCGGAGCAGCTGCTGCTTTTTAGTTGCTTTTGGACCTTCCGATGACGCTTATATTTTGAACCTAACAGAAATTAGTAGCATAAAAAAAATTTAAATTACACTTTCACCCCTGTGGTTTCGCGTAATTGACAGAAATCCCCAACACTTGCATCGATTGCCTAACGTCTCCCAAGGATTGCGTGTGGGACTCCACCAAGAAAAAAAAAAAAAAAAGCGATGCTACTCATAAGATTCTCAAGTGTCTTCACAAGCTACCCCACCCCCCATGAATAAAAGTGTAGATTTGGTAAATTTTGTCATAATCTGACAGATTTCAATATTAAGGTGGCGTTTGGATTAGGGGTTTAGGAATTGGGAATGAGAATAAATCCCATAAGTGGTGTTTTGACTGTGAGAATTGGAATATTTGGGAATCAAACCTAAAAGTTTGGGATTCTCCAAATGCCATCCAATTTGGAGGGTTTTGTTTCAAAACCCAAATATCATTCCCAATCTCTCCTTTCTCGCCGTTACTTTATCCCTGGCTCTTTCTTTCGACTGCTGCCTTACATCGCTGCCACTGAAGCTACCCCTCCACCTCATCCTCTTCTTCTTCTCACACATCCACCACCTTAGGTATGTTAGCCTTTCTCTTTGTCTTTCTCTTTTCCCTTTGTTTTTTGTTTTTCTTCTTTAATTAAGAAGAAAGAAATAGTGGTCAGTTGGTTTGTTTTTCTTCAACCGGTGACTATGCTTGGAGCCTTAGCTTTCTATGGTTGCTATTATCCACCACCCCACCGCCTGAACATATGCCACTTTGCTCCCAACTCTGTACTGGAACCCCTTCTCATTCGTTGCCCTTCATATTTTCCTTGGTTTAAGAGGAGGAGGAACTGGGGCAGGAAAAAAAAATTGATGAAAAAGTATTAGACATACATTTATTATGCTGATTTTCCTTGCCCTTCATATATTTTCTTTGTATAGAAACAGAGGCTCAAATTGGGCTCTAATTTTTCAAATTTTTTGTGCAAGAGCACCTAACACAATTTAGTAAAGGAAATTGCAAAACAAAGATGAACATACGCCATCATTGGAAGTTTGGTGTGTTTGATATTTCGTGTTGGATTAGGAGCTCTACAATTACGCGATCCCATCTCTACTTGATATGACTCTTGGCTAGTTTGGTGAAATTGGAAATTGAAATTGTATGACTCTTTTATTGCATTATATTTCTTAAGTTTTACTTATTCGTGTAGTATTTTATTGTAGATAAATGGCACGTTCCCCTATTACAAATAGAAGACAGAAGCGAATGCGAAATATTCGAATTATGTCTGGAATGCTTATGACTTTTGTTGTGGTTTTCATGATGTGGTATCATGTTTCTTTGGTGTATCTGTACAAGAGACGTTCAATAAAATCTAAAGTGGAAAAAACAATTGAGCGAATGCAATGATTATTTAGAATTGCTAGAGAAAGCGACACTAATTGTGTGAGTACTTCACATGGATAGAGATACATTTGGTATATTATGTGAGATAATTAAAGACTTTGGTGGTTTGACACTCACAAGAAATATGAGTCTCGAAGAAATTATTGCCATGTTTGTGTATACTTTGGCTCACCATAAAAAAAATAGAACAATTGGCCTTACATTTTTCCGTAGTGGAGAAATAGTGAGCCGTCAATTTAATCTTTGTCTTCTAACAATATTGAAATTACATGAATTGCTGCTTGAGAAGCCTGAGCCCATTAATGATGCTTGCACAGATGACAGATGGAAACATTTTAAGGTATTGTAATTTGTAAACTGAAATAAATATTTGAATATAATTATACTTCTCTTTGACTTATAAAAGATTTTGTTACTGATTTGAGGTGTTTAGTTCCATATTAGAAATGTCTTGGTGCTTTAGATGGGACTTTAATTAAGGTGACACCGCCTAGTGACCAGAAGCCAAGATATCAAACAAGAAAAGCAAGAATTGCAACAAATGTATTAGGAGTTTGTTCCCCAAATATGCGATTTATATATGTTTTGCCTGGTTGGGAATATTCTGCACATGCTGGACGTGTGCTTTGAAATGCTATTTCTAGGCCTAATGGTCTTAGAGTACCACAAGGTAAATGTATCGTTGAAATATCCAGTATCCTGTTCTGGTTATGTTTTAAAAAAAATTCATTAATTCTATGTCATTTAAATCTTGAAGGTTGTTATTAGTTAGTGAATGCTGGATATTGCAATGCAAAGGGATTCCTTGCCCCATTTTGAGGGCAAAGATATCACCTTAATGAATTTCATAGGTCATCGACCAAAGACCCCAGAAAAATTCTTTAACATGAAACATTCCAAAGCAAGGAATGTTATAGACAGGTGTTTTGGATTGCTAAAAGGAAGATGGAAAGTTTTGGCATCTCCTTCATTTTTTTCAATTGAAACACAAGTATAAATCATAATGGCTTGCTATTTATTACATAATTTGATTCGAAAGTTCATGACATATCCACAAGAACAAATGGCACGTGAAGAAGAGTTCGACAGCGAAAACGATGAAAATGATATAGAAGAGGGAGAGATGGAATATATAACAACTATTACACCAAATGATAAATGGACCAATTTTAGAAATAATTTAGCTCAAGAAATGTTCAATACTTGGAGAGCTACATCTAATAGTTGATTTTGAGTATTTGTACTTCTAAGAATTGAGTGACTTCTTTTATTGATTGAATTTATGTTCAATGTATTATGTTGCAATTTCTTTATTGTACTATTAATTTAAGTGACTTGTTCTTTAATTAAAGTTCGCATACGGACATTTGTTGAATTATTCTTATCATTACCTATAGAATGACATTTGGATTATAGGATGGAAAATGATGAAAACACACGTGGAAGAGAAAGAAAGAAATGTTTCTGGCATGATAATGAGATAAAATTGTTGATTGAAGCATTACAAGAGCTAGCTCGTGATCCTTTATGGAAGACAGATGATGGATTCAAAAACAATTACATGAATGAGTTGCACAAGTGCATAGTTTGCAAGCTTTCAACTTTTGAAAAACAAGTTTCTCCACATTTAGAATCAAAGGTGAAATGGTTAAAAACCAGATATCATGCAATTACTGATAGGTGCAAAGAGAAGTGGATGTCAATGGAGCGATGTTCAAAAAAAAGATTCAATGCGAAAGATAGTGGTATGAAGATTGATGTAAGGTAAAAAAGCTAATTTTTCAATTTGTTGGTGTTGGTAATGAATAATCCTTTTAATTTGTCAAGGCATGTATTTTTTTATTGTTATTTTTTAGATGCATAGCGAAGCAAAAGGCCTTTGGGATGTAAAAGTTTTCATATTTGGATGACCTTGAAGTAGTATATGGAAGAGATAGAGTTACTGGAGTTGTTGTTGAAGATTTTGCATGATGCTGTCGAAAATATGGAGAAAGAAGTTGAAGAGGTTACTGCTACAGGTGACTTAACTAATGATAATGACGGTGATGATGAATAAACAAATTCAACAACACAAGTGCCTTCGACAAGTTCAAGAAACTCATCACAAAAGAGAAAGAAAGCATCACCTCTAGCTGGAATTCCATTAAAAAGGATGAAATTAGTTGCCACAACACTGAATATGGATGTTCAATTTCAACAACTAACAAAACAATTTGGATCTTTTATGGAGGGAATTGCTATTAACTTCACAACCATGGCAATTGTCATGGCAAATGAAGATAAACGTGAGCAATTGGTGGTTGATAGAAGCAATAGATTGGCTAGTGAATTGGTTAGTCTTGGATTACCAAGTGGAGATGTTTATAAAGCTGGCAACATTATAGGTGCAAACCCAGCAAAGCTAAATATGTTCTTCAATCTTCCTCCTGACATGAGAAGGCAATATGTCATTAATCTCCTTTATCCTTCGTGCAATTTTTAAACCATGGGTACTTGTCATAAGCTATTGGAATCTTTTGGGAACCCCTTTTGGGTTATGTCACAAACATGATGGCTTTTTGTCTATATTTTGTTTACATGGGATAAAATAGATTGTGTAAATTTGGGATTTGGTATTTTTGTATGCATCCTTTCCTTTCGGCTACATAAAGATAACAAAACTTTATATATATTTCATAAGATTTTGTATAAATGATTATTATTATGTTTTATTTGAATGTTTTAAGTCCCAAAAATAGTGCAACGATTACAATAATAAACAAATTTGCAATAAGAATGGTCAAGATAAACTTAACAAAAGCTCAAGTTGAAAGCTTTAAATCCTAAACCCAAGTTGATAGCTTTAAATCCTAAGCTCTAGTTGAGCTAACACAGAGGTTGATTTTTCCATTAAAGCAGTCATTATTCAAAGAACTGAGATCTGGAAGTCTGGCATTAGCGCCTCGCATCCTCTCTGGAAACAACTGGATGTCCATTCAGACATCCGCACGACGTCCGCATACTCTCTGTAAACAACCAAATTTGCACCAGCGTTTGCATGCTCTCTGGAAATAACCAGACGTTTGCATGGCTCATCCCCACTAATGTCTGGATGCTCTCTGGAATCATCCGGACGTCTGGATGGCTCGTCCGCACCAACGTCTGGATGCTCTCTGGAATCATTCGGATGACCGCATCTCTCATCCACATGCCAACCTGACGTCTGCATGATAGTTGTTGCGTCCGCATGACAGTTGTTGCATCCGCATACCTCATCCAGTTGACATTGATATGATTCCGATTCCAAGCGAACCAAATGGCAATTATAGTAATGATACCCATTCCTGTTATTGAACCAAACACATGTTTTGGAATCGATGATTTCATTATAAACATAATGATTCCGATTTTCGAGTGCGAACCAAACGCCACTAAACCTAATTTTTTATCTGATAAAGCAAGAAAATCCCATCAACAAAGGAGTTATGAAGGTATCATTTTCTATCATCTAAACTTTTTCCAAATTTTCATAATTTTTTTTCTAATTAATTTTTTTTGTATACACTACTTAAATATATCATGCCCAAGCACTAATGGTGGAGGAACAAGAGACTTGAGATTCCAATATTGATAATACAATTGTCGCAAAAATGTTGCACTCAAGATAATTGATTTTAAAAAGTCTCCAAAAGGTTGTTGTCTTTGTTTGTGAAATCAAAGCATGCGTTTCTTACTTAATCATATCCAGTAAATTGAGAACGAGAAACAATATAGCAAAATAGTAGAACTAACTTGAGAAATAGGTAGAACTGAAGAGCAGCATCAGTAGGTTGTATTAAAAAAGATGGCTTAAACATTGAAATATTCAAACAACCTTTTTGAACTCTGCTCAAATCCACCAATCCTTCCTCGGTCTGCTTTCACTCCAATCTCCAGCTCAGTCTTTCACTAATAACTCTAAACATACACTAGTTGAACCTCAGTTGCCATTCGTGCAGGAACCAGAATATTCCTCTTCTTATAAAGACAAACTAATGACTTTCACTCAACATGTTTACTACCCTGAATGTTTTGATAGGTACAAAGAGATTGGAAGGGAGGGGGGGGGGGGAGGCAGTCAGCAAGTGCAAACATTCAAAGCTCCATAGCTATGATTGATAGTATAACAAATTGTTTACATGCTACCATACTATATATGGAGAAATTGGAACGTATCCAAAGGCTGTGGAAGCATGCACTCATTATCAATCTTATTGTTAAATAATTATCTTTCTGTAATTTGGATTTTTGGGTCAAGAAAATCTGGAAGAGTCAAAAAGATATTCACATCTCAAAACTGGGACTGGGCTACTTTGCTATTTTGTTTTAATCTATATTTTCAGATTCGGATCGGGAGTCGACTCAACTGAGCACAGGGTTAGGAGCCAATATGTTCGACCGGGGATCGACTCGGGTCAAACCAAATGACATCATAAATACGTTATGTATATATATGTATGCATATATACATATGTATGTATATACATACATATCTATGTATATATGTATATATGTACACATATATATATGTATGTATGCTTACTCTTAAAAGTTATGTTATTTAAGGAGGCCTAATTGGGGTATGCACATACATACATATGTATATGCGTATACATACATACATACATATACACACACACACACACACATATTCATAGATATATGTATACATAGAAATGTATATATAGAAATGTATATATGCATCTATATACATATATATGTATATATGTATATATATGTATATATGCATCTATATATATGTATGTATATATGTATGTATATATGTATATATGCATATATATATCTGTATGTATATATGTATACATATATATATGTATATATGTATGTATATATGTGTGTATATATATATATATGTGTGTGTGTGTGTGTGTGTGTATGCAGCATAAATAATCGTAAATATCATTTTTGTTTTAAAATCCTCCCTAAAATAATGAGAGCCCAATCAAATTGGAACATTTATGTTTTTACTCCACGTTTCGTACGTGGGAATCACCTAGAATGGATATGGCTTTCCAACTCTTCCATTCCATTCCCATTTTTGGTATGGACCTTTGAAGTTGGAAAGCCTTTTCTCCTAACAATGCTCATTCCACCTTTTTTCTGGAAGGGCCATTCCTCACAAAAACTTAGTGAAAGGTTTTCCTACTTTATCCTGGAAACAAAAATATTAAACAATGGCAAGTTTACCCTTCATCAACTTGTTTCTAAACTAATCGCCGTCTCTATTCCTGTCCCTCTCTATTCTCTCTCTCTCTCTCTTTCTCTTTGCAACTTCCAAATTCCTCTTCACTAGTAGACATAGAAGATTTTGCAAGGACTCAACAATCTCAACCTGTTTGGTACATTCTTATTGATTGAAAATTTTATTTTCTTGATTCACTTGACAAAAATCAATGATGTTTTCTTAATGATCTTGATATTTTAAATTACATACATGTGTTGATGGATGATCTAAATATATATATATATATATATATATGAATATATATAAATATATATATATGTTAACAATCAACTAAAGTAACTTTAGACTGTCATAATTAAATGAAAAACAATGGCTCACTTGAAGCATCATTAAGGGTGCCAACATTATATTAATACCCAACTTCATAAATAAAATAAAAAAGAAAAATCAATGAAAAGATTAATTTTTTCATTTATTATATCTAAACTATTTAGTTGGATTGAAATGCAAAAACTGCCTATCGATAATGTGCACATGAAATACATTAATAGAGAATATGTTTGTTTTCTTATTACAAATTTTCCTACATTGCTAGTTATACTACTAAAAAATACAAAAAATTAAAATATTTATTTATATTATAAAAATTAAATAATTAATACAATTGAATTATTTATGATAATTATATCATTATTGTTAAATTAAAAATATTACGATTCTTTTATGTACACAATAGCACACATACAAATATATATATATATATATATATATACTTTATAAAGAATTCAGGGCACTTTTGTCAAATCAGCATATATTTTATTCTATTATGACATCTCAATATAATTATACCAAACATTGGAAAAAAAAAAAACACTCTTTCCATTCTGACTTAGTTGCCAAACACTGGAATGGAAAAATTTTTTCTAGCGCATTATGGATGGAAAGATATTCTGGGTGGAATGGCCTTCTGTTCCAAACTATTCCTGTGTACCAAACGTGGGGAAGTAGAAAATCACTTTACTTAAAATTACTATATTATACATAGAAAATAACTATACATAAATTGAAACAATTTTATGTTTTAACCGGTCCTGCCAATGAGTGGCCCCACATGTTTGTTTGAAAAGACATGGAAGTCCGCATGGGTTAATGTAAAAAAGATGACTTTTTCACGGTATCATTCTTTCACAACTTCCTATACCCTTTTATTGCTGTCATTCTTCCCACTCTTCTAATATTATGGGATTTTCCATTGGGAAAGATGACTAAAAAAGAGACACAGATGACATTATGGCAATAGAGCATGGGGTCGGACAGTTGGGAGTGGCAACTATTGTTCGTTACTTTTTACTTATGATCGGCTTTTTAATATCCGACTTTTTAATCAAACTCGGACTGGATACCTGATCGGTTTCCAGTCAAACCGGTTTGACCGGCCAATTTGGTCTGAGTCTGAAAACATAGGTTTTAATCTCCTAGTGATTATTTAACAGTTCTAGTTGGAGGTCCGTGATTTATCACAAATCATTATCTTGCAGTCCATTGCTAGAGACCGAATTTTTGACCATCACAAGCAAAGCTTCAAACAATGATTATTTGAGTCCAATTTCTAGAGCTTCCGAGTAAGTACTATGTGATTTCCTAGTTCTTCATCATGTAACCAGAAAAATAGGTACTCTAGTTAAAATAGATGCCCGCACTGGGATGCTTTGTAAAGTGAAATATGCAAGAGTATGTATAGAAATCAACATGGAGCAATCATTTCCTACACATGTTACCCTTGGGGAGCTTAATCAATAGTTTCTTATGAGATTAAAATAATGTTTAGTTACAAGTGTGAAAAAATAAGACATATCAATGAAATGTGCGCTGCTGAGGAACATTGAAATTAGGTTACCACTCATGCATAGGATTTGCATTCAACTCCCAGCCTAGAGTCATATCAAATAATTTAGAGAAGTCGCTGGAGAAGACATTGGGATACTAGTTTGACAGAAACCAGGAAGACAACAAGCCAACTGTTGACAACAACTGATCGAATAGAAGTAGCAATGATTCTAGATAAGCCACAGACTTTTGATTTGAGACCATTAGCAGTTGGGACATATGGACAAATAGATAAGTCTAGAACATAAGTACCCACTAAGGTATGGAGGCCCAAATTATCCATGATAATGGATGAAAAGGCCCAAGAACATGTTGGGCCCAACGCATTAAGACCATGTCATCACTTGAGGGTGATACAGATTCAGCATTTTTTTTTCATAATTTTGTCAAACAGCAAAAATGATATAATTTCATTTCTGGTCTGAAAAATGATTTTGGGCTTTAGGAGCATTCTATCATTAGTATGGACTTCATTCTTCACTCTTATTTTGCGAATCATAGCCCATTTCTTCCCTTTTTGTACCCATATCACCCAACATTATCTATTAAAGCAAGTTACATATAAGGAAATAACAAAGGTTGTGTTTAGAATGAAGCCTAATAAAGCTCTTGGGCCAGATGGGTTGTTAACATTTTTTTCAACAGTGTTGGCCCATAATTAATCTTTTAGTTGTCAAGCTTGTTAAAATTTTCTTCATTTAAAGTCTGTTTGTTTGGATTGAAAATATTTTCTTGGAAAATATTTTCAAAATTTTCCTTGGTGCCAAATACCATAAAAGATTTTCTTGTGTGAAATATTTTTCAATTTCCCTTCCTTTGGCTAAAAATAACTTACATACTCAATGAATATAAGTTATTTTCCTCAGAGTTCAAGAGTGACATGAAACCTTAAGCACCTATTTTTATAATTTCAATTATCAAATTAATTTTTGTTTTATTCTTATCAACTAATTTTTTCATCATTTTGGGCTCCGCAATATAGTTATGTATATTTTACCATTATATTATTTTGAAGATTAGCTATAAACAAAACAATCTCTAATTAACTCTATTTACTTGTCAAACATTTATTACAATTGTTATTAGTCTAGTTAACTCATATTAATAATAAAAAAATAAAACATATCAAAAAAATTATTTTTCAAAGATTTTCATGTTGTTATCCAAACACTAGAAAATTGTAAAGAAACTGACATTTTCCATGTAAAATGTTTTCTTAAGTAAACAATTTCCTTAAGAAAATGTTTTATATCCAACCAAACGGACCCTTAAAGGAATTTGCTTTGTCAGCTTAACAACATCAACTTGTTTCTTGTTCTAGAGAAAGAAAATCCTAGAACTCATGATCAATTTAGACCCATCAGCCCGAACAATGTCATTTACAAAATCATTGCCTCCATCATGGTAGATTGGTTAAAGCCAATTTTTCAACAAATCATATTATCATTTCAAAATTCTTTTGCTCCTAGTAGGAATATATCAACTAATATTACTCTAAACCATGGGATCCTTCACTCAATGGGGAAAAGGAAAAGCCTATGATCGACTAGAATGGTCTTTTCTCAAGGCATCATTAATTAAATATGACATTCCTCATGAATGGATTGACCTCATAATGCAGTGTGTTAGCACAATTTCTTACTAAATCCTCTCTAGTAAATACATTGTGCCAATGATTCAACCTCAAAGAGTACTTAGGCAAGGAGATCAACTTTCGCCATACTTGTATATCCTATACCTCGATGTGTGAATGTGAAGTTTGAACCAAACAGTAATTGAAAAGAAATAACTCATCTTAGGGCATCTTAAAATGTTTCGCCTATTCTAATACTTAGGAGGTGTTTGGTTTAGGGGAATCAAGGAGGGGAATGGGTATCACAAGTAATGATACCCATTGTTGATGTTTGTTAAACAACTATCACTATCATTCAATGGGAATGATAGTGATTAATTGGGGTGTTAATGATTCCCCCCAAAATACTAGTCTATCAAACCCATTAACCCTTATTATTAAGGGTAAAAACACACCCATTAAAAAATATATATCTTTTGAGTTACTTACTCTCAATACTCTCTCTCTCTCTCTCTCTCTCTCTCTCTCTCTCTCTCTCTCTCGTCTTTTGATTTTGAATAATTTTTATTAGTACTTTATAAATTTTTTTTACAAAAATTCTTTTTAATAATTTTTTTACAAAAATTCTTTTTAATAATTTTTTTTACATTCAATAATTTTATAAAAAATTGTATTGAAAATCAAAGATATATAATACTCTCTGTTAATATAATAAAAATGACTTTTTTTTAAGATTATCATTTCCATAAAACTCAAATTAGAGCATGACTATATTTAAAATTGAAGAAATCTTTTTAAATTTTTTTCAAATATACAAAATAAGAAATCTAAAAAATATGTATATCATAAATAAAAATTTTAAAATTTACTTGAAAGTCATTTCAGTATACCAAACAAATATTCTTATAATGATACCCATTCCATTATTAAACCAAACATGTTGGGGGGAATTATCAAAACCCATACTCATAGTAGGGTTAATGATACCCATAGTGATAGTGATTGAGGAATTTGAACCAAACGCCTCCTTAGTTTTGCTAACGATTGTTTCTTATTCATTAAAGCTGAATGTAAATCTTGCTGCAATACTAATTTCATTCCAAACACATATAGCAAGGCTTTTGGAGCTAAGATTAATAGGCACCAATCTTCCCTATTTTTTGCTCTTTGTTCCCCACCTAACATCAAGCATAGAGTTAAAGAAGAATTTCAAATAATTGTATAAAAGGAGCTGAAAAATTCTCGAAAATACCACTGTTTGCTACAAGTAGGAGGAAGGAGGATTTTCAACATATAGTGGACAATGCTATTATCAAATTAAATGGATGGTCTACAAAATTCATCTCTAAAGCTAGAAGAGTTGTCCTACGACAATCAGATCTGGGGAATCTCAAATTCTATACTATGTAGTCCTTCGTTCTTCCATCTAGTACAAAAAAAACAAAATTCAATCCCATATCAAAAACCTCTGTTGGAATGCTAACTCCTCCAAGAACTACCCACGCATGGTTAAATGGAGAACCCTCTGTCAACCGAAAACTCGGGGTGGTCTAGGCGTCGAGATATTCATCTTTTCAATCTTTCTCCACAAATGAAGCAAGGATAGAACCTTATTAAGCAACCTCATATGCTCCTTGCTCAAGTCTTGAAAGTCAAGTACTATCGTAAAATATAATTTGGCAACATTTATTGAAACCTACAGACTCTTGGGCTTGGAAAAGTACTTTCTTGGGCATTAAACATCTAGTACCTCATCTTTGATGGGTAATAGGTGATAAAAGTAGTATATTGGCGTGGCAAGATATGTTGGTTCAAAGTACTCCTTTAGTTTCAAATCTCACACAGCCCATCCCCCCTTCATTTAGGTCTTTGGTGGCAAGCGATCTCAAAGACCTCGAATCAAAGACTTGGCAACTTGGTTCCATACAGTAATATTTATATCCTGATATCATCTATATTATCAAGAGCCTACCTTTACCAGAAGTCCACATGGAGGACACTTTAGTTTGGGCTTATACACCTTCAGTTATTTACACCACTAAATCATCTTAATACAACAACATCAAAACCCATCATTTCCAAGGCCTCCCTGGCATCGTATTTGAAAAGCATCCATACCTCATAAAATCCAACTTTTCTCATGGCAATTGGCACACAATTGTTCGCCAATTGCTAAGGTTCTAAATGCAATATCATTTCCTCTCCAAACTGCAAAATTTATGGTCAATCAATTGAGACTCTGTATCATATTTTTTTCCACCGCAAGGCCATTGGTTAGCTTTTTCAACATTTATCTTCTCACTGGTTAACAAATCATTTCTCGCTCAACTGTCTACAACTATGCCAAATTGACCAACAAGGATGCATCATTTCTTGAATCTGGACTTTTTTTGTTTTGGTCTACATGGATCAATAGGAATAAAATTTGTTACGTAATGAATTGAGCCTTGAGGAAAGCATCTATCATTGAGCTCAATCTACATATATCCACTTCTTGCAAAGTTTGAAAAGTAGATCTGATAAGAGGCAAGATAAGCCACTACTCCAAGTTGCACAAAACCCACACCCGATAGGATGAATTAAATTGAATACTAATGGTGCAACAAAATCAGTGATTGGCATAGTTGGATTATTTCAAAATAAGGATGGAATGCTTTTGATAGTAGATTGTAAGAATTATTGTAGAGGCTCTAATAATTATGCAGAATTATTAGTGATTCGAGATAGACTAGCATTAGCTAAATCACGAAGAATTTGCAACTTAATCATTGAAACTGACTCATATCTAGAGATGGCAAATGAGTAGGATGGGTGAAATTTGGACTGGATTTAATTTAGACTGTAAAATATGGGCTATACTCAAGCAGTCTTATATTTGTCATGGGATCAATATAGGCAGGACAAAAATGAGTTAGTCTTATTTTGATACCACCCAAATACTCAATAAATTCCATTTTGTTATTTTTAAGCTATTTTTTCCTTATTAATCAATTGTTTTTTTATATCATTTAGTTTTTTAATTTAACCTTAATATTTCTTTTTTATATCATTTATTTTTTTAGTTTGTTAACCTCAATAAATTTCTAAATTTTTTGGTTTTTATGTTTTTTTTAAATCTCATTTATTAATGGTTTTTAATATTTCAATTATAAATTATAGTTTTCCAATGATTACATGTAAAGATGATGGATTGAAGATTTGTAGAGATTTAATTTATCTACCCTTAAAAAATCAATTTGGATATTATTTTTTTAAAATACGTGATACTAAAATCCATTACTGAAGTAATAAAGCAAATCAAAAATTGAAACAAATCAACATCTCGCTCATTTGTGGACGTTACAAACTTAGATGAAATCCAGAATATGAAGACTAGTTTGCCGAGAACAAGGCTTGAACTGAAATAAAGACACTCAACATATGAAATCCACATGAATTTTCTTGAGTACAAAGATCAGTTTAATCACATAGAATTGATGTTAAGAAGTAAAATTTAACATAATATTCATAGGAGAAACAAATGAAATGAGGGGGGCCAAAATGAATAAGTTAAGGTTGGAGAAATAAAATTACAACCTACCCATCATCGTACCAAGGACACCACAGACCACAATATTCCATTGTCATGAAAAGAAAAAATGTTAAAAACCAGTAAAACGAAGAAATGATGAAAGATGTTTTGTTAATGCAGTTTAAAATGAAAGATTCTTTCAAGAGAGAGTATGAAAGAGATGGATCTAACCAAATACAAATTCTTTTAAGGTTTGTTTATATTTGGATGTAGGGAGTCCTAATATATTCCCAATCATACCCATATTTAAATGGATATAATCCCAAATAGGCCTAATCGCATACTTATTGATACCCATTCCTCTCAAATTAAATATGAGCATGGGATCCCAATGAGTCTCGAGACTCTTTGCCAATGCTACTCATATCTTGTGTTTCATGAACTGTGTAGAAGAACACAAGATCTCATCAAGCAGCTCTTATCAAAGACTGCCAACATTACTTCCACTGTTTTCAGAGAATCCAGTTTCATTTCACTTATTGTAAAGGAAACCAAGCTATAGATGTACTGTCTAAGTTAGCATGCCTACTTGAACCTTTTTGCATGTTTCAGTTCAGTTTGCCACCAGAGTAGTTAAGGATTTGTTAAGGCAAGACCAAGAAAGAGTATGTCAAAAAAGAAAGGGTCTTTTGGCTTTAATGAATCAACAAGTAGTGTTAACATGGTAGATAGGAGTAGGTTCGTAGACTATGTTTTTGTTTGTATATATGGGTTGCTTTGAATGGCTTGTAGTATGTTTGTGTTTAGATTTGACGGTATGTATGATATTACCGTTCTTGTAAACTTTATCTAATATTAGTATATCTTGCATGGTTCCATTACTGAAAAAAAAACCTTAACAAGTAGGCAAATTTTTAGCAGAGACAACACATATGAGAGTCCTATTGTGAAAGGTTCAAAGATTGAGGATGGTCATTGTTCACTCAAGATGCAAGCTCTAGAAGAATATTTGAGGCTTATGAAAAAGGGATAATTGCACATACATCCTCTGAGGTTTGCCATAATTACTAGTCACATCCCTTAGGTTTTAAAAATTACACTTATACCTCTAGTGTTTATATTTTTCATAACAAAACGAATCTATTTTGATAATGTAACCCAAAAACACCAACGAAACACCTGAAAATATGCTTAACTGCTTTTAAAAAAGATAAATAAATCTTAAAAAATTAATTAATTAGTCATAAAACTGTCAAAAGTATTTATATTCTTACATTAATTTTTTAATCTCCACTAAATATTACTTCTTCAAAACTTAGTTTTCTGACTAATCTAATTCAATTTACTTTATCTTTTAAAATTTTATAAACAAATATATTAATAAGAAAGAGATGACCAATTTAAAAGCAATTAAGCATTTTTTAACATGTTGGGGGCAAACAAAACAAAACAAAAGATGTGGTTTTTTTACTCTAAAAGTGACTGAACAAGTGGTACAATAGGAAGACGACATGCCTACAGGTTGAGATTCAGGGTACACAACCGTTTTTCAAGAGAAGGCAGGTGCAAGTGGAATGAACATTGGTAATTCTTGTCAGCAAAAAATCATTTCAAATGACCTCTCTTTATAGATTCAGGAAGAAAAAATAAACCGAAGGGAGGAAACTGTTGCACAGGATAATTTGACTTTTTCTTTAGAGATTGATATTGGTAGACGTGATATATGTTCAAGTGTCATTGCTAAAGTTAGAGAGGTTAATCATAATGTTGTAGACAACTTGACTGTCAAAAAAATTTAGCCCAGACCTAAAACACCAAACTCTCTACCGGCATGAATGAAGGAGAAGTATCTGCCAAACAAGAGGCGTTCTACTAGTGCGGATGAATTCAAAGTCTAGATTTCACAAGCACTGGTAGCAATTATATAACAGAAGAATAGATGAATACATAGGAGAGGAAGCTTGCACCAATCAACAACCTCCAGCAGGACGCTAAGAAAAGGGTCGCAAGGCAATAGAGATTCAGTAGCCATAAAAAAATGACTTTTCTTCGGAGGGGGAGATCTGCAATTCTGCTTGAAGAGAGTAAGTCATCTTGCTCTCCCAATAAAGCTATGCAATCGTATTATTATGGCTATTCCAATAAATTTTCTTGTATGGAACATAAGGGGGCTTCTAAAAGTGATTCTCTGAATTATTTGAAAAATGTTTGCATGAAACATAAAGTTAAAATGGTAGTATTGATTGAACCATTTACGTCTGAGAGACATCTGGAAGGTACAAGGATGAGCTGGGTTTTGATCGAGCTAAATTGGGGTTACAGGTTAAAATGTGATTTTTCTGGATGAATGAATTATAGTGTTCATTTGAAGAAAGGGCTAATCAACTTGTTAAGTGCACTCTAAATCTTCCCTTTTCTTTTGAGATTTTCTTTACAATAATTTATGCTAAGCAGACTCGAGCAAGCAAAAGGAGTCTTTGGGATGCTATGACCTGAGAGTGGTCATGATATGTCGCCATCATGGTTAATTGGTGGGGACTTCAATGTTATTGTAGCCATTGATAAAAGGAAAGGAGGTGCTCAACCGAGAATGGGGGACGTGGATGATTTTAATCAGGTCATTCTGCAGTTTGGTCTTTATACAGTTGATTTTGATGGTGCATATTTCACCTGGACTAATTGATATCTATGACAGAGATTGGACAAAATGTTAACCAAGGATCATTGGTTGAGAAGTTATGATTCGGTTCATGCTTCCCACATGGCTAGAGTGAGATTCAGACCACTGCTCATTGTTGATCAAATCTGGTAGACAAGGCAGAACCAAAAGCACTTTTCGGTTTTCAAATATGTGGTGTAGGCATCCAAATTTTATGCAGCAAGTTGCTGAAGACATGGAACATATTGTGGGAGGGTAAGGGAATGGTGGCTTTCTACAACAAGCTAAAGCACCTTCGGATGGCTTTTGAAAACTAGAATGTTCAATCCTTTGGTGACATCTCTACCTTGAGTTGAACAGGCTTTGGAAGAGATACATGCAGTTCAAATGAGATATGATCACGGAGGAGGGAAGGAACGCTGCCAATTATCCAAAGAAGAGCCAACCATGCCAAGTGGATGGCCATTGAACGCAGCTTTTGGAAGCAAAATGCAGCTGTTAAGTGACTACAAAAAGGAGATGCAAATACATCCTTTTACCATGCAGCTATCAAACAATAACGTAGTGGAAATTTCATTGCTAGAATTAAAAAAGATAATGGAGAGTGGATAGAGAATGGCAAAGAGATTATGGATGATTCTGTGGGCTACTTTGCTCAATTATTTGGGTATGATCCTTCAATCTGAAGGATACAACATGTGCCTTGTCAACTACCGCAAGTCCCTCAGAAGATGGTTTGGCAAGTTGAGAAATGATGCCAACGGAAGAGGAGGTGAGGAAAATGGTATTTGAAATGAATAAAAATAGTGTAGTGGGGTTGGATAGGTTCTCTGTTTTGTTCTACCAAGAGTGTTGGGGCATTATAAAAGAGGATTTGATGGAGGCTGTTGTAGATCTTTTCAAATGTGCAGCACAACCTAAGGGCTTTTCTTCTTCCATGACGGTGTTGATTCCTAAGAGAAAAGCAGCTAATCATTGGAATGACTTTTGACCTATAAGTCTTTGCAATGTTAGCTCTAAGATTTTGTCAAAAATTTTAGCAAATCAATTGAATAATATCCTTCCTGCAATAGTCTCTTCTTCTCAAGCTGGATATGTTTCAGGTAGACATATAGAAGATAACATCTTACTAACACAAGAAATGGTCATCAAGTTGAACATTAGCGAAGAGAGTTGAATCTGCTTATGAAGATTGGCATGGAGAAAGCCTATAATAGGTTGGATTGGAGCTTTTTGATGGATATGCTATGGGGTTTTGGTTTTGGTTCATGGTTCATTAACCTCATTTTTAGAAGCCTATCAAATAATTGGTTCTCAGTCCTAATTAATGGTGAGAAAGCTGGTTTTTTTAAATCATTTCAGGATGTTAAACAAGGTGATCCTTTGTCCCCAGGTTTATTTCTTTTGGTTGTAGAGTTCTCGAATAAAGGGATTTAGAACTTGTTCTTTTCAAAATATAGAATGGAGTATCAGGCTTTGGGAGGACAAGTTGACATTTTATCGTTTGCGGATGACACCATTATTTTTACACAGCTTACCAAACGGGTTTTGAAGAAAATAAAGGGGTTTCTAGATATCAATTAGTTTCAGGATAGAAAGCTAATGTCGCAAAAAGTTTGACTATGCTACCCTCGAGGCATTCCCCTACACACAGGAGGTGGATTGAAGCGATTTTGGGATTTAGAGTTCAGAAGCCATCTTTGATGTATCTTGGTGTTCAGTTGGATATGGGAAAGAAAAGGTTGATTCTATTTTTGGGAATTTTAGATAAGGTGAGGGCTGTAATCTATGGGTGGAGCACAAAATTTCTTTCTCAAGGGGGGAAATTAATTTTTATTCGGCATGTACTTTCTTCCATTCTCTTATATCTAATGATGGTTCTTTCCTCACCAAAGGTTTTTTTTTTTTTGTGACTCTTGGAAGACTATTAAATGGTTTCTTGTGGGGTGATTCAGAGGAAAGGAAAAATTACATTGGAGGGCTTGGGAAAAATTGTGCTTTCTAGCTAATGAAGGCAGATCAGGTTTCAGATCTTTTCAAGATGCATCTATGGCTTTTAGTATGAAGTTATGGTGGAGATTGAAGGAAAATACATCATTCTGGGCTCATGTCATGCACAAGCATTATGTTAAATTCGATCATTCGACATAGGCTAAGCCAGAAGTTTCTCAAACATGGAGAAGACTATGCTAAATTTGAGATATAGTTGAAGAAAATATCTTCTGAATTGTTGGGAAAGGCAATATTAATTTCTGGGAGGATAGATGGGTGAACTTGGTTCCTCTAGCTCATTTCTCTATTCACCCAAATCCTCAGAAGATGGAAGTTAAGGAGTTCATGTTAGAGGACGGGTGGAATGAAGCAAAGATGAGAGAAGTGCTTCTTATCTATATTGTGAGTAGCATAATAGAGATTCCAATTAACCGGGGTATGGATCATAGGATGATATGGAACTTGTCTCCATTAGGTCAGTTTACAGTTGGGTCAACTTATGAGGCAGTCAGAAACAACATAGATTGTCCTTGGTCTGTAGAGTCATTTGGAGCTCATTGGTTCCTATGAAATTCTCTTTTCTTCCTTGGAGAATTATACATTATTTGCTGCATTTGGAGGACAATATACAAAGGCGTGGAATATCACTTGCCTCCAAATGTTGTTTTTGTGAATCTAATGAATCTGTGGATCACGTGTTTATAGCATGCTCTCAGGCAAGACAGGTATGGGCTCATTTTCATGGGGCTTTCGGTCTTCCTTTTCATAATAATAATTGTTTTGCTACAGTTTTGATGCAATGGATTATATCTACTCTCAAGGGAAGGATTGAGCATATTAGATGTGTGATGCCAACTATTATTGTTTGGTTTCAGTGGTGTGCTAGAAACAAAGCGAGATATGAAGGGGATACACAAAAGGCAGCATTTATTATTCAGAATATTAGTGACTTTGTTTTTCTGGTAGGTAGAGCTCACACAATGACTTTGAATCATTGCACAGGTGATGAAACATTTTATTTGATTCAAAATTTGGTTAACAAGAAGCCCAAGAATCGTGAAATGGGACAAGCCTACAGCTGGAATTTTCAAGCTAAATACAGATGCATCGGTGAAGGATGATGTAGTAGCAGGTGGCGGTATGGTTTGGGATTACTTGGGTAGAATGATAGTAGTATTTCATAAACATTTTAAGTGTTGCTCGGTTCTTGAAGCGGGGAATCAATCATTATTAATAGGCTTACAAATGGTTTCACACCGTGGTATGTTAGGGGTGCTGGTGGGGATTGATTCTCAAGTTCTTCATCATCTGGTAGTTACTAATACTTCTTCTTGATGGCCCTTATGTCTCACTATCCTTAAAATTAAACAAAAGTTGGAAAAGTTACAAGGTTCGATTAGACACATACCAAGAGAAGGGAATGCGGTTGTGGATGCAATGGTGGGACTCAATGGCACTGATCACTTTTGTTATGAGTCACTTCAACAACTACCTCCACATCTTAGAGCTTTAATTTCTTTAGATAGTATCTCTTTTCTATACATTAGAGAATGCGTTGTAATGGAGTAGTACTCCATATTTATTTTTCTATCTCTTTGCTAAAACAGATGTAATAATTTTTTCTTGTTTTCTATTAATAAAATAAATGAGCTAGCATCCCACCCCCGTATATGGGTTTTTGCCAAAAAAAAAAAGTGAACTTGTGTAATATCACGTGAAAATAGTGATATCCATAAGTGGATTAAGGTGATAAACTGCAATTTAAGCACCTAACTAATTCAAGCAAGTCTATACCATGGAAATAGGGTAGAACATGAGTTGGTGACATTCAATTCATAGATAAATCTAGTTGTAAATGCAAATGGAATTGAATCCTAAATAAGGATGGAGATGAATAACAACCATAAGCTTAACTTTCATATTTAGTGACCTTTAGTGAATTCTTGATTCTAGAATAACTTAGAAGGTCTACATTGAAAAGATTTTGGAATGATTTGGAATTAAAAATTTACTCTCTCATTTTAGCTTCCATTGTCAATGGAGGAAATTTTAGTTTGAATCAATATCCTAAAATTGAATTGGAAGGAAAAAAGATAGATAGCATTTTGTATGCTTCGTTTGTTGGAAGCCTCATGTATGTCCAGGACCGACCAGCCCTGATATAGCATTTGCAATTGGAATGCTAGACAGATATCAAAGTAGTCCTGGTAAGAATCGCTGGAAAGCTACCAAAAGAGTACAAAAGCAATCCTAGAAAGGATTACTGGAGAGCTGCCAAAAGAGTTTTAAGATATCTACAAGGGATCAAGGATCACAAACTTACATACAAATAGTTTGACTATTTGATGGTAGTTGAATATTCCGATTAGGATTTTGTTGGAAGTATAGATTCAAGCAAAATCTACTTGAGGGTATATTTTCCTTCTTGCTGGAGGAGTTGTACATTGAAGAAGTGTAATGATATTTTCATCATCCTCAATGGTAGCATAATTCATTGCATGCTATGAAACTATATCACAATCTATGTGGTTGAAGATCTTCATATCTAGCCTAATAGTGGCAAATTCTATAAGCAGGCCATTGAACATAATCTATGATAATTCTGCTACTATGTTTGTTAAGAATAACAAGAGTAGAAGTCAAAGCAAGCACATCGACATCAAGTATTTAATGATCAGAGATCATGTTACAGAGTAAGAAGTAATCATTGAGCCTACTAATATTCAATTAATGATTTCCGATCTTATGACTAAAGGTTTGCCAACTAAAGACTTCTAGGATCATGCAACTCCAATGGGACTCAATAGCACTCTCTAGATTGCTTGTATTACCTTGGCCATTTATGCGTAGACATTTGTTAATAATTTTACATGTTTGACTGCATAAAATTGATACATGCATAAAGAAGTGATCTTTTGATGCACAAAGTTAGACCTGAGTAACTTGTATGAAGTTATTCATAAAGTTTTAAACACTTGATTAGAAAGTATAATATATTGTAATGCACAGAAGGAATGTTCAATACGAGAGCATAACCACCGTGATTTATGTATTATCATTTCCTAATTAAGCAATTTTAGATAACAATCGAATTCATTGAATGACAATAAAGACATATGGCCATTTTAAGCATCTAGTCACTCAATAATCTGATTATTATACGTGAGTCAAATGGGAGAATGTAGGGATTGCCTCTTTTAGCAGCGATAATGACTCACATGGTTGATTTTAAATTTATTAATATCTTAATTAATTTATTGGCATTTTGTCAGTAATTGATTAGTATCTCTTATTTAATGGTGATTGATTATTATCTTCTGCTAATCTATATTTCAATCAATCAAATCAATTTATTAGTCAGATATATTATTTTCAGTTATGATTTTGGGTAAGTTTCCTTGATGGAAGGAAATCGTTAAGGTTTTGATAATTGTAAGTAAGGATTCCTAGCATAACCTATAAATAGCCTGTGGTACTATATCTACTTGACAGTCTCTTTGGATATGTATATGCTAGAAGCTCTCTTACTCTATAATTAATCTACATATATTACTCCATTAGAACAAACAAGAAGGAGGAAAGAAGGTATATGGGATTGGTTTTTGTTTAACAATAATGACTAAAGATAAGTTATTTAGATTCCACTGCTTAGCACATGTCATGTGCTTATACTTATTGAGTTTAACATCCATCATCATCTCTTGCACGAATTACTCTTCTCACATCTCAATTTAACAAAATTTGTTCTCTCAAATGTTGTTTTTCCTCCCATTTTAGCATATACTATTTCCTAAATTAGCACTACCATGCTTTCCTCCTTTTCTATCCTCTATCAACTCCTTTATGCAAATAAAAGAGAAAAACCCAAATACACAAAGATATTAACAAGCTATTATTAAAAACACAACCAGGCACAAGACAAATAACACAAAAATGGCACACATTTGAATGCATAAATATCTAATCATTCTCGATGTCCTACAAATCTAGAATATCAAGAGAAAAGGACTTAATTAATAGGTTTTACTTTGGGTGGAGAATACAATATAGCATTATGTATGTGGGATTGTTTGTACTTAAATTCTTGAGTATGTTTTAGTCAAAAATTCAAACTGAGTGTTGATTTTTTTGGTTCTAAGGAGTGTTTATATTTAATTATTGCGAGATGGTGGGTGAAATTGCTAGAGCAAAATGGGTTATTAGTTATGTTAAAATGTTTATTTTGAATGGATTAGTTGTTATGTTAAAATGTTATGTATTATGGATAATAGTTTAGTTATCATGTTAAAATTATTTTTTTAAAATTATTGTAACTGTATTGTGTTAAAAGTATGTTTATGGAATAATGTTAAAATGTTTATTTTCATGGATAATTAGTTATGTCACAATGTTATGTATTAGTCATAACAGTTAGTTATCATTTAAACATGACTTTATTGTTATTATAAGTGTATTATGTTAAAATGTTTATTTTCCATGCACAACAATGCAGTATGCTCATTTTAATTTTTAATATTTATTTATCGATGAATAGAATTAATGTAGTAATCAATTTATATGATTTGTATTAGTTGAAATAAATAGTTATGACATGCATTTTAATTTGTATTGAAATTAATTATTTTAATTATGCGATTAGATAATTTGGAAAGACATAGTTAGAATTTTTTTGTATATATTTGGAAGTAACTATGTGATGACTCGTAATTAATTTACCAAATACTAATAGCTTTATTTTTTAATTATATAGTTAATTATTGGTACAGATAGAGAAGTTAGGGAATGTAGTGATGTTATGGTCAAATTGGACAAATCTAATATCTAATTTGTCACACTTTAAAACTCTAGAACCTAATAGTGATAATGCAAGTAATTTACCAAAGTCTAGGTGGTTCACATTGACACCTAATTTTAATCGCCTAATCAATTATATGTGTGTTAATATTATTAAGATTAATTTGGATAGACAATATTAGTAATTAAATTTGTAAAATTAGTTCATTAGGTTATAGCACTTGAAATCCTAATACTAAGAAACATTCATGTAAATTGTGATCGTGTATGGTTATGTGTGTAACAGGCAAAATAATTTGAATTAATAAATGAAGTAATTATCACATTTTATGTAAAACTTAGTTTAAAAAAAGTAAAGAAAATAAAAGGAAAGGAAACAGAAAGAAGAAAAAGAAAGCGTGAAGAAAGTCGACTTTGATTTTTTTGAAGCAAATAGGAGGTGGCCAAACGTTAGAAGAAATGAGAGAATTGGGTAATTAGTCATCTTCAAGATTTGGACCAGTTCTTATATCATTTAATATACTAAAAGACTTAACAGAAAAGATAAGAAAAATGAGGATGAAGTCATCTGGAAAGCAACAAGAAAAATACCAGACAATATTTCTAGTTAAACCAAACTAAGGGTAGAAGAAAACTGGAATTTGAGAAGGAAAAGTGACTTCCAAGGCTTAAAGGTAAGATTTCTTGAGCTATTCTGTGCATTATTAGACTCCTAAAATTGATGTTTATTGGATTAAATATATGCATGGGTTTGAAATTAAGCAAAAGTTAGGTTGGTAACAAGAACATGTCAAGGATTATATGAAAACGGATTGACAGGAGAGTTTTAGTAAAAAATTCATAACTTGGTCTAGAAAGATTGAAACGAGATGATTCTTGTTGATTTAGAAACTAGATTCAATGATATTTCTACCAGTATAAGGTTCATGCCTTGATACCTTGTGAATCAATGCCAGCATCCTTGAGAAATTAGCTGAAAAACAGCTTCATAAGGGGTGACGTATGATAGTGAATCGACTTATGGTTGGATTTTAAGTAGGATAATGTTGAAATTATGGCTTGTTTTCAACTGGGGAATTAACTACTCGAGTTTAGTGAATAAATGTGTAAAAATAATGGCAAATAAATAAGCATGTCTCGAGATAAGTTACTTTGATTATATTGTGATTGACAAACTTGAACCAACAGTTGTTTTTTTTTTAATTGGATAACCCCGTATACAGGGAGGGACGCCACCCCCAAATTTTATTAATAAAAATTATTTTTTGGAACAAAAATTCCATTACATGATTAAATCGTAAAAAGAAAAAATAAAAAGAGAATAAAATCTATGAAACATCCTTACATATTCTAACATGAGGAATGCCAATCCTATCAAGATTTAAAATCCTGTTAATAAAATGAGGGAGCTCTTCAACAGAAAAAAAATACAATTTTGGAAAAATAACCATAACTTTCCATAGGAAGCTTTGATTTGAAAAATTCTTATTGATTTGAAAACTAAGCTCATAGGGATTTCTAATGGTATAAGACTCATGCCCTACTTCCTTGTGGATTGATACCAGAAATGACATAAATATGACCGAAAACTCGTTGCTACACAAACAGGATTGGTGATGATCTAATTTGGGTGTTAGTTTTAAACTTGTTCTATTTGGAAATTGAGTTGGTGATCTTCACAAATGTTGTAGCCCTTGAAATGTAGTTTTCAACCATGTAAGTCTCAAGTCCCGGTTCTTGTTGAATGAAGCATAGAATTAAATGAAACTAGGCTGAAAATCCAACCTGCTTAACCAGTGTTGATAATGTGCCAAGTTTAGACTTAATTTTCAACTTGTTCTTGTTGGAATTTTGATGTGAGCCGAGGAGCACTTTCACTTATTGGATTTGGACCTACACTTGATGAGCTTGGAGAAAAATCTTATGAGGTTCAAGAACAGCTTGAAGAGGAGATAATCTTGCAAGGGGCGAATGAGCATGGTTATTGTTTGAAGCTTATGCGTGGATTTGAACTTGTTTACAAGATTGGATTTCACTTTGTTCATACTAGCACATTGGGCCAAGGATTCAAGCATTGGTTATAGATCAAGTTCAATTACAAATAAGGCCCAAAAGAAGCAAATAAGCTGTCCAAGAAAATTTTGATGAGTAGAATTTTAGTTAGGCGCCTTTGGGCTCTAAGAGTTGCCTTAGAAATTCTAAAATTTTAATGAATTTGCCTCTTTAATTTTAATCTAAATATTAATTATTATCTTTAATGAATTTGCCTCTTTAAGTTTTTATGTTTTAATAGCTTTAATATGCATCTTAATTTTATCTTATGTGTTTATTTTGTTAGAGTAGGTAGTTATGTCTTGCATCTAAGTTGTTTAGTTTCATCTAGTGTAATCTGTCTTAGGAGTTTTCTTATGATTTCCCATCATATCTTAAATGAATTTCTGCATGTTTTATGTGATTTTTCATGCATTGATACTTGTTCTAGGGTTTATATGATTGTTTATATATTCTGCCCTACGCATTCTAGTGTTTTAGTTTGTGATAATGTTCATGTTTTTGAGTCTTTGTTGCATCATATGGATTATTCAAGTTTGTTAGCTAGTAGTGAAGTTCATGATCTAGAATTTATCTTGCATGATGCATGTAGTACTTTTATTTCTATCCGTAGGTTTATTCATTCTCTTGATTATGCTTTTTACATTGTTGGCAATGCATATGTGTTCATTCTTATTCATGGTTTTAGGGATAATGCTCATCTAGACATGTTTGTTGTTCTTAAACTTCAATCAGTTTTTGCATCTTATGTGTGCGATTTTGAGTTTTATCTTGTTTCATATTTAAAGAACATTGAGTTTTTGTTGTCTTGTATTGATAGATGCATGGAGTCATCTGAGTTACATGATTTATTTCATGTACTAAGTGTTTTTAATGGTTATACTTGCTCATTTTTCAATCCTCTAGCTACTTGTGATCTTTTATTTGATGTACAAGATTCGAGGACGAATCTTTTCAAGGAAGGAGGGATTGATGTGAGCCAAGGAGCATGTTAGGATGTTAAATTATCATATGAATTGTATTTAATTTTTCCTATTTTGGTCAAAGATTGTGTTTAATATTTCCAGTTATTCACTTTTCATATTTGACATTAATATAGGAAATTGGGGAGAAAAGGCTTTAATATTGTAGAAAATTCCAAAAGACTTGATTTGATGGAGCGTGACCACGGTCTACTCTCGTTGAAATGCAAGATTTGTGAACGTGGCTTAGAAGAAATCTGCAATTGAAGGGTCCCACTTCCCTAATTGTGATAAATCTTATTTGAAAGAATTCTTGATTGGCAAGAATTGGAAAGAAAAACAAAAAGGGAAGAAGTTGAATTGGAAAAGGAAGAAAAGAAAAAAAGGAAATTGAATTTTGGAAAGAAAACAAAGACAAGTGCCGTGAATTGAGAAAAAAGAAGGGACAGGAGAAGCAAAAAAAAAAAAAAAAAAAAAGAGAACATTTGCAACTCTTAAAAAAGCAGCCTTTAAGTTTTAGTCTTAGTCTTCTTTTAGTTTTAGTTTTTTTCTTTCTTTCTTCTCTCTCCAAAACAAATTATTATAATTTTCTTTTGGAGATTTGACTCCATAATTCGTAGTTAGAGATTTCATTCTGGTTGAAAGATAATTGAAGCTCTGGTTCATCAATTACTGTGATATCTAATTATTTTTATTATGTTCTGCGTTTTTGAGTATTTATTTATTCTCTATTTAAATTCCAAGGTGATTGTGTTCATTCTTGTGTGATTATTTTTGCCAATTAAATAATTGATCACTATTTAATTGTCAAATAATCTAGGGCCATCTAAAACATCAAATCCGCAATTGTTTGATAGTTTTAGTACTTGTGGCAAGTGAGTAATTCAATTGTAAAAGAAACTTTTGGATTATATCACGAGAATATATAATCTAATTTGAACAAAGCCTCTTAGGTATTTGCTGGTTAGAATTGGTGGCTTTTCTAGTTTTAAAGCTGTTGAATA
This sequence comes from Mitragyna speciosa, assembly GCA_024721245.1. Taxonomy (NCBI): domain Eukaryota; kingdom Viridiplantae; phylum Streptophyta; class Magnoliopsida; order Gentianales; family Rubiaceae; genus Mitragyna; species Mitragyna speciosa. The sequence continues at coordinate 12,140,783 of CM045561.1, forward strand.
ATTGAATCCTAAGGTCTTACCTAGGGTTATTATTTGATTAGCGAAGTAATTAACGGTCTTACCTTGATTACTGACACAGTAAAAAAAGGCAGGTTGTTAGAGCTTCTCAACAACCATAATCAATTTATTCATGAACGTAGGAATTTATCTTTACATCGAGGATTAGTTAAATTGAACTAGGGTGGAAATTATTCCTTTGACTAGAGCTCAGGTTTTATTTCACTTCGTTTAACTTAATTTTGTGTTTTTCCTTTGAGTTTCTTAGCTTTAAATTTCTTTAATTTAATTATTCTCCAAACCCCCCATTGTTGTGATTTGAAATAAATAAATCGACCAGTCCCTGTGGATACGACCCTACTCACTACTATACTTGAGTATATTTTTTTAGAGTAGAAAATTTTATTTTGCTGGTTTGACACCCAACAAATTTTGGCGCCGTTGCTGGGGACTAGTGCCTTGATTTATTTATTTCTTTTAACTTTTTTTTTGGGTATTTTTTTTGGTTATGTCTCGTTCTTCTCATATGGGAGAATTGGTACATATCTAGAAAATTTGTGTTCTTGATTTTTTGTGTTTTTGTCTTTTTTCAATTATGTATTTCTATCTTCTTAACTCTTGAGAAATGGCAGCGAATTTTTAGCAATTTAGCACAAAATTTGATTATCCCTCTAGGACAGTCAATGAGGTAAGCATTTCTTCTGTTGACAAATGCTTAGATGCTCTAACTTCTATGGTTGAAAAATTGACTGTAGGGCAATGGCAACAAACTCCGAATCATTCAATTGACATGTGTCCCACACTTCAATATGATTCAAATGGACATGCACATGCATTTGGAGGATTCCCAAGGCCATCACAAAGGCGATATGATGCTTATTCCTATACATATAATCTACAATGGACGGATCATGCAAATTTTGACTATGGGGATTCATACACATATCAACCTTCTTTTCAACCTTACCTATACTTTCAACAAGTCAATCAGTTATCATACCCTCCTAGACCCACAGTTGTCCAAGATTCAAATTATGGTTCATCTTTAGAGGATAGCATTACGTCCTTAGCTACAGAAATGTTGCAATTCCAGCAAGAGACAATGGCTAGTATTAAAAACTTGCAGAATCAGATGGGTCAGTTGGCAATTGAATTAATTATCTGGTACAGCAGAGATTAGAACAATTATCTCTCCAAACGATTGAGAAAACGGAGGAGAATGCAAATATGATCAATTTAGAGACTGATGAGGAGGTTGAGATGCCCGAAAAGATGCTCCATATATTATCACAAGAAGAAGAAGAGGCAATCATAGCTGATTTTTTAGCAATTTATGATGGTAAAGAAGAGACCATAGAAGAGACAGTTGTGACCAAGGAGGAAAATGTGAATTATGATTTTATTGAGTTACAAGAATTTATGATGGAAGAGGGAAAGATTAATGATGAAGTGCCTAAATTGCAAGACGTTTTTGAACTTAATGATGTGAAGATTGCCATTAACAAGCATATTGAGAAAGAGACTAATAGTTTGACCTTGAATCAAGAGTTGGAAGAATATGTTGACGAGTTAAATGATCAATCTGTGTTTTGACAACCAGGTGAAGTGTTTGGTATTATTTTGCCAATTTCTAATGAGAAACCTTTACCTTTTGTTTTGCAGGTGACAACTCTCCATGAAACAATAAAGAATTTTGATAAGATGAATGGATGGGGAGATCATAGGTTGCTGCAATTTCAAGAGCTTGGATATCCATTTGATCCTGGTGGATAGTAAAGAATAAGTCTAGCCAAAGACTTTAAAGAAAGGCGCTATTGGGAGGAAACCCAATTTCTTTAATTTATCTTATTATTTTCAATGTTTTTAGTTATTTTAAGTATAGGTGTGAGAGTTTTATAATTTTTGTTTTGGCAGAAGACTTTTTCTTATAGGCCATGATCACGCTTTTCAGTCGGTGTTATGGGAATTCAAAGTCTGCAAAATCAGAAGACTTCTTCCTTTACAGCGTGCCCATGTCATGTGGTTGCATCTGCTAAAGAGAAATTCTGTGAAGAAGTCAGAAGACTTTATCTAGTACAGCGTGGTCACGTCTTATACACAACACGCCTAGAGTTTGAAGACTGCAAAGTCAGAAGACTATTTCTTGTAAGACGTGCCCACACCTTATAGTTGGCTCTAAAAGAAAGTTACGAGAATAAGTCAGAAGACTCCATTTTGCATAGCGTGACCACATCTTACAATCAGCACACAGAAAGTTCAAAACTTGGCAAGTCAGAAGATGGATTGTTATAGAGCGTGCCCATGCTCTACAAACAATAGTTTTCTGTATTTTGCTGCTGGTGCACACCACTGAAGCAGCCAACCCCTCCATCTCCACCCTCTAGTGCTTAGCTTCTACTCAGGGAAGTCCAGTTGCTTATAATTTTGTCTATATTTTTTTTAACATTAGGGACAATGTATGAATTAGGTGTGGAGGGAGTGGGGATATTGAGCTGATTAATTTTTCTCTCTGGTTTGCTCAAATATGAATTATTTTTTTCTTTTCTTTGTTGTCTTCAAATTTTGCTGAAAATATTTGTCACACAGTCAAGATTCAAGTATGATTAGCATGAATTTAACTAGCTTAAGTATTTAACCTCTCTTGACAATTAAGTTGAATGAAGAATGTACAAGATTTGACCTATTTAACCCTTATTGTGAGCTTTGAACCTATAAGAGCAATTCATTCATTTTTGCTCTATTTCTTTGATTGAGTGATTTTCATACATGGATTGGATATTCTAGAACTTGCACTGTTATGCATATCGAGACCACATTTTTGAATTTGATGCATTAAAATGATAAGGGCACCTAGGATTAACCTTTTTGACTAATCGTAAAAGACATGCCTTGAATTTTTATCACCATTAGTGAACTCCTTTGAGCCTTCACCTTTTCTTTGTTTATTAGCCACATAATTTAGCCAAAGACCTATTTATTTGGACTTTCTTTTTGAACCATGTGTCAAGTGAGTGTCTCAATTTTATTGCATGAAAAAGATTTGAAAGCTTCACTACGAGGTGTTTGTTAAAGAATGTTATTGGCAAGTGCAAGTGTTTCAAGTTTTTGTGCTTATTTTGAAAAAAAGAAAAAGAAAAAGAAAAAGAAAAAAAAGAAAAAAGAGAAAAAGCAGAAAAAAGAAAAAAAGTGAAAAAATACAAAAATATGTGTGAAGTGTGATGTATATGTGTTTTATGTTGTCATAGAAGGGCAAAGCCCGAGATGTAATTACACTTGCCTAGATATTTACGTTATGATAAACACTTAGCAATGGGGTTACATGGAGATAACAATTATGTTCATGTGATGATTTTGTGAGATTCTTCTTCATACCTTTAACTTAAATTATCCTTTTATCATGCCTTTAACCTAAGCCCCGTTACAACCTTTATAAAAGGCCCTTTGATTTTTATATTAAGTTCTTTATTCAGTGGTGGTGATATATGTGCAAGCCTATGGTAATACCTTTCTATTGTATCGATGTGTTCTTCAATGATACATTTTCTCTTTATTCTTTGAGGGTTGAGTGATTTAACTGATAATCTTAGTGAGGATGTTGAATTTTGTGCATATTGGATTTTGACAAAATTGAGAGAAAGGTGGTATATTTGTTGGTTATTCTGTTATGAATATTTGATGTCTTGAGCGTGTACTTTTGGATTGGTTCTATGCTTAAAGGCAAGCATTGTTTTGGTGTGGGGGAATTTGTTAGGGTGTTAAATTGTCATATGAATTGTATTTAATTTTCCCTTATTTTGGTCAAAGATTGTGTTTAATATTTTCATTTATTCACTTTTTGTTATCTGGGCTCAATGTAGAAGATTGAGGAGAAAAGGCTTTACTATTGCAAAAATTCCATAAGACTCTGTTTGGTAGAGTGTGACCATGGTTTACTCATGTTGATGTGCAGAAATTGTAAATGTGAATTTGGTAGAAGGTTACAATTAAAGGGTCCCACTTTCCTAATTGTGATAAATCTTATTTGAAAGAATTCTTGATTGGCAAGAATTGGAAAGAAAAACAAAAAAGGAAGAAGTTGAATTGGAAAAGGAAGAAAAGAAAAAAAAGGCAATTGAATTTTGGAAAGAAAACAAAGACAAGTGCCGTGAATTGAGAAAAAAGAAGGGATGGGAGAAGCAACAAAAAAAGAGAACATCTGCAACTCTTAAAAAAGCAACCTTTAAGTTTTAGTCTTAGTCTTCTTTTAGTTTAGTTTTTTTTTTCTTTCTTCTTTCTCTAGAACAAATTATTATAATTTTCTTTTGGAGATTTGACTCCATAATTCGCAGTTAGAGGTTTCATTCTAGTTAAAGGATAATTGAAGCTCTGGTTCATCAATTACTGTGAGATCTAATTGTTTTTATTATTTTCTACGTTTTTGAGTATTTATTTATTCTCTATTTAAATTCCAAGGTGATTGTGTTCATTCCTATGTGATTATTTTTGCCAATTAAATAACTGATCACTATTTAATTGTTAGATAATCTAGGGCCATCTAAAACAGTCAAATCCGTAATTGTTTGATAGTTTTAGTACTTAGTGGCGAGTGAGTAATTCAATTGTAAAAGAGACTTTTGGATTATATCACGGGAATAGATAATCTAATTTGAACAAAGCCTCTTAGGTATTTGCTGGTTAGAATTGGTGGCTTTTCTAGTTTAAAGCTGTTGAATAATTGAATCCTAAGGTCTTACCTAGGGTTATTATTTGATTAGGGAAGTAATTAACGGTCTTACCTGGATTACCGACACAGTAAGGAAAGGCAGGTTGTTAGAGCTTCTCAACAACCATGACCAATTATTCATGAACGTAGGAATTTATCTTTAGCATCGAGGATCAGTTAAATTGAACCTAGAGTGGAAATTATTCCTTTGACTAGAGCTCAGGTTTTATTTCACTTCGTTTAACTTAATTTTGTGTTTTTCCTTTGAGTTTCTTAGGTTTAAATTTCTTTAATTTAATTATTCTCCAAACCCCCCATTGTTGTGATTTAAAATAAATAAATCGACCAGTCCGTGTGGATACGACCCTACTCACTACTATACTTGAGTATATTTTTCTTAGAGTAGGAAATTTTATTTTGCTGGTTTGACACCCAACAAGCACGTTCACTTATTGGATTTGGACCTACACTTGATGAGCTTGGAGAAGTTGCCTATGAGGTTCAAGAAGAGCTTGAAGAGGAGATAATCTTGCAAGGGGTGAATGAGCATGGTTATTGTTTGAAGCTTATGCGTGGATTTGAGCTTGTTTGCAAGATTGGATTTCACTTTGTTCATACTAGCACATTGGGCCAAGTATTCAAGCATTGGTTATGGATCAAGTTCAATTACAAATAAGCCCAAAAGAAACAAATAAGCTGTCCATAACAAGCATTCAAGGGGCTGGTTGCTTGGACTTACTTAGAGGGCTCTTAAAATTGCTAAATGGAGGCCCAATAGAGCTTAATGTAGGATGTCCAGCCCACGATCAAGTCTTGGACGAATTTTTATGTTTTTACTTAGTTTCTAGTTGTTAGAATTTCTCTACAATTATGTTTTTAGTTAAGTATTTTTGTTAGCTTAGGTATAGACTAAGTAGTTGCTTAATTCTTCAATTCTAAAAAGTTCTTTGTAAGGCTATTTATCAGGCTATTTTTACATACGAATTTTAACAAGAATTTTGAGTAATAATTTAAGTGTTTTTCTCTTAATTGAGATTCTTCTTGGTTCTTGGATTAGAACTACTCTTGGTTTTATCAAACTTGCTTGTGGCGACTTAAACCTAGCTTAAAGTTATTCCATCTTGTTTTGTTTAGGGTTCTATAGGTTTGCTTTGCCCTTTATAGATTCGTATACATCGAAGAAGGTAAATTCAAGGCAAAACAACTCCATGTCAAGGGTTTCTTGGTTCACGAATCAAATGAGGTCTTGAGTTCAACGAGTTGCATACCTAAAATTCAAGACTTCCTTGGCAACGCAACCGTGCGCACATCAAATTTGAATTTATTTTCTTCACAAAAGTTGTAGTCCATAAAAGCTAGTTTCCAAACATATAAATTTCAAATCAATCCAAGTTGTGTACAAAAAGTTATGCTCAACTGAATACTGCTGCTTGGAATGCTTGAAAAATAAAATCTTGACAATAGAGTGACTACTTTGTGGTGGGAATTTGATTGGGTTATGGTTGGAATTAAAACTTGTCATCTCCATGAAATGTTCCCCAAATATGAAAATTGTTCCAAATTGAGTCTAGTTTCTAGGAGTATTATAAGTGGAAAATTTTGATGAGTAAAATTTTAGTTATGCCCATTTGGTCTCTAAGAGTTGCCTTAGAAATTCTATAATTTTAATGAATTTGCCTCTTTAATTTTAATTTAAATATTCATTATTTTATCTTTAATTAATAGAATCTTTGGATAGAGGAACTCAAGATTATTTAAGGATTTTCACAAGCAAACAAACCTACCAGTGAGTGTCCTAAAATCATTTCTATCTATTAGCATCGATTTTTATGAAAATCATGTGATTTGTTGAAAGTGTAATAGTGTGACTTGTTATTACTTGACTTGATATTACATCTATTAATTGTGCATGTATTTGCTACAAACCAGTTGTATATTTTAGCACACTGGAAAGCACTTCTTATATGTAATTATACTTGTTATGAACCCAGTTGTGTACTTTATCGTACTAGGAAATATTGTAGTTGTACTTGCTATGAACCTAGTTGTGTACTTTATCGTACTGGGAAATATTTGCTCTTTTAAAGTGTACTTGTGCATGTTCGTGATTGTCGAATGATAATGATACTTGATATAAGTCCGGATGTGTATTTAATCACACTAGCAGTATTGGTAATTACTAAATTTAAAGTGTGCTTGTGCATATTATACTTGTTCATGATTTGGAGCCCGTCCTTGAGTAGTTGGTCTTGGCTGAGATGGCAGTGGGCTTGGTCACCAAGTTCTGGCTACCTTGGTCTCTCAACACTTCCTACCTATAAGGAGGTTTTGTAGGTTAAGGGGGCGTACAGGAAAGTACTTGGGTAGAACTCGAGCTTCCAAGTTGATGAGTGCCCGAGGCAGTAAAATTGGTGTAGGGTAGGAAGCCAACGTACTTAATTCGCCCACGGGCAATACTTGTCGTGATAATCATGTAATCTCGAATAGTGCTGGACTGAGCTTTGAGCGGTATATTTTGGACTCGATCTTGAATGGTATTAGATTTGATCTTAAGTTTGACTCGATCATGATCAGTATTTGACTTGATTTTGACCGGTACATGACTCGGTCCGCAATAGTACTTGACGTGATCGTTATGTATCCTTTCTGATAACATGTTTACTTCATTTAATATTTGTTCCCATATGTGCACATCCACTTTTCAAACAAATATGCTTTAAAGAATTTTTGACTGGATTTTGAGAAAAAAAAAAAGGGACCTTACTGGGCTTTAAGTTCATCCTTGTTTAAACTTGTTTTCCTTACAGGTTCTAACTATGGGAAGGGAAAAAAAGTGTGCAGGAGAAGAGTTACCTAGAATAGTACTATGAAATAGGTCGATGTATTTAAAACCTAAAATGGATCAAGCAATGTAATAATTTGAGGTTATTTGTAAATTTTAATGTTTAACTATGTTTTTGACACATGACTGCTTGTGATTGAGACCTAGCGCGAGTCAGGCAGACTTCCCGATCGGGGTTTGGGGTAGGCCTTTGGTTGTGGGCATCACAAACTAGACTTAAATAATATTTTTTATGTTAAATGTCAAGAATGTTACATTAATATTTTTTAAAATAATAAAAATTGAATTAAATAATTTATGGACTTAAAATGACAGTTGTGTGAGTAATAGACAAATTTTTTAATGGATAAGGGTTTGGTTATCCACTTGTATTGGGGAGTAAGAATTGTTGACATTGTAGGATTGTTAGCGTATGATCCTTCGAGGTGCAATAAAATGATATTAGTAAGGCAACGTATAAGCTTTTATGAATTAGTTGATAGACTATACATGGCCATGCAACTGGATAGAGAATCGTATAAGATCAATCTGTTGTTGAGAAATCTTGTTGGCACAATGCCAATAACGAACAACGATGATGTTGATACTTGTATTATATGAAGGAGAAAGTGACGTCATACACACCATATGCGATATACGTCGAGGTAGAAAAGCATCAAACAAATGCCAATTTATGCAACTTGGCTATAGGCGAATCAACATATGCGCCATATTCAACTGCATGTCTGCCCTCTTTACCTCTGATTTTTAAGGGTTACAGTAACCCTGTTACTAAATATGAAACAACATCGTTGCCTCCCAATCTATCTCATCGTAGACACCATACTAGGGTCAGAGCTGTAGACCGACCTAGTAGTAGCCAAATGATGGATGATACTTCAACGGCATCTGCGAGTCATTTCATATATGATCATGGATATATACAGTTGGTACAATAGGGGATGAAGTTGGCATGCATGAGGATATAGATTTTGAACAGGAACCAGATAGCAAGGACTCAGAGTACGACGATTCTAGCAATGAGACCATACTGACTGATGAGACAGGTCCCAGTGGTCCTTTAACTAGTGGGAGTGAAGGCATAGGATCGTTATGAGACATTGAAGGTGGCGAAGTAATGATGGCATTCAACCCCATGGATCGTGAAAATTACATGAGGCTAAATCTGTGGAATGATCGAACACAAAAACTGGAGCTGGGCTAATTGTTCAAGACAAAAAAGATATGCAGCGAGCTATCAAGTTATGATTGATGAAATACAATTGGGAGTGCAGGGTTAGAGAAAACAATCAACATACGTGATATGTCATATGTAAGGCGCAAAACTCTACCACTCCCTATAATTGGCAGCTTAGAGCCATATTTCGGAGTACACATAAGATGTGAATGATCGTGAGCTTGTAGAAGAAATATAGTTGTGTTCGTGTGGCGAACTCCAACGATCATCGACAGTTGAGCTTTGAGATTATTATCAATCACATTTGTAATAGTCCATTGTTTCCGGTGAAGGAAATGCAGACAACGTTCAAGCAGCATTTCAGCACTGATGTTTGGTACAACAAGGCATGGTATGCAAGCCGCAAGTCCATTGACTTTATATACGGGGACTAGCCCACTTCTATAGCCGAGTTACTGGCATTCATGCAGGAGTTGGTCATGAATAACTCGGGTATAGTTATGTCTTGGTTGCACCATTCGTAGAGCATGTCGCAATGCCTTATTTTCTAATATGTCGGTTGGGCTTTCGATCATTCTATTCAAGCTTTTAGGTGCTTAAAATTAATTGGCTACGTTGATGAAACTTTTATGAAAGGGCCTTACAAATCCAAACTTCTAGTTACCGTTGGCTTCAATTCGGACAATCAACTTCTATCCCTAACTTTTGCTCTTGTGGACGAGGAAACGAATAGCAATTGAGGATGGTTTATGCAGCAGTTGTGACAATATATTTTTGGAAATGTCTCCAAGATTTGCATCATCTCTGACCAGCACGAGAATTATTCACGCAATGCAAAATTGGCTATGACACTGCAGTCCATCGATTCTGCTTGGTTCATGTTCAAGCTAATTTTACAAAAAAGTTAAAAAACCTCCTTCGTCATTGGAACTCTATTCAAATTAATGTGTTGTCATGCATATTTAACTGATGAGAGAATTATGCTTGTTCTTCTAGAATGAAATACCTTGTGTGGGCTATTGAATCTCCATGGCAAGAAAGGTAATATGATGAATTCTTGAGGCAGATTGATGCCATGAGTGAAGAGGCACATTGATAGTTGACCGGCGGCTTAGTTCATCAATTGGTGCCCTGCAAAGATGATGAATATAGATAGGGCAACACATTAACCAACGTGGCTGAGTGCTTCAACAAAATATTATGCAAAGCTAGATTATTGCCAATTAAGGTATGCGTAGAGCATAATCTCAGCTAGAGTGTTGGGTTGTGGGAGGGAAAGAGAAAGATTGTGACCAATCCCAATTTTCCACTCCTTAAGTGTCAGTGAGAGAAATATGCTCAAAACAAGGACAAAGCACATCGGCACAAGATCACACTGTACAACAGCGTTGAGAGAGAATATTATGTAACTGCACGAGTTCGTCATGGCAGAGAGAGAAATCCACAAACAGTAACTTTCGAAAATATACATGCACATGTGATAAATACAAAAATTTAAGATTTTCCTGTTCTCATGTTTTGGCCGCATGTCGGAAGGCAGGCGTTTAGCCATTAAAATTGGTTGACCGCGTGTACACAAATAAAGCATATTTTCAAACATGGATAGATCAGTTTCAACCTCTTAGGCATCAGGCATATTAGGCGTCTGTTAATTTTCGGCTAGCTTACGATACGACATGACTGAAGGAAATGACATGGGGACTTGTCCTGATGTTCCACGAAGATGCAATGTCTGTTTACAGCTTGGCCACAATACAGTGTCATAACCATATTAAGTCATTTCTATTAGCATATTTATTTTGTATATTTCAGTATTTTTTGTAATTTTCGTTTACATGCCATTTTTTGTTTAGTGTTACATGTACTCACATAAAACAATGTAATCTTCTATTTGCTTTTACACTGTACATGTAATGTTTTTTAACATTATGTATATTTTATCATTTAATATGCTCTAAACATTTTACTACTTCATATACATGTACCTTTTGTTATAGTTCACCCTAATTTCTAAAATTTGTGTTAACTTATGCATGATATTAGCATTATGGCTGCAGTCCCTTCATCGCCCTCTATGGTAGACTCTCATTCTGGACCATACGATACCAGCCTTTTGGTTTTACAGCATCAGCATAGGTCCCAATAGGTGTGTTCTTCGAGAACGAGTGTAAGTTGAAGGCAAAGATGTGCGACGACTATTTTTGGGACTTACTTAGAAAAGTGGATGATGTTCGTATCATATATTACATGGAGTTGGTTGGATTTGACAGTGTTCTTCGTACGAGCATGCTTTTGTATGACCGTGCATTAATCATAGCTTTGATTGAGCACTGGCACTAAGAGACCCACACATTTTACCTTCTGACGAGTGAGACTACTGTGACACTTGAGGACGTCGTTATTTTTTGGAGATTGCATGTCAATAGATTACCTGTTACATTGGTAGACCAAGATTTGAACCTGTAGCAGTAGATGGCTGTCGTTTATTAGGTATTGGGTTTCTACCCTGAAGATACAAAATTTAGAGATGGCGAAGTCAGGATGGTGTCGCTACATCGACACCTTACAAATGGAGTGTCAAACGATACGAACGATGAGAGTGTACGATGACATGCTAGGATGTACATTTTGATATTGTTCATCGCATAGTTGTTTGCCGACACTCATAGCAATTTGATCTCAACACACTGGCAAGACTGTGTCCAGCTAGCAATATCAAAATATACATCATAGCATGTCATTGTACAACCTTATCGTTCACATCCGTTAGCACTTTGTTTGTGAAGTGTCGATGTAATGACACTATCTTGAGTCTGTCATCCCTATATTCCGCATCTTTAGGGTAGAAACCTAACACCTGATTAATGACAGCCTTTTTCTATTGCTGGTTTAGATCTCGATCAACCAATGTAACAGGTAATCCATCAACATGCAATTCTCACAAGATAGCGACATCTTGAAGCGTTATAGTAGCCTCGCCCATTGGAAGATGAAATGTGTAGGTCTCTTGGTTCCAGCGCTCAATCAAAGCTATGATCAATGTTTGGTCGTACAAAAGTATGCCTGTACGAACAATGTCGTAGAATTTAACCAACTCTATATAATGTATGACACAAACATCATTCACGTTTCTATCTAAGTCTCAGAAATAACCGTCACACCTTTTCGCCTTCATCTAATGCTCGTTCTCCAAGAACACATCTCAGGACCTATGTTGATACTGTAAAACCAAAAGGTTTGTGTCGTGCTGTCAAAGATAAGGATCTACCATAGAGGGTGATGAAAGAAATGCAACCATAATGTTGATGTCATGTATAAGTAAACACAAATTTTAGAGATTGGAGTGAACTAAAACAACATGTATATGAAACAGTAAAATGTTCTAAACATAAAGATAATGAAAATAAATGATAAAATATGCACAATGTCAAAGAGCATTACATGTATAGTGTAATACCAAATAGCAGATGACAATATTTTATGTGAGACATGTAACACTAAACAAGAAATGGCATGTACATGAAACTCATAAAAAATAATGAAATATACAAATGAAAATGCTAGTAGAAATTACTTGAATATAGACATGACGCCGCATTGTAGTTAGGTTGTAAATAGACTGCATCTCTGTAGAGCATCGGGATAGCAACGATTCATTTCGTTCTGAATTTGTGCTATTTTTAGTGGTCCCTGTGTCTTTTTCTCAAGTTGTGTCGCATCGTAAACCAACCGAAAATTAATGAACACACAATATGCCTGGTGCTTAACAGTGTGAAACTAGCCTGTCTACATCTGACAACATGCTTCACTTGTGTACTTGCGGTTAAGCAATTCTAACGGTTAAATGCCTGCCCTCTGACATGCGGCCAAAACATAGGCACAAGAAAACCTTAAATCTTTGTATTTTCCACACTTGCATGTATGTTTTCGGAAGTTGACTGTCTGTGGATTTCTCTCTTTGCCATGACGAATTCTCGTAGTTACGCAATATTTTCTCTTGATGTTGTTGTATAGTATGACCTTGTGTGACAGCCCCACCTTACCCAGAGGCTCACCAAAGGGCTTAGTGGACTGCCTGCCTAGCTCTCGCCAGGACTCACTCAAGCACGTACTCGGAACATTCACGCACAGTTAACCCAAAATAGTATACATTCACATAGTTCAACTTAAGGTACAAAAGTCACTAAAAGAGTTTACAGGCCATGTACTAAAAGTTTACATGCCCAAAATATACATATCATTTACAAGGGTAACCAAACAGCTCGGTTATCCAAAATACAAGAACAAAATGTCTACTATAATTAAACTCGCCATGCCCAGCTTTAAGAGTGAGAAATACCTGGGTAAAGGAAAACAAATAAAGGAATAAGCTATAATAGCCCAGTGAGTGCCCAAGTCATGCAGGCATGCCAAGAATCCATTATTTCAGGAAAATAAAATAATTTATCAAGATATTTGGTCAGCACATGAACAAATAAATAAACAAGTAGACAATGGCGGATATAGGGCTCAACTACGGGAGCAAGCTCGACCGCAGGAGAAACAAGTACCGATTATATAACCAGGGCGTTGGGACCGAAATAATAGCTCAGGTCCTTGCCAAGGGTTATATCGGTAATATCAAGCAAGAACCCTAACCACCATACACCTTATAACCTCCGTACAGGCTACCACATCCAGGGAGTAATCTCGACCTTGGAGGGCCAACACGCAAGAAAGTTCAATCCGGAAGTTGGCCTCTTAGAGGATTCACAACTCACAAGGGAATGAACATCACGCCCTAAAACACCCAGCACCTTATATCCTCCCACGCACGTTCAAGTTGACTATCCGTGAAGTAACGGTGAAGTTAGTCACGGAAGTCTCAAACACAAGTAACACATTTAATCATGAAAACAAGTAGCACATTGTAGGAATAGATGCGATAAAGTACACATCTTTCCTCAAGTAGCACATTTTATCGCATAATATTTGCAATCATAGCATAATATTTACAAATGGAAATATCACATTACATGCATCATGCACACATAAAGACACTCACCTGGAATGCCTACGAGAATATTTCGTAAAAAGGTCAGGGTCTCGCTTTCGGGTCCTGAAATTTAAAAGAAATAATCTAATGAAAACTCGATTTAAACCCTAATTAATTTAGTAAGAAAATTCAAGAAATACCCCACTTATTTCTAGGGTTTTAGTTTTAGGGTTTCTAGGGTTTAGGGTTTAGGGTTTAGGGTTTCCATCTTAGGGTTTTCATTTTAGGGTTTTCAATTTAGGGTTTTCAATTTCTAAGAAAGTTTTGTTCAATATTTGGTCATTTGGTAAAAATTCCAGCACACTAATTTTACTACATTTGACATGTTCTTGGGTAGAAATTCTATCTATTTGCTTTCTTTTTATTTCTAACAAAATTTTGACATTATTTCCCCTTAAATTCGGCCTTCCCAATTTATTTTTCCTTCAAGATTTCAACCATCAAATCCATAGTTCCTTCAAGATTTCAACCATCAAATCCATAGTTCAACAAGTTCTAAGTTCATTCCAAACTCAATTCAAATCAAAATCTCACTCAAAGCTCAAGTTTCTACTTCCAAGCTACATGTAACACTTAAAAATTTCAAGATTTAATACTATCTACTACTCAATCTAACCAAGAAAACACTATCTCTAACAAGTAATACTTCATTTCAAGCATAAATCTTCAAGTTAAAAATCATAAGAATTCAAGATTAAACTAGTACAAAAGACCAATTAAACTTGAAATTAATGGTTAAAGCTTATAGTACATACCTTAAACAAGCCTAGAACTTTGCTTAGAAGGAAGGGAAGCTCACTTTCTATGGTGAAATTGCTTGGAATTTGGAGAGAAAGCTTCAAGAAGTTGAGAGCAAAATGAGAGAAAAAGAGAGAGAGAGCTATGGCCGGCCAAGAGAAAATGAAAAGAGAAAGAAGTAAGCTAGGAAAATAGAAAAGAAATAATGAAAAAGATGGGAGAAAGAATAACCAATAAAAATGTTACAAGAATCAAGTTAGGGTTTAGGCTTTTTAGGCATTAGTTGTAAACTTGGTTTAATTTAATTGGTGACACAAAAATATCTCTTTTCACCTAGTAGTTAGTAATATTATGACATAAATATTAAAGCAAAAAGAGAAGAAAATAAAGAAAGGGAAATCCGGCCATGAGGGAGAGAAAAGAAGAGAGAAATTCGGCCAAGGAAGAAAAGAAAAAGAGAGAAGAAAATTTAGCCAAGAAAAAGAAAATAAAGCAAGTGAATAAGTGAAATTTTTTTTTTGAGAAAAATTGAGCTAAAGTTTAAGTAATCAAAACTAGAAAATAATAGAATAAGCTAGTTAAAATGAAACACTATGCTATACTAATGATCTAATGAATTTAATCCAAGTTTAATTCTTAGGTGTTCTACTCAATAAGGAAAGAAACTTAGTTACTTAACCTAATTAACTTAAGAAATCCTCCAACTAATAAATCAAGGGTTAATACTAGATTTCAAATGAAAGAATTTTTCTTTTAAGTAAATTTTAGGGTTTTCTCTCTTTTTTTTTTTCTACTAGTATCATTATTATTTTATGCTACTAGTGGACATACATGAGTAAAATAGTTTCGTATGAATTTCTAGGGTGTCACACCTTGTGCCGATATGGTTTATCCTCGTTTTAAGCATATTTCTTCCACTATTGTTTAGGGAGTGAGAAATTGGGATTCACCGCCATCTTTCTATTTCTCTTGTATAACGCAACACTCTGGTTGAGAGTATGCTCTATATGCATGTCGTAATTGGTAATAATCTAGTACTACGTAATATTTTATTAAAGCACTCTGCCACTTTGGTTGATATGTGGCCCTACCTATATCTATCTTCCTTACAGAGCACCCATTGGTGCAATTGAACTGAGCTACCGGTCAACCATTGATGCATTTCTTCACTCATGGCCTCAAGCTACCTTATAAATTCATAATATTTTCTTTCTTGTCGTGTAGATCTGGCGGCCCACACAAAGTTTTTCATTTTGAGAGAACAGGTATAATTCTGTCATCAGTTAAATATGCATGACAACACATTAATTTGAATAGAGTTCAAATGATGAAGGAAGTATCATATCGATAGTTTTTGAACTTTTTTGTAAAATTAACTTTAACATGGACCAAGCAGAATCGATGGGCTACAGTGTCATTTGACCAATTTTGCATTGCGTGAATAATTCCCTTATGCTGATTAGAGATGATGCAAATCTTGGGGATGTTTCCAAAAATATACTGTCGTAACTGCTGCATAAATCATCCCCAACTGCAATTCGTTTCCTCATCCACAAGAGCAAAAGCTAAGGGTAGAAGTTGGTTGTCCACAATGAAGCCAACGGCAACTAGAAGTTTAGATTTGTAAGTCCCTTTCATAAAACTCCCATCAATACAGACAACAAGTTTTAGGCACCTGAAAGCTTGGATGGTAGGACCGAAAGCTCAAAAGTCATAGTAAAAAATGAGGCATTACGATGTGCTCTGTGAATAGTGCAGCCAAGACACAAATGTATTGGAGTTGTTGACGATCAACTCCTACATGAATGCTGGTAACTCGACTGTAGAAGTGGACCAGCCCCGTATACAAAGTCAATAGACCTTCACTGTGCATACCATGCTTTTTGTACGAAATATTGGTGCTGAAATGCTGCTTGACTACTGTTTGTATTTCCTTCACCTGGAACAACAGATCATTACTAATTTAATGGACAATAAACTTGACAATGATCTTAGAGCTCAACTATCGGTGATTGTTAGAGTTTGTCGTACGAACACAATTATGCTCTTTCTGCAAGCTCACGATCATTCACATTTTGCGTGTGCTCCAAAGTGTAGCACTTGGCTTCCAATTATAGGGAGTGGCAGAGCTCTGCGCCTTACATATGACATACTGTGTATGTTGATTGCTTTCTCTAACCTATACTTCCTATTATATTTCACTTACCATAACTTGATAACTCATTGCACATATTGTTTTGTCTCGAACAGTTGGCCCAACAACAAATCCTGTGTCTGATCATTACACAGATTTAGCCTTATGTAGCTTTTACGGTCTATAGGGTCGTATGTCATTATTGCTTTGACACCTTCAATGTCTCGCAACAATTACCTTCAATGTCTTGCAACAATTCCATACCTTCATTCCCACTAGTCGAAAGGCAGTTGAGACTTGCCTTGTGGGTTGAAATGGTCTCGTTGCATGAATCCTCGTGCTTCAAGTACTCGCTATCTGGTTTCACTTCAAAATCTACATCCTCGTCCATACCAACTTCATCCTATGTTGTACTAGCTGTAGAATATCCATGATCATATGTAAAATAACTTGAAAATGCTATCGAAGTATCATGCACTATCTAGCTACTACTAAGTCGATCAAAAGTTCTGACTCTAGTACGGCATCGATGGTGAGGTAGATTGAAAGGCAACGATACTGTTTCACATTCATTAACAAAGTTACCATAACCCTCAGAAATCATAGGTAGAATGTGGTGTATATGTTAGTTCGCCTATATTTAAGCTGCATAAATTGGCATTTGTTTGATACTCATCTACCTCAACGTATATCTCACGTTGTGTGTGCAGTGACACTTTCTTCTTCATATAATACAAAGTATCAACATCATCATTGTTCCTTATCGGCACACCCGTATAAGTATTTGAGCCAACAAGATTTCTTAACAACATATTGATCTTATATGATTCTCTATCCAATTGCATGGCCTTGTATATTCTATCAATCAATTCATCAAAGCCTATACATTGCCTCACTAATATCATTGTATTGCACCTTGAAGGATCATATGCTAATGATCTCCCAATGTCTACAATTCTTCCTCCCCAGTATAGCTAGATAACTAAACCGTCGTCCATTGAAAAATTTGCCTATTACTTACACAACTGTCATTTCAAGTCAATAAATTATTTAATTCGATCTTCATTATTCTAAAAAATATTAATGTAAAATTCTTAATGTTTAACATAAAAAAAATCTTAATTTAAGTCTAGTTACTTTTAAACATATACCAAAAAATTGTACCTATGTCTTTCCAAAATTATCTTCATAATTAAAATAAATAATTCCAATACAAATTAAAACACATATCATACCTGTAGATACCAAATTTGACACACTATTTATTATTCTAACATTGGGGGGCTTTTTCTACTTTTCGGAGTCAAATCCTAATTTTTAGGTAAAAATGGGCAAAGTCAACAATACTGGGGGCAAAACAATAATTTCTAGCATGTAAATATTTTTCAGCATTTTTTTAGCCCTAAATTCATATTTTGTACTCTTAGACATGTTTCTAAAATTTTCTATTTTTTTGTGGTCGATTGCTATTTTTTTTTTATATTTCGTCAGTGTTGGGGCAAAATGGTCATTTCGCCCTCGCGAACACTTTTTTGGTCCGTTTTTTGAATCCCAAATTCCCTTTTCAACTTTTAAGTCTAATTCTAATTTTTGGTTTTTTTTGGGCCAATTGCTATTTTCTGTAAATATTGCATTCGGGAGCAAAACGGTCATTTTTGCACACAAGTGTATTTTTTGCTTGAATTTTATTAATAAAATTCATAATTTGGACTTTTTTGATTTTTTTTCTTTTTTTTGGTATTTCAGGAGGGATCATGACATTTTTTAAAATTTGTATCAAAATTATTTTTAGAAGGGTAAAATTACAAATTATTTTTAAGGGTATTTTAGTATTTTTGTCTATGCTTGAAGAATGAGATTTGAGAAGCTTTCTAGTAGCTCCACAAGTTTTATCCTCTTATAATATAAATATCTCATTTTATTAATTAATAAAAGAGAAAAAAAGAAAAGCTGGAAGAGATTTTTTTAGTTTTTCCTACCACCTAGAACGCCTAGAACGCACACTAGTTCATCTTCAAATTTACCCCTAGTACATCTAGAACACATACTAGTTCATCTTCAAATTCACACCTAGAACACTCACTAATTCATTTTCAAAATCACACACTAAACACACACAAACACACATTCACAAACACTCACACAGTTCACACATAGTTTACACACAACGCACACACTAGCTCACACACAGTCATTCACAATCACATACAACAAAACACACATAGACACACCTACTGTTCACACACAACACACATTCACAATCACACACTGTTCACACACACTAAAACACATTCACTGTCATACACACACAAATGCACATTCATCCACACACATACACTGTTAACCAAAAACAAACCCAACTCCACTGCCAACCACCACAAATAGCTAGGAAAGCCACCAAATCACCACCCAAGACCACCCTCACATAGCTACAACCACTAAAGCAGCCCCAACATCACCATTATTGCATAAACCAATAACTAAACAACTTGCTAAAAAAAAAAAAGAGAGCCCAAATTGACAAAAACACCCCAAAACAACCACAAGCCACAGTTTCACAGCACATTGTCTCCAACCTCTGCCCACTACACTACTAGAACAGTCCAAAACAACCACCAATTCACCACCCAATTCATACCCGAAACCACCACTAGTGCAATTCCAAAAAATCAACCCCAAAACTCATGCCGTTCATCTACCAAATCACAACCCAATCAACCTCCATCTCAGTGCCATAACCACAAACCTAGACCACTCCTCAGTCTCCTTACTACCGTCGGACCTTCTCTATCACTACTATCACGCCTAAAACATCAATTGCAAATCTGTCACCACCTCATCATCAAGCTATAATCACAGCCTTCACCGCCACCTTGCATGCAAACAAGTCACCAATTCGGACTCAATACCATCAACCACCAGATTCACATCTCCCTAGACGAGGCAAGTTCTTAGATTCTTATATTTTAAATCCTTGCATCTATACTAAATTTGTATGTGAATGTTAATTGGTTTGTGACTGATATTTGAACAAGCATGATTTTTTGTTTTATATTTGGGATTTAGAGTTTGATTTGGAAATTTGACTTTGAAGATGAATTTTGAGAATTTTGAAGAAGGAAGATTCCTGTAGGTGAGGGAAATTGAGTTTTTGAAAGGGATATTTAGGCCTTGTTTGGTTGGCTAGGAATCTAGGCTGGGAAAGTACTCTAAATCCATATTTTTAAATTCATGTGTTTGGTACATTTTTAGGCTTGTATGGAAAGTAATAACTTTCCTAAAACCAAGAAAAGTAGTAGTAGAATACTAGGATTCTTAATCTTCACCTACTGTTGGTCTTCTAATTACTTTGCTTCGAAATTTAATTAAAAAATACGCTCAGACGTTTTAATCCACCCCTTTCTTTCTCCCCACTCTAAACAAAATATCCATCTCTATCTTCTCTAAGAACGTAGACTTTCAATCCAAATCCCCATCCCCTCTAATGTGTTCTCGCAACATCAGGTTAGGAACAAATTCCATATTTTAGTTTTAGTTTTATTATATTTTTTTCATTGGTTTATTTAGGTTTAATTACTTGTGTAATTTTTGGAGTTTAGGGCTCAAAAGTATATATTTTTATGTATAAAAGGTTATACAAAATAATCTCGAATTTGTGGATTTATTTATATTCAACATAAGTTTTTTATTTTTTTTTTATCTATTTTGATTCTTGTGTTTGCTTTGTGTTTGTGTATTTTTTATATTTTTTTATAAAAGAATCCAGATTTGTATGCTTGGTTTGCCACGGCAAACCAATTAGATCCATTGGAGATGGTTTCTTGATTAATAGTCTTGTTAAAAATTTCAACGGGGGTGACTTTGTAGGTTTTTTTTATAGCTTTGGCAATTATAGAGATAAAAGAACAAAATAGAAGTAGAAGCAGGATAGTTGGCATAGAAATTTCTTCAAGTAATCCTCACCTAAATGGTCAATCTTTAACATGTTATTCATATATGATACTATTTAACTACCTTATACGTTAAGGCATTTGTTGTCATTGGCCATTGATGACAGATGAAAGACACGGAATTCTGCCAGAACCAAACCTTGATATGTCAACGAGAAATTGCTTAAACTTTGATCTTTTTAAAATTTGCTCTACATATGGGGCCCTTTTGTGCAGTTGTTTCTGGAGAGGTATTATCGCAATGACATTATAAAAAAAAATTCTTCTTTTTTAATTCTGATGCCTGGTTTGCAGGAATTGATAAAAGGATCGCAATCCTGCAGTGCGTTCTCTTGGTCCATGACTACAAAAGCTCATAGGTCAAGCTTTGGTTTCAAAAGTAGCTGGCTTTGACTCCTAGCTTCTCAATCCTAGCTTTGCTACTTTGACTGCACAAAGCTAGACTTCACGGGCTAGAGAGCACATCTCAAGAATGCGCTCTCTTCGGCCTTGTTTTCATTTTGCTTAAAGGCTTCTTGTTTTTATTATAATGCTATTAGTTTAATTGTATTTGATATTATATGCTATTGTTTTTCATTGTAATTAGTGAAATGTTTGCTATTTTTTTATTAAGATACAATGCCTTTATGTTTTTGTTTTGATTTAATATATGTATGTCTATAAATTATTGTATTATGTTGGTGATTGTTTCATTAATTTGATGGAATAAGTTGCTACTTTTTTATTCTATTTGTTAACATATTGGATTTTTTATTTTTAGCTGGTATTTGAATGAATTATGTAAAGCAAATAATTCTTGGAAATTATTCAAATTTGGAATAATTAAGAAAATAAGTTGAAGAAAAAGCAAAAAGGACAAGTAGGAAAATAATTAAAAAGTAGGTATCGAGGAACTAATTAAAAGTTACATATGACATTGTAATTAACGATTCACGGAAAAAAAGTAAGCAAAAAATATAAGAATGATTTTAGAAATGTGAGACACCTATGCTATCCAAGTGCTGAATAAAGGTAAAATTTTGTTTGCAGTTAATAGTTGCGTGTAAGTGAATATCTATTAAACTATTTGGATAAACACATTTTTTTCCGTTTTGTTTTGTCCTTAAATACACATGCCTTAAATTGTGTCGCATCAAGTTGTTACCTAATAAACAAGTCCAAAGCCACCCTGTCCAAGCTTATTGGTGATTGCAAAGTTACCAATAGGTTTCATTATAGTAGATAAGTCAAACATTGGTAGCTCTAAATCTTCATCTCGACTTTCATTGTTAAGCAGTCCATCTGTGATAGCCCCACCTTACCCTAAGGCGTACTCAAGGGGCTCAGCGTACTGCCTGCCTAACTCTCGCTAGGACTCGAGTCAAGCACATACTAGATTCCATGAAACAATTGATATTCTATAGAAAACTCGTAAATACATTCATATGATTCAAACTTAAGAGTAAGGGTACCAGTTAAGTAGTTTACATCATAAACACCTAACTAATATAGTAAAATCTCAAACATCCTTTTTACTAACAAAATCCTACCAAGAACTATTCTTGAATCCTCACCACCAGCCTTAAGAGTAGGAGCCTGTTTAAGGAGAACTAAATAAAAGGGATGAGCTATAATAGCCCAATGAGGCTTCCCACACATGCAAACACACAGGCAGACAAATTAGAAAATAAATAAATAAATAATAATGCCATAAAACAGTATAAGAACAAGTTAAGTAAACAATTGATCAAATAAAGAATGATACATCTCAACCATGGAGAGCAAGCTCAACCGCGGGAGTATCAAGTATATAATCATGTGACAATAGTATTCGGACCAATAGAGATAATCAAGTCCTTGCCAATGATCATGTAAATATCAGATAACAGAACCTGAAACCACCCATGCACCTTTACCTCCTCAATACCTCCACTCTAGGGAGAAATCTCAACCTTTGGAGGGAAAAATAGTTTGTTCAATCCAGAGTTGGCCTCTTTGAGGAATCTCAACTCAAAGGAAGAGAACACGAACCCCAACGCCCAAACACCTTATATCCTCCTAACTAGTATGACTAACCGTGGTGTAACTGGTGAAGTGTAACCACGGAAGTCTAGCCCGAAGGCTCAGTTCAGTTGAAAGTTTACAAACAAGTATATTCACATTTGATAGAAGTTGTGCATGTAACAAATTGTGGGATAGATGTGATAAAGTACACATCTTACCTTCATATAGCACATTGTAGTAGCTAACAAGTATCAGGCATAAAAGTGGAATTAACACTTAAACATGCATCAGGCGCACAAGGAAACACTCACCTCAAAAATTCAAGAAAGTGCCTCGTAAAACGTGCGAAGGTTCAGACTTGGATCCTGAAATTCAAAAGTAGCCTAATTAACCTACTGGACTTTTCTTTTTAAAAGAATTTTGTAAAATATACCCAAGTTTAACTAGGGTTTTAAAATTAAATGTAAATTGGTTATAAGTAAAATCCAAGAAGTTGTAATAAAGGAATCCGAGTAAACCCTAAATCAACTCAATAAAGAAATTTAAGAAATTTCCTTTTTTGAAAGTAATTTGATTCTAAGGGGTAAATAATTCATTAGGTGTCAAAATTAAGGTTAAATTCAAAAGGAATGATTAATACTAGAAATTTGTTACTAATTTCTACTTTATTTACTATTATAGTTGCAAAACTTTAATAATTCAGTATAAATTCCATACCAAAAGAAAATACTGCTAAATACTATGGACTAAAGAGGTAGTTTAAATAAATATTGATTAGGGTTCAAGGTTTTTGTTGTAAGAAGAAATTTTGCCCAAAATAGTTAATTTATAGGTAAACTAGCTTTTAAAATCCAAGAAAGATTTATTGGTAATAGTCAAGTATAATTTAATAACTTAGCAAAATTAATGTAAGTTAAAATGATAAAACTCCGAAATATCCTATACTTAGGTAAATTAATGGTTTTAAACTAATTAATATCAAACTAATGATATTTAATTAAACTAAGACTAGTTAAATAACAAATTAGGGTTATTTGGTGAAAAACATACTAGAACCGAGTGTAAGGTTAAACTAGATCAAAATTTTCACTTACACATTTAATAAAAGTCAAGCTTCTAACCAGTTTAAATCTTCAAAAATTTATAAGAGTTTCTTCCTAAAATTGATTAATAAGGTTCCAAAATCGTTGCACAACGTTTTCCTAAAAATCGGTTAAGTAGATTAAGCTTAAGGTGCTCAATATTTGGTGTCACTTCAACCAGTTTACAAGCTGAAATTTCCAGCAGTTTATGTCATCAAAACTTGGCCAAAACAAGGTTAATATAGCTAGAAATATTAGGTTATCAAAGCTGGAATTTTTGTAAACTAGTAAAGCTGAAATTTGTTCAAGGTTTTGGAACAAGGGAAGTGCCGGTCAGCAGGCTGAAATTCCAGCAACTTCAGCCCACTAAACAGGCCTTAAATGCTGAAATTTTTCCAAAAGTTTTTTCCTCTAACAAGGCTAACCAACATGCCTTCTAACTCTAGTCAAAATTTCAGCCATGAATTCCAAGATTTTCCACTCAAATAAAGCATCAATTCTTATATAAGTCAACACTAATCAAGTAGGTCATAACATAGTTAATCTACTATTAAGGAAAGGATCAAAACAAGGGAAGCATCATAATCATGAGCATAAATATTCATATGTATAACAAGAGAACAAAATATAACCATAAATCTTAAGTACTTAATGAAATTATAAGAAAAACATAACAAATCTTCTATTGAAACTTGAAAGAACTTGAAGTTTCTTGATGAATATACTTCACAATAGGTAGCTTTTTAGTTGAAGAAGAGTGAATGGTTAGTCCCTTAAGAACCTTGAACTTTGAGCAAGAACTTGAGCTTGAAACTTGGAGAGAATTTGATGAAATTTGAGGAGATTTCTTTTCTAGTTAGGTTAAGCTTTTGGAAAGGATTAAGTTAGTCTTTTAAGTATTTAAAATGGTTGAAATTGAAGAGTATTTCTTGGCTTATGGTGGCCATGCCAAGAGAAGGAAAGATGCAAGGAAAATTGAGCCAAAATTTGAAAAGAATTGGTAAAAGTAAAAGCAAATGATAGGTGGCCATTCTTGGGTGCTAGGTGGCATAATCTCCTAAATATCTAAATGATAGGTGGCATAATATTTCCTAAATATCTAAGCTTGGTTGGTAACATTTAATTAGTGAAATTTCCTATGATTATCATCAAACATGTATTAATAATAAATCAAGAAATTAAATTGTAAAAGAAAATTATACAATAACAACTAATAAGGAAACTTTACAATTGACATTCATAACATAGAAACTTTACAATTTTCTAGGGTTTTACACCATCTTTCCTGCGCCATGATAAATTCAGAGTGTTTCACTCTCATTAGTAGGCTAACAAACTGGAAATCCTCCCATTATCATCCAGAAGTTAGCAAGGCAAATATTTTAGAGGAAACTAGAGGACAATGAAAAATCAACAATTGAAATGAGGATAATTTCTATCCCTTGTGGACTATTTGTACTAGGATAATAGATAATAATTACTAAGATACAGTATGCACATGCAAAGTGATAATTGGAATAAGGACAAAGTCATCTTGCTTAGTCAATAGAAAATTTAGAGTAACCACTATAGAGCATCTTATAAATTGCCCAAAGACTCGTAATTATTCTATATCCTTTAATTAGTCATAATTGTTTTATATATTCTTACTTCGTTTCATTTAATTACATGGAGTAAGAATATAAATACATCATGATAATTTCTATTGTATAGTATTGTAATATAGCAACAATCAATTTGAATTTGTTGAGGTATTACCTCAAGTTTTTTTTTTATAAATTCGTGCAGCTATTTATGTATTTTTATTTGTTTTACTGACAAATTTTTTTGTATTAACTCATAGTGATTGATTTAAAGAATGTTACATTATCATCGAAAATACAGTCTAAAAGGTCCATACTCTGTTAATGAATATGACCGGTCTCGATATATTTGCTGGTTAATATATGCTAGTGATACAACATGTTATTCGGAGTTACGCATGGATAGATTTACATTTAGAAAACTAGTAAATATGCTTCGAAATATTGGACAATTAAATGATACAAAAAATACAATCATAGATGAACAAGTAGGAATGTTTGTATACATACTTGCACATCATGAGAAAAACCATACAGTAAAATCTGGCTTGTTATGCTCAGGAGAAACGGTTAATATGCACTTCAATAGAGTATTAAATGCAATCCTTAGGCTTCAAGGGGAATTGTTTAAAGTGCCTAAGCCTATCCTCGAGAATTTGACTGATGAGAGATGGAAATGGTTTAAGTACACACAATCAATATTTTCACTTAATTTTTTAATTTTATGATATAGATAATAATGATAATTTATTATGTAGAATTGTTTAGGAGCTTTAGATGGAACTTACATAAAAGTGTGAGTACCTAAAGTTGATAAGCCTAAATATCGAAACAGAAAATGTGACCTAGCTACAAATGTCTTAGGGGCATGTTCACCAGACATGTACATCCTCCCAGGGTGGGAAGGCTTAGCTACAAATGGGAGAGTGCTTTGGGATGCATTGAGTAGAAGAAATGGACTACCAATCAGGGATGGTAAGTTAAATTAATAAAAAGTGAAAATTTAAAAAACAAAAAAGAAGATATAATAACAAAAACTTCAATTTATTTTTTCAGTTGGTTATTTTTTAAAATATTCTACTTTTCTATATTCTAGGATATTACTATCTTGTGGATGCGAGGTACACAAATGGCGAAGGATTTCTTGCACCATTTAGAGGTCAAAAATATCACTTTAATGAAGGGGCAATAGGATATCAACCAAATACTCTTGAGGAATACTTTAATATGAAGCACTCTTCAGCTAGAATGTTATTGAAAGATGTTTTGGGTTGTTGAAAATATGTTGGGCAATTATTAGGGATTCAAATTGGTACCCAATCGAGTTATAAAGTAAAATTACAACAGCATGTTGTCTTATTCACAATCATATAAGAAGAAGTATGCTTGTTGATCTAGCAGAAGCAAATTTGGATGAAAGTACCAGTAGATGCTGATGAAGAGCTTACTGAGTTAGATGGCGAACCTCATCACTTCAGTTGAACCTTCTACAGAATGGACAAATTGGAGACAACATTTAGCTAATCAAATGTATAACCAATGGATGCAAAATAAAAACAATGGATAAAACTAATATATAATCTCCTTTATAGGTCTTTATCTGCTTGGTTTAGGATGATTATAAATAAAGTTGTTCAACATATTATTTTATTTATAATTTTTTTTATTAATTTGCAGCAAAATTGTTCTTTTAGATTGTTTGTACCCTTGAAATGATAACTTTTGATTTGTTTCATATTAATGTTACATATATTGAGTGCAATATTTTTATTGTTTTTGAATGAGTACTTTATAAATTTAAATTTTGCAAAATATAATATGTTATTTATGTATTTAATTTTTATTGAATCTAATAATGGTCAAAGTATTGAAATATATTTGCTTATTATAGACATGAAATGTAGCTTTGGGTTTCGAAAAGGTAAAGGAAGTAATCATATTTGGATAGTAATCGATGATGAAAAATTAGTAGAAACTATGGTTGAGTTGAAAATTAGCAGAAATTTTGATCGGTGAAAATAGTAGTTGATTAAGGGAAGGGGTATAAAAAAGAATTAGAAATAACGTTAAAACAAAAGTTGCCAGGACATGGTCTTAAAGAAAAGTCACATATTGAATCTCGTTGCAAATTATTGCAGAGATTGTACCATGCTATTTATGAAGTGCGACATGGCGGAGAGTCAAGCGGCTTTGATTGGGATAATGAGAAAAATTGTGTTACTGACAACTATTGATGTATGGGATGCATATATTAAGGTAAGCATGAGGATTAATTCGTCATTTTTTTGTTTACGTCTACAATCTTTATTAATATTTTGATAAACTTAGCATACTAATAATGTGTGTAATTATTATATAGTATGTTAATATATTGATAAACTTACACACTAATAATTCATATAATGATTATAGAGTCATTCGGATAATTCCCTTATAAAAAACAAGACATTTCCCTATTATGATCAATTAGCTATTGTTTGGAGACATGATAGAGCTACAGGAAAGAATGCTGAACCACCTGCAACTATGTTGGAGGAAATAAATAGAGAAAATGACAAGAATGAAGAGGTTGAAGAATATGGTGAAGATAACGTTGAAACTCAAAACACCCAACTACCAACAGGTATTCCTCAAGACGAAGGAAGTTCTTGAAAAAAGACATCGCAAGAGGAAGAGGAGTTTTGATAATTTAATTGTAAGTTTGGAGCATATGACTAATGTACTAAGTGCTCACATAAAAGAAAACAGCAAGCAAATGATTAAACTTGCCAAATGTATTGTAGATCCAGACCAGTTTAGAGTTGATAGTAGGCACAAGCTCAATGAAGAATTTCAAAAATTGGATGGGTTGTCAGCTTCTGAGCAGCACAAATTCAAAATGAAACTTGTGCGATCCATATTTGCTTGATTATTTTTTCACCATCATGGACTCTGAGAAAGAACAATTTCTGAGGAAAACTTTTAGATTAACAATCAGTTGTGAAAGACGCATCGTATTTATTTATTTTATTATTTTTAATATAAATAATGTTTGAAATCTTGTTTTAATAATTCAGTTTCAACAAATATTTATTATAATTTAAATGCATGATTGGAATACTTGTCTCTTGGCCCCTATGTGGCCAATCAAATTATAAATGTTAGATAAAGTATAAATTCCTAATTGCTTCATAGTCTTTTATTTTACTGTTGGAATAATTAATAGTGGTTATATGTGATTAGCAACTAAATATGTCTTTGTTTATGACAATAACAATTTGTTACTTTAATTGAAAATAATAGTATTTTGTTACTAGATAATTTAAATGTTGATAAAACTTGATTGTTATTAAATTAAATGGAATAAACACACTCCAATTGACTTTATTAATTACAATGGCAATTAGTTATTTTTATTCAATAATAAAACATATTTTATTATTTGAATAATCTACCTCCAAGCAAAATTCAATTCTAACTGAATCAAATAGTGTTTTTTCTTGTAATAAGCATTACTTAACGACATACAAAACAAAGTGACATTTATAATGAAGAAAAGAAACATTACAGGAAAAAAATAATATTTATCAACTTATAATTTATTAATAATTTTCATTCTAGAATAAAATCATTCTCAAAACTTATTTCACATATTATAATTGTGGGGGCATTTTTTACAACACAGTGCAAATATACATTACTTTACTTGTTACATTATTATAAACCAAACGTTGTAATAGAAATCTAGACATTTTTTCTGCCAACATTCCTATGAGTATCCAAACACAGTTAAGTAATTAAATTACTTTCTCATGCAAATTACTTTCCTACATAGATTACTTTCTCTTACTCTTCCAACGACCAAACGAGGCCTTAGGATTGATGAATTTTGGACTAGGAATTTGGTTCGGATTTTGGGGGAATTTTGCGTCTCTAGAATTGGAAGAATGATTTGGGATATGCAGGCTTGATTCTTCTAAAGAATGTGATGGTAATTTAGGGGAAGTTTCTGCTAAACAAGACTTATTGGGAGTGGGCCTTAGTTTGTTGCCTTTTTCTTTTACATTTTATGTTTGGTCAATTAATCATCAAGATTGGGAAACTCGTTAAAGTAGTAAGGCTTTTTAGTGTGGTCCAGGGGGAATGGTTTTGTTTTTATGGCTTTTTCCCCCTTTGCTTCTTTTACTCTTCATGGATTTGTCTACTAATCATTAAAAGACAAGGGAAAAACAATTTGATATTTGGAGGCGAAGCCTTGGATATTTCTTTTCAGATTTTAGGATTTGCTTTAAATGAGTATTTGTATTTTAGTCCCTAGGTCCTAGGTTGTGTTTTTATGCCCTTTAGTGCTTGAAATCCCTGCATTTCAATTTTTTGTAATTGTAGATTGACCCCTTAGGCTTTAATTCCTTGCAATTAAGTCCTATAATTTGCAAATTTAGCCCCACACTTGTTAGAATTTGTTGTTTCAACCCCTCACTTGCTGGAATTTTGTCTAAGTCCCTTTAACTTGCTGGAATTTTAGTTTTTAAGTCCTATGTTGCTGAAATTGTATTTTAAGTCCTTATGGCTTGCTGAAATTTTGATTTTGGGGCCCTTGATTTGCTAGAATTTGTACCCCAATTTGTTAGAATTTACTTTTTTGTGCTTTATTTGACATAAATCATAGTACTTTTAACCCATTTGTTCATCTTGTTAGTATTAATACCGGGTCAAAGAGAGGTATCTCCATTACTTGTTAATTTTTCTTTCTATGCTCCAATGTGCTCCTATGTGCTCCTATGTGCTTTTTTATGCATTTTCTTCATATGTTTCTTATTTTATATACTTTTTTGTATATTTATTTACATTACGCCATTTAGTTTTGAATTTAATTATTCAACAAAAATGTAATAGATATGTCACATTTTCTTTTATTTTTAGCATATTTTTGTATTTAGATAGTTAATGTAATAGATAGGTCATTGTTATTATTTAGCAAATATTTGTATTAAATAGGCAACAGTAATAGATAGGTTATTTCACCCTCCCCTTAATCTGTAGCCAGGTTCACCAGTGTAATAGTTAGGGTTTGTTACTCTTTATGTGCTTACATGTTTATTTATTTTATCGCTTTCCTTAGGATTTTTGTATCTAGATATTATGCCTATGTAGTATGTGTTTCTATGAGTTCTTATATGATTTTGTGTTTACTTGCTTTTTGTTCATGGGCAATTTTCTCTGATTATTGCTATTTTAAAGAAAAGTCCCCATTTTGGGGACCTTTTTTTTTTTGCTTTCTACATTTAACGTCACCGCACAAGGGCTATGCGACAACGCAATACAAATTTTTTTTTTGTTTACTTTTCTTAGTGGGACTGAATGTCAATTAGGCAATTTTCGTCTCTCACAAACACAACCTAATTACCGTTTAACCCCCCAAATTAAAAAAAATTTAGTTAGACCCTCAAATTAATTTATTTTTACTGGTAAGGGGGCTAAA
Organism: Mitragyna speciosa; assembly: GCA_024721245.1. NCBI lineage: Eukaryota > Viridiplantae > Streptophyta > Magnoliopsida > Gentianales > Rubiaceae > Mitragyna > Mitragyna speciosa. Next base: position 12,171,467 of record CM045561.1, read on the forward strand.
TGGCAATTAGATAGTATTTGTGAGAGTCACTACACAGAGCGTGTGCGGTGACTCTCACAAAAATTATGTAATTGCCATTTAGGCCCCCAAATGTAAAAAAAAAAATAATTTACTAGTATGGGGGGCTAAATAGCAATTAGTTAATTTTTGTAAAAATCACCGCACAAAGGATATGCGGTGACTCTCACAAAAATTATGTAATTGCCATTTAGTTCCCAAATGTAAAAAAAATAAAAAAATAAACTAGTAGGATGCCTAAATGGCAATTAGTTAATTTTTGTGAGAGTTGCTGCACACCCTCTATGCGGCGACACTCACAAAAATTAACTAATTGCCATTTAGGCCTCCTACTAGTTTTTTTTTTTTCACATTTGAGGGACTGAATGGCAATTAGTTAATTTTTGTAAGAGTCACCGCACACGCACTCTCATAAAAATTAGCCCCCAAATGTAAATCTTTTTTAATTTAGGGTTTAGGGTAAAAAAAAAATTGATCTCCTAATTACTTGTATTGAATGATCATGACTTGCAACATTGTTCTTGTCGCGCCCTATTTTTTGAAAAACAGAAAAAGATGAGTGAAAAATAGTCACCCGCACACTCTTTCCCCCCAAATGTAATTTTTTTTAAAATTTAGGATTTAGGTTAAAAAAAATTTGTTCTCCTAATTACTTGTATTGAATGATCATTACTTGCAACATTTTTCTTGTTGCGCCCCATTTTTCAAAAAATAAAAAAAAGATGAGTGAAAAAGAGTCACTGCATACCATCTATGCGGTAACTCTCACAAAAATTAGCCCCCCAAATGTAAATTTTTTCAATTTAGGGTTTAGGTTAAAAAAAATTGTTCTCCTAATTACTTGTATTGAATGATCATTACTTGCAACATTCTTCTTGTAGCGCCACATTTTTTGAAAAACAGAAAAAGATGAGTGAAAAAGAGAGTAGTCTTTGTAAAAATAATTTATTTTGGGAAAAAAAAACAAAATGGCCTAAAATGGGACTTTAAAAAATGTAACGGTTTTGGGCCTGAAAATAGAATCTAAAAAGGATTTTTATAAAAGAAAAGAGTCACTACCTGGAATTGAATTTTGGTGTATCAAGTTACCAGAAAATATTTTATTGTAAAATGTAAGAAAATCAAAAATGATTTCTTTGAAAAATGTTTTTTGAGAAAATTGTTAGAAAAATGAGAAAATTCTTTTTAGACAACTCCAGGTCTTTGCAAACGAGAGAAAAATGAGTTTGGGAGTCACAGTTGAAGAAATGGAAAGTAAAGGCTTACACTTAAGGCACCCTTTCAACCTAACCGAGACTAGTTGTGAGGTTTAGTCAAAATTTTTCTAATATAACCCTAAATTCTATCACATTTGGATGTAACTATATGGATGCAAATCTAAACCTTAAAGAGATATCGAGAGAGGCAAAATGTCCCTTCGAGATTTAAATTGGATTTAACGCATTGATTGCACAACCCATAGTGTGAGATCTTGAGGGAGGCACAAGTTATGCAAAAATGAAATGCAAAACGAAAAATAAAATATAGATATAGATATAAGTGATCAAAGAAAGGAATGCAACATAATGGTACGGGGAACCAAGACTCGTGACACGATGTTCTTTCGTATAGAGGGGTAACGGCATGCTAAGGCCAAGAGGGCTAGACTTGCCCATTTTCTCATGTTCGAAGGGTTGACTATTTTTAATCTAGGCAAGAAAATGACCTATTTATCCTAAAATTCTATATGAAATGCAATCTAAGTGTTATATATTATACAAATACGGGAATAAGGGAATAGCTTAAGAGAAGATAACATAACAACTAGAGAAAAAACTAAAAATATAAGAATGTATGCAAATGAAATGAATTGCACATAAATGATGAAACTAATGTGTGAGGGGACATAAGGGTCTAGCATTGGACTAGCCAGTAATCTACAAATTCTCACTAGCGTTGGACTAGCGAAGAAACGAGAATTAACCACAACTACCATTGGACTAGTGTGGTGATGTCACGAATAAACATAAATTAAAGCATAATAAAATTAAATAAACACGTAATAACACATAAAGCATATAGGAGCACATAACACATAAGCATAATATTCTAAATGCAATATCCTAAGGAAAGTGAATAAAGCACATAACACACAAAAGCCCTAACTACTACACTGAGGAAGCCTAATTACAATCTAGATAGGGAAAGGATAATAAAAATGAACTATCCAACCTATCTATTACATTTTCTACCTATATACAAAATTTTTCCAAAATAAGAAAGGTATAGTTTATCTAATACATTGACTAGCTAAAATAAAAAATAAGGCTAAAAATAAAAGAAATTAAAACCTATCTATTACATTTATTTTGAATAATAAAAGTTGAAATTAAAAAATAATATAACATAAATAAATGCTCAAAGTAAATAAAATAAGAAAAACACATAAAAACGTAAGGAAAACACGTAGGAGCACATAATAGCATGTAAAGAGAAATTAAGGGATAATGGAGATACCTCTCTCTTGAAAACGATATACAAGTACTAAAATCACAAACAAACACGTTAATGTACCATCATTTAGGTAAAACAAAGTATAAAAATGAGTTATAACATCCAGTGAGCAAAAATGAGGATAAAAATATGAATTTTGGCAACTCTAAGTACTAAAAATGTGCATAAAATGGAAAAAAAAAATTCAACAGCTATAAGTACTAAACACAAATTCCAGCAATTAGTGGGGTCTAATATTGAAATTCCAGCAAGGTGTGGGGACTAAAACACAATTTGAGCAGGTCTTAAGGACTAAAATTGAATATTTTAGCCCATCCTAAGGGATTAAATGAAAATTCCTGCAACTAGTGGGGGTACAAAACAAATTTCAGCAATATTTAAGGACAAGAAATTAATTTTATGCACAAGGACAAAATTGTAATTTCGAGTAATCCAAAGGACATAATGGCGATTAAACTAGGACTTAGATTAAAGAAAAAGGAAATTATTGGGACAGTCTACAATTATTGATGACTAAAAATGGAAAAATGTTAAATATTCAAGAGTACAATAGTACTAACTAAAATCTTAAGGGCTAAAACTTGAATGCTGCTTTATAATAAAAATAACCAAAAAAATGCTAAACTAAGATAAAACTAAATTAATTAACTAAATTAACTTGACTAACAAAACTAAATACTAGACTAAAGGCTGAATTAAATTAAACTAGGAACCAATTTAAAGAAAACAGATTAAAAAAATGAAGGAACTAAACAAAGTTAAAAAAGCCAAACTCTAAAAGCCGTAACTTCCAAAATCTTTATTCGTAAACTTTTCTTTTTACTGCAAACGACAAGAAAGAAAGCCTTAAAGCTAAAGATGAAATCCCCTAGCCCCACAATCGGTCATTGAACCAAAAGAAAGTCAAAATTCACCCCACCATTTTCTCAAACCACATTTGCTTTCTTCATCATAGCTAAACAATGCACCTAAAAGTAGGGATGGTAATTTTTGACACGACTCGAAAATACGACACTGAACCTAATACGAAAATAATGAATTTGGGTCAAGGCTTGGCAAGTTCCGGATCAGAATCGAGTCGACTCCGATTGACCGGCCAAATAGACAAGGTTAGGTTAAAGTTGGAAGTTGGTTGACTCGTTTGACCCTAAAAAATCAAAAAAAACAGGTTGAGTTCGGGTTGACCTGTTTAACAAAAAAAAAACTTCACATTAAGGAAGTTTTCGGGTCAAACGTGGGTTGGCGGGTGCAAGTTGACCCGTTTGACCCGAAAACTTCCTTAATAATTAGGCATGTGTGAATTCTTTTTTTCGAGTTGGTGACCAACCAGTTTCGAGTCGTGCTTGAGTTGAGTCTTTTTGAGTTGGTGGGATGGCAATTCGGATTCGGGTTGGCTGTTATACTTGGGTCTTAATCCGACCCGCCAACCCAAACTCGACCCGATTGCCACCCCTACCTAAAAGCTTTCAAACATACAGCAAAACAGATTCTCCTCCCAAATACCCAAACCAGTTTCTTCTTCCTTACTAAAAATACCCTTCAAATCAAACCTTTGAATCCTCAAAATCAAAGCCCCAAATTGTTCCTTTTCAAATATAAAACTCTTTTCAATCCCAAATTCCTAATCACCAACCAAAAATCCCCAAATCCCTTGATTCAATAGACGATTATGCAACATAAAATTCAGAAATTAACGAGTATCAAAACACTTAAAGAAAACTCGAGGATTCTTACCTTCTCCGATCGAAATGGAGAGTGGTCTGGTGGCAGTGGTGAAATGGCTATTGGATGAAGGTGATGATGATTCGACGATGGTAGGAGCTTCCACTGACAGTCATATGGTGACACCATGGTAGAGCCACTGTTTATGGTAGTGGTTGTGATTGCAAGTTGATTTTTGCTGGTTCATTGGTGGTCCTATGTGGTGCTAATGGTGATGAAAATTGCAGTGGTGGTTATTGAGGCTATTGGGATGTGGTGAGCTAGTGGTTATTGGTTGTTCTGGGCATTTGTGTGTGTATTGATTGTGTGCTTCTTACGTGAATGTATGTGTGTGTATGTGTGTTGTGAAATTGTATGTATGAATGAAGTGCGTGAGTAATGTGTGATGGATCGATAATGGTGGTTATGGATGGTTACTGTGATTTTTGGTGGCTGTTTGTGTAGTTTGTGGTTGTGTGTGTAACATCCCACGTCTGGGCTGATCCAATAACTTTTGAGCTTTTTAAACCACGGGCCCAAAATGCTTAAGCCAAGTTATTTAGTAGCCCAAACGTAGGATGTTATATACAAATCATTTTCTTTCTTCCCACCAATGTTGGACTTTTTGAGGGTCTCACATTCACCCCTCCTTATCAGGCTTTGTGTCCTCGCAAAACCCAATTCATATCATAATCCGAACTGTCCACTCGGTTGTATCGGATTCTAGAGGTGGCTCGTACGGGCTCTAGAGGTGGCTCCCGCCCTTAGGTCGACGTAGCACTTAGCCCCGCACAGCACTTAGTTCCTCTACTTTCTTGCGTAGTCCGACCCAAATACCATAGGCCCAGTCTCACCTCGTGTAGAGACCACACGAGGTTTACTCTGATACCATTTGTAACATCCCACATCTGGGCTGACCCAATAACTTTTGAGCTTTTTAAACCACGGGCCCAAAATGCTTAAGCCAAGTTATTTAGTAGCCCAAACGTAGGATGTTATATACAAATCATTTTCTTTCTTCCCACCAATATGGGACTTTTTGAGGGTCTCACAGTGTGTGTCCGTATGTGTGAATTTTGTGTATGTGAATGTGTGAAATGGGTGTGAATTTGGTGTATGTGACTATGTGAAGTGTGTGTGAATTTGGTGTATGTGACTGTGAGTAAAGGAAAGGCATACAGAGACTGTGAGAATGGCGCGAACTGTCTATGCTTAGTGAACACGTATTGTGTCCTTATGGTGTATGTTTGAATGTTGCAGGATGTATGCTTGTGTGTGCAGGTGAAGAAGTATTGGTGTTGTGGTTGTGTGATACTGGAGTGGTGCAAGTGAGTTGTGTGTTGTGTATTTGTGCTGGTAGAGTGGATTGCAGGAAGGCTAGGGGATGAAGATCGTGCAGATGGTGAGTGTTGTGTGATTGAAGTTAAAGATAATTGGTGAGAATGGTTTGTGGTGAGTGAAGTTGTAGGAGTCAAGTGTGTGCAGAAAGGTGGAGTGACTTTTTTCTTGGTAATGACGGTGAAAGGTAGAAAAAAACAGGCCAAAAACAATCCCCCAAAATCTGATGAAATTAATGCTAATGTTGAATTTGGATGGTGAGCTAGATAGAGTTGGTGGTTAGGGTGGCTAGAAGATGATTTTTTTTTTTTTTAACTCACCATGCCTGACTATCAGCCATAGCAGCAGTAACAGTAGCGGCAACGCTATTGTTGTGGTTTTTTTTTTAAAAAATATTTTAACTTTTGCAAAGAAAATAAAATCAAAATCAAATTAAATCAATGTGGACTCCTTAAAATTAAAAGAAACCTACTAAAATTCAATATTGCTAAAAGAAAGAAACTTATTTATAAAAATCCGTCATTGATAGAATATTAGGAAACGTACCGTTAATAGACAAAAAATAAAATTTTGAAATAAATACCAAACGATCTTTAAAAAATCATGAAATTTTTACATAAAATCTATAAGTATATAAAATAAACATATAAAATTTTTCACACCAAAATTCTAATAAAAGAGGTTACATTCGAAAACAAGCCATTAACTTAAAAAATATCAAAATTCTAGATAATTAGTAAAGGACTCCGAAAAATTATTAAAATTAGAAAAAAACAATAAAAAATGTAAAAATACGAATTTAGAAATTAAGATAAAATAAAAGGTATTTATATACTAAAATCACTATTTTGTCCCTGATACAACTAACTAGTCACAATTTATGCAAACATTACGATTGACCCACAAAAAACAAAAGATACGCTCAAATGAAGTAAAAATACGTATTTTTACAAAGGGTGTGTCAAAATTTGGTGTCTACACTTCTCTTAATTAATTACTTGAATCATAATTTCTTTTGCCTCCAAAAGTTTAGAAAAAAAATTTACATCCGAGGGCTATATCTAATTGCGATCTTTTTACCTCCAAATGTAAAAAAAAAAAAAAAAAAAAAAAAAAATCTTTTGGAGGTAAAAAAAAAAAAAATTTGTTCTCCTAATTACTTGTGTTGAATGATAATTACTTGCAACATTTTTTCCCTAATTAATTACTAGAATTACAATTTTTTTTACCTTAACACGAACCCTCAACTCTAACTCTAACCATAACCTAAACCCCAATTCCTAACCCTAAACTCTAAAACCCTAAACCCTTAACACAAACCCTAACCATGACCTAAACCCTAAATCCTAACCAAAACCCAAAACCATAAACCTTAAACCCTAAATCCTAAAATCCTAAACCCTAAAACCCTAACCCAATCTAAACCCGAAACTCTAACACTGACCATAACCATACCCATATTCCCTAAACCCTAACAAAAACCCAAAACCCAAAACCCTAACTCAATCTAAACCCTAATCGTAACCAAAAATCCTAAACCATAAACCCTAACCCGAAACCTTAAACCCATAAACCCTAACCCCTAAACCATAAACCCTAAATCCCTAAACCCTAGTTATTATAACATGAACCCTAGTCCCCTAACCCTCGTATCTAAATGCACTAACCCTAATCCTCTAACCTTAATATACACTAACTCTAATCCACTAACCCTAATTTTAAAATGCCCTTACCTTAATTTGTAAACCCTAAACTTTAAGTTGTAATCCCTTAATTAAGTAACTAAATTATAAAACGAAAGTGTAAAAATTTATAAAATAAACAGTAACCATAAAAAGTTAATAGTGACAATATAGAACACCGTTCTACCATAAAAAGTATACATAGTTTTGTACAATTATCGTCACAGGATACAAAATAAGCACAAGAATGACAATATAAAACACTACTCTACATATGCCTTCTGCCCCTCTCCTGTAATGTGATAGAACAGCCTCATCTCCAGTGCCTCCTCTAGTGTGCCATGTATTGCTGCTCCTATTGGCAAGAAGATCTCCTTAATCTAGCATCATGATGTAACAGCGATGGAGGCTCGTGAGCATCGTCAGAATCAGTAGCAATCAGAGTTTGGCCACAGTGCGGACACGACTATAGTTTAAAAGGTCTATAAATAGCACTCTTGGAAATGCTAGGGTGAGCAATAAATAAGCATCACCCCGAGTCATGAAGTTAAAGATAATATCGTCCCTAACTGAAGAACTGTGCGTTAACATGCCCTGGTCAGTATAGAGTCCAAATGCTAATATCTGTGTAAACGTGCTGAATGGATCATATGTCGAAACATATTTTGACTGTCCAAAGGAATCAGCACTGTGATGGGAAAAGTGGCCACTAACATCGTCGTCCTAATCCAGTGGTACCTGCCTTTGCTAACGACGACAGCCTCTTTGGCTTTGTCCTTGTCGTTACTTGCATACACGAAGAACAGGGTCTTCACGCAACATTTGAGACAACGACGATGAACCGACTTCAAGTCAATCAAATGTTTCGAGCTGCATGCGATAGTCTCTCTCAATATATTATATGCTACCAAATGCCTCTTATCGTACAGACTATAACTAGGTGCACATACAATGATGCTGTGGTACATCCTGCGTAAAACGCTCATGAGAAATCCATTTGATGTGTGTCATATTGTCTACCTATAGAAGTGAAATACGAATTGCATGAGTTAAAGTATACTTACCAAAGACGCTTCACAAGCAAATGGTTATATAAAGTACAATCAGATCTTCAAACACAATGTAAAATTAAAGCATACTAAATAATCATGTCGGTTTTTATCTCCACGTAAACCATTCCAATGTGAAAGGTGCACAACAAGAAGTGTAAAATATCAGACAATATATAACAAGTACCAATGCATGTAATCAAGGCTGAAAAAATTCGGGTCTGCAGGGTAGCCATCTATCACTAACTAAGCACAGAGACCCTACTGATGAATCTAGCTACTATGATATATTACCCAATCGTGATCGACACGGCCAAATTTGTTGACGCATGCAGCTCAAAATGCATATCAAACAACTCAGGGATATCTTGATGAATGTTAAATTGTCGGAGCACACGATTTAGTAGATGAACCTTTATAATATCAAAATAAATGAGCAGGACCTTCGCCCGCCATACATGCACATCAACAGTGCAGTCCGAGTGTATTGAAGTGAGAACACTTGTCATGTACGACTTCTATATGAACTCACGAAATAAGTTTTCATCAATGTTAGGAATTAGTATTCACTAATGAGAGAATAATTTTTATCAAATTACAGACGATTACACAACTTACATCATATTGTTCAAATTTCGAGAGCTAATTTCGATAATACGTTAAAGAATGTTGGGGTGCATTATCACCCCTATGAGTAGTGCTGCAACATGCCCCCATATATACTAGCCTGCTGGTAATAGCATTGGGATAGTGATCTCCGATCGAAGAGTAGGCAATCTTTTCCCATGTCCAAAGCTTTAACAGATGCTAAATATCAATATTTTTAGTCATAATATTTAAATTAGATATCGAAGTTTATTAATAATGAAATTGTTATGGTATCATACTTGTAACAGCATATATAAGCCGACAGTGACTATTGATGATGCATGGCATATCCTACACATAGACCTGTAGAGTGCCATTAGCATTACACTGCCCCAAACTATAATGAGACATACCCTGAATGTCTCGTAATAGTTCAAGAAGTGTGATAATGCCAAATTGGTACAAGTATCGATAAACAACTGTCTACCTAACAACATCAAAATGTACATCCGAGCGTACTGCCATACAAATTCATCGTCCATATTATATGACAATCTGCTAATAAGACGTCGCTCTAGGAAAACTATCCTGAGTTTGCCATCTTTAAAATTCTCATCATTAAGGCAAAAATCCAAAACCTCAAGGAAAAGAGCCTTCTTTTTCATGAGGTTTGGGTTTCAGTCTACCAATATCACTAGCAACTTGTCGATACGTAATCCTCATAGAAGTACGTTTTGAAGTATCACAGTAGCCTCACCGAATGATAGGTGAAATGTGAGTTTTTTGGTGTTACCGCTCTATCAGTGCTGTGATTAGCGCCTAATCGTACAACTTACCTGTATCAACAACGCAATTAAATCTAATCAACTCTAAATAATGTATAATACGAGCATCCCTAGCATTTTTAATAGAGCTCCAAAAATAGCCGTCACATCTCTTCGCTTTCAACCGCCGCTCATCCCTAAAAAATATGTTTCGGGACCGGAACTAAGACTATAAAACTAAAAGACCAGTGTTGTGCAATTCAGGATAAAGATATGTTGTTGATGCAGTAAAGGAAATGTTGCCACAATACTAGTATATGCGCAAATAAATAAAACTTTATTAGCAATTAAGATGAATTAAAACACAAAATACATAAACGTAAAACAGTAAAATGTTAATTTGAGCATAAAGATAATATGACTGCATGAGATAATATATATAGAACATCAAAGAAAATTACATGTAACAGTATAGGCGCAAATTATTTATATGTACATTATTCATAATAGCACATAAAACACTAACTAAAATATGTGCAACATCTATGATACAAAAAAATGAAATATAAAAACGTTTACTAGTAAAATTGGCTTGATTGGGAATATAGCGCCGCATTGTAACTTGGCTGTAAACAAATACTGTATCTCCGTGAAGCATCAGAATAGTGGCGATCCATTTCGTTTCAAATTGTGATGTTCTCTACCGGTTGTTTGTCCTTTCTCTCAATCGTTTAGCATCGTAAACCTGTGCAAAATCAATAGACATCCAATAAACCTAGTGTCTAATTGGGTGTAACTAGTATGTTCATGTTTGAAAATATATTGCATTTGTGTATACGGGGTCAATAAATTCAATAGGTTAAATGCCCACCTTTCGACATGTGGTCAGAACATGAGAACTTTAAAGATTGGTATTTGTTGTACGTGCATGTGTCTTCAAAAATTCACCGTCTAAAGATTTTCACCTCAGTTATGATGAATCTTCGTAATCACGTTACATTCACCCTCAACACTGTTGCACATTATAATCGCATGTCGTCGTGTTTTCTCCTCGTTTTAGATGTATTTCTCCTACTGATGCTTAGAAAGTGAAAAACTGAGATTCGCTATCATTTTTCTTTTTCTCTCCCATAATACCACACTTTGGTTGAAAATGTGTTTCACGCATGGCCTAATTGGCAACAATCTGGCATTGCGTAATATTTTGTTGAAACACTCGATAACATTAATTGATGTGTGTCCTCACCTATACCCCCATCTTTGCAAAGCACCCATTAATGCGGTTAAACCGATTCACTAGTCAACTATAAATGCACCTCTTCACTAATGGCCTCAATCGGCCTCATAAATTTATTGTATTTTCTTTCTTGTCGAGTAGATCAGGCAGTCCACACAAGATCGTTCAGTATAAAAGAATATGTATAATTCTATTATAAGTTTAATATGCAATACAAAATATTAAATTCAATGTAGTTCAAAACATGTACTATGTAATTATCATACCACTGATTTTTAAATTTTTTATGAAATTAGTTTAGAATGCTAATCTTCTAAGTATACTGCAATATTGATTAGTGAAATGTATATATAGTAAATGTTCCATTTGCATGTATAATAGTGTAATTATTTCACCAACCAATATAGCAATATAAATAAAAAGTTAGTATTCCAAGTTAATTTTACAAAAAAAAAATTTAAAAATTAGTGGTATGATAATTCTATATTATACGTTTTGAACTACATTGAATTAATATTTTGTATTACATATTAAACTTATTTTAGAATTATGCAGATTCTTTCAAACTGAAATATCTTGTGTGGGTCGTCGGATATGCCCGACATGAAAGAAAATACAATGAATTCATGAAGTAGATTGAAGCCATCAGTGAAGAGGCGCATTGATGGTTGACCGGTGAATTAATTCAACCGCATCAATAGGCGTTTTGCAAGAACGATGAATACAAGTAGAAACACACATCAATCAATATTACCAAGTGTTTTAACAAAATATTACGCAGTGTAAAATTATTGCCAATCAAGGCATGCGTGGAACACACCTCAACCAAAATGTTGCATTGTGGGAGAGAAAGAAGATCACAGTGAATCTTAGTTTTCCATTCATTATGCATAGTGGAAGAAAAATGCCCAAAACGAGGAGAATGCATAACAGCACGCAGTTATAATGTATAACAACGTTAAGGGTGAATATGGCGCAATTACAAAGATTTATCATGGCAGATATGAAAATTCATAGATGGTGAATTTTCAAAAACACACATACACGTGCGACAAATACCAATCTTTAAGGTTCTTCTATTCCCATATTCTCACCGTATGTCGAAAGGCGGGCATTCAGCCTATTGAATTAATTAACCCCATATACACAAATGCCACATATATTTTCAAATATAGATAAGCCATTTTCACTCTATTAGGCACCAGTTTATTGAGAACCCGTTGATTTTGTGCTAATTTGTGATGCAAAACGACTGAGAGAAAGAACACTAGGTCGACAGAGTACATCACGAATCAGAACAAAATAGATCAGCGTTGTCCTGATGCTCCACAAAAATGTATTGTCTGTTTATAACCAAATCACAATACGACATTATGTCTCCAATCAAGCCAATTTTATTAGTAGACGCTTTGTATATTTTATTTTTTTGTATTATAGATATTGCACATTTTTATTTACTATTTATGTACTACTATGAACAATATACATACAAATAATTTGCGCATGTATTGTTACATGTAATTTTTTTTATATTCTGTATATATTATCTCATGCAGCCGTATTATTTTTATACTCAAATTAACATTTTACTACTTCACGTATATGTATTTTGTGTTTTAATTCATCTTAATTTATAACAAAATTTTATTTACTTGCGCATAATACCAATATTATGGCTGTATTTCCTTCACCGCCCCTTATGGCAGACCCTCATCATGGACCGCACGGCACTAGTGTTTTGATTTTACAGCTTTAGCATTGGTTTTGAGACGTATTTTTGGAAACAAACGGCAGTTAAGGGTGAAGAGATGTGACGGTTATTTTTAAAACTTTATTAAAAACATTAAGAATGCTCGTATACATTATTTGGAATTGGTTGTATTTGGTCACGTTGTTGATACGGGTAAGCTGATGTACAATCAGGCGTTAATCACAACATTGATAGAGTGGTGGCACTAGGAAACTCACACATTTCACCTATCATTCAGCAAGACTACTGTGACGCTCTAAGACCTTGCACTTTTATGGAGATTGCATATCGACTAGTTGCCAGTGACAGTGGTCAAACAAGATCTAAACCTCATGGAGAAGAAGATTTTTATCCATAAGATTTTAAATTTTTACCTTGATGATGGAAATTTTAAGAACCGCAGACTCAAGATGGTTTTGCTAGAGTGAAGTTTCATTGGCAAACTGCTATATGATGCGGACAACAAGATTATACGACAGCGCGCTCGGATGTACATATTGATATTGTTAGGTAGACAGTTGTTTGTTAATACTTGTGGTAATTTGGTATCATTACACTTCCTAGACTATATAGGAGACATTAAGGGTATGTCTCGTTACAATTGGAGCAGTGCAGTGTTAGTGGCACTATATAGCTCTATATGTAGAGCATGTCATGTATCATCGTTAGTACTACCAACCTGTATATGCTGTTACAGTTACAATACTATGAAAATTTCATTATTGATAAATTTTAATATTTAATTTAAATGTTATGACTAAGAATAATGATATGTGACATCTTTTTTAGCTTTAGGCATGGGAAAGATTGCTTATTCTTCAACTGAAAATCGTCACCCTAGTGTTATTACCAGTAGATCAGTATACATAGGGATCACACTGGAGTACTACCCATACAAGTGTTAATATACCTCAACATTTTTTGCCCTACTATCGAGATCAGCTCTCAAAATTTGAGTAGTATGTGTAAGTTGCGTGATCGTCTTTAATTTGATAAAAATTATTCCATCACCAGTAAACATAATTTCTAACATTGATGAAAATATATTTCATAGAGTTCATATGGAAGCCATACACGACAAGTGTCCTTATCTTAGTACATTCGAATTGCATTGTCAATGTGCATATATAGCCGGTGAGCGTCCCGCTCATCTATTTTCATATTATAGAGTTTCTCCTACCAAATCACATATTTTGACAATTTGGCATTTATCAAGACATTCTTAAACCACCAGACACGCATCTTGAGCTACATGTATGGGTAGATTCGGCCGTACCGGTCAGGATTGAGTAACATATCATAGCAGTTGGATTTATTGATAGGGTCTCTGTACTAAGTCAGTGATAGATGGGCCCTCTGCAAACCCGTACTCTCTCAACCCTGATTACATGCGTTAGTACTTGCTATATACTGTGCGATATATCACACCTCCTATTGTGTGTCTTTCATATCCGAATAGTCTACGTGGAGATACAGGTCGACATGATTATTTGGTATGCCTTAATTTTACATTATATTTAAAGATTTGTTGTATTTTATTTAACTGTTTACTTGTAAAGTATTTTTTATAAGTATATCTTAACTCAGGCAATTAATATTTCGCTTCACTAGATGGACAGTATGACACGCATCGAATGGGTTACGCATAAGTGCCTAACGCAAGATGCACCATAGCATCATGATATGCGTACCCAGTTATAGTCTATACAACAAGAGGCGTTTGGTAACATGTAGCACATTGGGAGAGACTACTGCATGCAGCTCGAGACATTTGACCGACTTGAAGTCGATTCATGATCGCAGGCTTACGTGTTGCGTAAAGGCCCCATTCTTTGTATACGCAGGCAACAACAAGAACAAAGCCGAAGAGGCCGCCGTTGTCAGCAGGGATAGGTACTACTAGATCAAGACGACGATGATAGTGTCCACCTTTCCCATCACAGTGCCGATTCCTCTAAACAGTCAAGATATGTTTCGACATATGATCTATTCAGCATCCCTACATAGATGTCGGTGTTTAAACCCCATACTAACCAGGGCATGTCAGCACACACTTCTTTAGTTGGAGGCGATATTATCTTTAGTTTCATGACTCGAGGTAATGCTCATTTATCATCTCGCCCTAGCACTTCTAAAAGTGTTATTCTTAGAACTTCTGAACCGGAGTCGTGTCCTCATTACGGCCAAACTCTGGTTGTTACTAATTCTAACAATGCTCATAAGCTTCCATCACCGTTACATCATGATGCTGGATTGAGGAGATCTTCTCGCCAACAGGAGTAGCAGTACATGGCACACCGGATGAGGCACTAGAGATACGACTATTCTATCACACCACGGGACAGAGGTAGGAGGCATATGTAGAGTGGTGTTCTATATTATCATTATTGTGCTTATTTTGTATCTTGTGACGATGGTTGTGCAAAACTATGTATACTTTTTATGGTAGAGCAATGTTCCATATTATCACTATTAACTTTTTATGATTACTGTTTACTTTACAAATTTTTACGATTATGTTTTACAATTTAGTTGCTTAGTTAAGGGATTACAAATTAGAGTTTAGGGTATACAAATTAAGGTAAGGGCCTTTTAAAATTAGGGTTAAAGGATTAGAATTAGTGTATTTAGATATCAGGGTTAAAGAATTAGGGTTCATGTTATAATAACTACGGTTTAGGGTTAGGGTTAGGGTTTAAGGTAGGGTTTATGGTTTAGGGGTTAGGGTTTAGGGTTAGAGTTAAAGTTAGGGTTTAGGATTTATTGGTTTAGGGTTTGTGGTTTAGTGGTTAGGGGTTAGGGGTTAGGGTTTATGGTTACGATTAGGGTTTGGGTTTAGGAGTTTAGATTGGGTTAGGGTTTTAGAGTTTAAGATTTTGGGTTTTTGTTGGGTTTAGGGAATATGTGTATAGTTATAGTCAAGGTTAGAGTTTAGGATTTAGGGTTTAGGGTTTAGGTTGGGTTAGGGTTTTAAGGTTTTGGGTTTTGGGTTTTGGGTTTTGGATTTTGGTTAGGATTTAAAGTTTAGGCTATGGTTTAGGGTTTATGTTATGGATATGGTTAGGGTAAGAGTTTAGGGAATGTGTTAAGGGTTTAGGATTTACAGTTTTAGGGTTTAGGGTTTAGGTTATGGTTAGGGTTAGGGTTAGAGTTCAGAGTTTGTATTAAGGTTAAAAAAATTGTATTTCAAGTAATTAATGAGGAGAAAAATGTTGCAACTAATTTTTATTCAATGCAAATAATTAGGAGAACAATTTTTTTTACCTCCAAAAGTTAATTTTTTTTATCCATTTGGAGGTAAAAAAATTGCAATTAGATATAGCCTCCAAATGTAATTTTTTTTTAACTTTTGGAGGTTAAAAAATTGTGATTCAAGTAATTAATTAGAGAATAATATTGCAAGTATTGATCATTCAATATAAGTAATTAGGAGAACAATTTTTTTTTACCCTAAACCCTAAATTAAAAAAAAAATTACATTTGGGGGACTAATTTTTGTGAGAGTTACCGCACACTCTCACAAAAATTAACTAGTTGTCATTTAGCCCCCCTAACAGTAAATTTTTTTTTTTTTTTACATTTGGGGGACTAAATGGTAATTATATAATTTTTGTAAGAGTCACCGTACACCCTCTATGCAGTGACTCTCACAAAAATTAACTAATCGCCATTTACCCCCTACCTGCAAAAAAAATTACATTTAGGGGGCTAAATGGCAATTACATAATTTTTTGCGAGAGTCACCACACAGAGAATACTATCTAATTAAATTTTTTTTAATTTGGGAAGATAAGTAAATTTTTTTTTTAATGTGGGGGCCTAAATGGAATTAGGTAGTGTTTGTGAGAGTCGCCACACAACCTCTATGAGGTGACTCTCACGACAATTTGCCATTCAGTCCCACCGGAAAAGTAAGAAAAAAAATTTGTATTTGGGTCGCTGCACAAGGGCTGTGCGGCGACCCTTTTGACAAAAAACACAGCATTTGATGCACTGACACACGATATTAAAAAAATATTCACAGTCGCCACACACAGAAAGCAAAAAAAAAAAAAAAAAGCCCCCAAAATGGGGACTTTTCTTTAAAATAGCAATAATTAGAGAAAATTGCCTTGTTCATGCTTTATTGGTTTTATTATTTCGTCACTACACTAGTCCGATGCTAATTGTGATTTTATTACTTCCTAGCTAGTCCAATACTACCGAGAAATTTGTAGAAAACAAGCTAATCCAACCTAAACCCTTAGATCATTTTAGTGCTAGTCTCATCCCTTGCATGCTTTTCATCCCCTTGCACGCACTTTAGGCTTTCTTCCATTTTTGCATGATATTATTATTATTATTATTATTATTATTGTTATTATTATTATTATTATATCTAATGCATGACATTTCGATTGCATTTCATACAGAATTCTTAAATTATTTGTGTGTTTAGACAAGAAGAATCGCCCCTTTTATAGGGAAATGGGCAAGTTTGGCCTCTCTTAAGCCTTAGCATGCCATTTTTCCATCTACGAGTAGAAACAGTTAGTCATGAGTTTTTAATCCTCGTACCCATCATGATTGTATCCCCTCTTTCTTTTATCACATACTAGCTGTACTACTATTTTCCTTTTCTTTTTTGCACCTCATTTTGCATTTAAACTTGTGACTCCTACGAGGCATCGTTTCAAGTTTTGCAATTAATGCGATAATCCCGATTGAGTCTTGAAGGGATATTTTGTCTCTCCTGACATCCCATTAGGCTTAAGATTTGCATTCATTTATTCATGTCCAAATGCAATAGAATTTTTGAGTTATTTTAAGAAAATTTTGATTAAACCTCACAATTAGCCTCAGCTAGGAAGAAATGGTGCCTTAATCGTGAGCCTTTGCCTTCCCTTTCTTCAATGGTAACTCCTAAGCTCATTTATCTCATTTTCAAAGACTCGGAGTCATAAGAGAGTTTTTCAAACATTATTCTAATAAATTTTGTTTTGTCTTGTTTAAAGGTATACCTAAACTCATTAGCAAGTGATGACTCCATTTTTAAGAAAACCCTTTTTCCAATTTATTCAACCAAAGTTGTCACATTTTAGTTCCAGCCTTGTTTTTGTTTTTCAAAAGATCGATTTTTTTTTCTAAATGTACACTTTTTCACAAAAAAAAAAAAAAAAAAAAAAAAACTCGATTTTCCCACTCAATTTTTCAAAAAGAAAACTTTCCAAAAGATTTTTTGTTTTTTCTGGGTGCGACAATAAGTATTTATTTCAACTAATACAAATCATATGAATTAATTATTACATTAATTCTATTTATGGGCAAATAAATATTAAAAATTAAAATGAGTATACTACATTATTGTTATTCATGGAAAATAAACATTTTAACATAATGCACTTACAATGACAATAAAGTCATTTTAACATTTCAACATGACAACTAAACTATTATCCCTAATATATAATATTTTACCATAACTAATTATCTGTGGAAAATAAACATTTTAACATTACTAAATAAACATAACTTTAACATAATACAATTATAATAATTTTAACATAATAACTAAACTATTATCCATATTATATAACATCTTGACATAACTAATCATCCATTCAAAATAAACATTTTAACATTACTATATAAACAATAATTTTAACATAATAATTTTAACATTATTTTAACATAATAATAAACTATTATCCATAATACATAACATTTTAACATAACTAATTATCCATTGAAAATAAGCATTTTAACATTACCACATAAATATTATTTTAACATAATACAATTACAATAATTTGGTGTATAATAATTTTAACATTTTAACATTACCTAATTCCTAATATTTGGTCAAATGTAAGAATTAACACTGATTAACAATTGAGTTCATTAAATGGCCTTTGTGCATTTCATTATATTTTTCATGCTTCCAGAGTTCAACTAAATAGCCTTTATGCTCTTAATTCTCGTGGCAAGAAAACAATAATGCCCATAACTTTTAGGGGCAATCTTAAATTCAAAATTTCTAAATGGCAATTCCATATGTTTTCAATTTTCCCAAATGACAAACAAATGATTCAGATTTAGAAGATAACACAAAGGCATACATTTAACATAACCATTATCCATAAAAAATAAACAATTTAATATTACTATATATGCATTTAACATAATATAATAACACAATGAAGGCATACATTTAATAATTACAATTTATCAATACCTAACAAAATATTTTCACCCTAACTCTAGCATAATTTTATTTATACAATATTTAAAATATTTAAACAAGTAGCAGTTTATACTAACCTTGTCTCGCTAAATCCTATTCTGTTTACTTTGACCGGAGGCTCCTTTGCATGCCGGTTGTGCAGCCACCTCTGCCTTTGTCCTTTGCTCGCCCGCTGATTAAACAAATAGAGAGGGGGAGTCTGGATGCAAACTTGCTTTAGAGACAGAAAGCAGAGAAGAGAGATTAGAGATTGCTTATTTTTTGGTTGTGCCCGTGAAGATGAATGAATTCAGCTTTTTATAGACTAATTTGGCCTCCCAAGCAACTTTAACTTTGATTTAACAAAAAAAAAAAAAAAATTTGTGTGAGTGTCACCGCACACCATTTGTGCGGAGACACTCAGAACAGCCACTTTATAAGTTTTAAGATTTAAATTACTTATTATAAAAAATAATAAAAAAATAATAAAAAACACTGAGTGCCGTTTGCATAGGTTGTGAGTGTCACCGCACATCACTAGCCAAACATTGTCAGCGAATATCTGAAAACTGCAGCGTGGTCACATGGAGCATGAGTGAGTATTGCGTGCACCACGCGTGTCACGTGGCGTGCCACGTGGTGCACTAGAATCAATCACACATCGCCAAATAATACAAGGTATGACCCACCATTGCCACATGGCGATAAATTATTGGTTCTAATATATCACGTGACAATGCACGTGGTGTATTGTATACTTTTCCCATGGAGCATGGCCAATACCGAGTCTGGCATGGTCAGGAATCTGACTGTTGATTGGCTTTTTTGTTACTGTGGCCGCACACTGTGCGGTTACACTAACACAAAAGCTGCTGAAAATTTTGTTGTTTACTATTTTGCAACTTAGTCCTTCATTTTTGCATTTTAGTCCCCATACATTTCAAACTGAAAAAATTGCCACAATCTAAGATTCCACCCAAATTTTGGAATCCACCCAAGATTCCTCAGAAACGGCGGACTCTTCTTCTATTTAGCAATAATCTTAGGAAACTTGCCTCCGTTTTCCAACCGTTGTCTTTCTTCATCTCGTCAAAGAGAACGCAGACAACAGACGCGTCCAATCCACGCGCTCATTTCATACAAAATTGAAAATCTTAGAGACAGAGAGAGAAAGGAGGAGACGTAGCCATGTGTGGAATCCTCGCGGTTTTTGGTTGCGTTGATAATTCTCAAGCGAAGCGTTCCCGGATTATCGAACTCTCCAGAAGGTGAATTTTTTAAATTCAATTTCGTTTTATTTGTTTTAAATGCATTAATTTGGCTGCAAAACTTGAATGTGATTGTATTTATGTGTATTTCTTCATTTATTTGTGTAAATGAGATGATAGGTTTTGATTTTTTAGAATTTTGATCTTTACAGTTTTGATTATTATTAGAATTTCGATTAATTTTACTCTTATGATCTCGGATAAAAGTTGAAAAGGAAAATGCATTAAATTTTGAGAGGTGATCATCTCTGTTTATCAGCTAACTAGCTGAATTAGCCGAATTTGTTTAGAGGATTTGTTTGGTTGAGCCTAAAATGTTATGTTTGAAGAAAGATAAGAATTTTGAATTTTCTACAACCAAGAAGCTTCTGATTCGAAGTCTAAATACCTAAAAATTGTTTTTTTTTTTTTTTTTTGGATGTTATTCATTTTAACAACTTCCATAATAAGTTGATTTTCGTGATAGTAAAGGTGAAATTATGTTACAAGCAATTTGATAATACGATTGTTCTAAAGAAAATCATAGCAGAGGTAATCTTTGCCTTTTTCTTTTTTCTTTTGGTATTTTTGGGGATTTTTTTTTTTTTCAGTCCTCCTTTTTTGGGCGTTTTTTTTTTTTGGGTTTGGGTTGTTTCTCGTGATAGTAATGATGGAGTTTGTTTTAATATAACAGTGATAGATAAACATCAGTATTATTATTCCTATATGGAAAATAGCTTATGCATGTGAAATTTGTAAAATTTTTTGGGTCGATGTAATAATTTGTTTGATATGTCTCCAATATTTGGTTAGGACTGAAAATGTTTGAAGTGTCATTCTCAAAACTGTTTTGTGCAGAAAGAGTATATGAGAAATTAAAACCTGGTATTTTGACTTTGGTCTGAACTTTAAGTTCATCAGAAACTGTAAATGAGTACTTAATATCCGGTGATGGTATACCAGGAGTCCTGCAAAACAATAATTTATAGGTGAGATGAATGATCAGTATAAAAGTATTACTCCATTATGCTAGAACTTGCTGCATCTACTTCTGATACATTGTCTATCATATCTTATTAGCATCTTTGTGTATTTTCTGGGACTGGAATATTATGATAATTAGATGACCGTCTAGTGCAGCTGGACAAAAGTTTCCTAACCATTTTTTTTAATGTACCATATTGAAAGTGTAGGTAGCGCCATAGAGGTCCTGATTGGAGTGGCTTGCATTGTTATCAGGATTGTTATCTTGCTCATCGACGGCTAGCTATAATAGATCCCACTGCTGGAGATCAGCCTCTATATAACAAAGACAAGACAGTTATTGTCACAGTAAGAGAAGTTCCCTTCACAAATGATGTGCTGCAAAATTTCCGTTGGTCATATGCGTGGATATATTTGTACTCAATGTCTATCCTATGCTTTCTTGCAAATAGTATTGCGTAGAATCTGAAATTCTTGATAGTTATCAAACAACTAGTGCAAAGTATGCATGCTGACACACAAACACAATAGACATATCCATAAACTTTGAATGTGGTGGCTAGGTAATTAGGTGAGAGTTAAACTAGCCAACTGCCAATTGAGGGCTCTCAGAAAAGTCAGCTATAAGTTTGCCATTTGGTGCTGGAATTTTGTGTTATCTATCTTAGTTTTAACCTAAATTATTATAGTGATTGAGAGGACTGGTAAATTATTCAATACAGATAACAGTGGTGATTTTGTCACTTAAACTTAGTGAAAACAGTTTTGATCATGTGCTACTTGGCATGTGTTTATACTGATGGTTGTGGAAGGCTGCTGATGTGGAGCAATATGAGACTTCTTGAGTAATTTTTGAAATGAATTTTTGGTAATTTTCAATTTGTTCTCTCCACATCTGGTTGCCAGTTTTTTCCTTTTTACCCATTTGGGTACTATTACACTTGCTCATTATAAACACTTTCCCATGCATTGATTTATGTTTATCTCTATTAGGTTAATGGAGAGATATATAACCACAAAGCATTAAGGGAAAAGCTAAAATCTCAGCATCAGTTCCAAACAGGAAGTGACTGTGAAGTTATTGCACATCTTGTAAGTACTTATACTTCTTATTAGGCCCAGTACTCTTCTTGATCTACATTTGGAAGCCATTTTGTGCCTGCTAAGTCACATATCTACATTTTTTCTGTTTTTGTTATTATGATAATATACTCCAGGATATAGCTGAAAATTACATTTGTTCATTTCTGTCCATCTTTGAATTTTTGTTGTAGCTTTGTTTGTTTCCTTTTCCCTTGTATGATGAACTTCCACATTTCTCTCTTTGGCAGTATGAAGAATATGGAGAAGATTTTATTGACATGTTGGATGGAATGTTCTCTTTTGTGCTTCTTGACACCCGTGACAAAAGTTTCATTGCTGCTCGGGATGCTATTGGTATTACACCACTTTACATGGGCAGGGGCCTTGACGGTATGCTACTTTTATATTCGGTAGTAGCTTTGAATTCCTTGGTGGCATAAATCTAGCCTATTTTTCTTTCTTCTTAGATCTCGTTTAAAAATGCTGCAGTGAAGCATGAATTTCAGAAAATGATATTCAATAGACAAGGATTGTATTAGATTGTTGAGTTGCAGATATTATTTTAATACTTTTTTTGGGGGGGTGGGTGGGTGGATCAAGTAGCTTTGATTCTTCTTTTACATCCATTCTGACAATAAAAAGTAATTTGTTGATCTGTGGATATCAGCAGTCTATTATACACTCCTTTTCCTGTGGCAGGGCTTTGGTAGTGTTGCTCCAGTTTATCTTGAAAAATTTTCTGATTGGTTGTATAGTTTTGCTTCAAATGTTTTTGTTTGTGATCTTGTGCAGATTTAGTTGCTTCCATCAGGGGCTCAAGTTGATTGTTTATCTGAAGCATTTCAGTGCTTTAGTTTACATGTTAGACACTTCTCTGAGATGGTTAGACATATGATGCTTTAATTTTCACCATAAAAGATTTGAGAAGTTGTGCTATTTAGAGTTCTTTCTTCTGATAATGTGGGGTATCTTGTTCTTGCTTGTTATGTGGTGATAGCCCGTAATGATTAAGGGTGGTACATAAGTTTTGGTGCTAAAATTAAATTGCTCTGCTGATGAGAAATTTGCTTTGGCTTCTTCATATTTGTCTTTGAGATGCTTAATCAGATGATCTGTAACTTATAATTCCAGCTACTTGTTTGGCTTGGAACAGCACACACATACATAATACTTCATTTGACCAAGGGACAGTCTTTCTTCTTTTTTTGCGTTCAACATCAAATCGTTGATGATCTTAGCCATTTTTCTATTCCTTTCTTGCACTTGGAGCAGCATGCCTTGCTTCTTTGTTGACTTTCTGAATGTTGTTTTCTTTGATCTTCATCCTTACTTTGATTTTCCCCTCAAAAAAGAGAATAAAAATGGAAGGGAAAACCCGAAAGGGTTTCGTTTTTTGGCTGGATTTATTATGATAAATTTGTTTTTGATTGGTTTTATATTTTTTTGGACTATTATGTTTAGTTTAGATACTGCCACATTCTCTACAGGATCCGTTTGGTTTGCTTCAGAAATGAAAGCCTTGAGTGATGATTGTGAGCGATTCATGTCTTTCCTTCCTGGCCATGTATATTCAAGCAAGAGTGGTATGCTTATTTCAATTCATCTCAATTTATTGCCTGTAGTCAATTATGTGCTTTTACAAAATGGAAAAAAAAGTTTTTCCTGTGAATTTTTTTGTGGAATTTTGTTCCAAGAAAATTTTGCAAGATTTATATGATAAATGATCTTACATTAGGATAGAAAAGTAATGATTTGCTTGTCTTAACAAATTCTGATTGGTCATTTTTGTGAGATCATGGAAAAAGTACAATGGATTGACTGGGAAGATTATGACATTTGAATAGCACAATATTCCTAAGCAAATGATCCACTGTCCTGTTCTTTTTTTTTTTTTTTCTTTTTTTGTTTATGGATAAAATCTAAGACGTGTTGTAAAGTATTATGAATAACATGATTTCAAAGCTTTTTTTAGATGTTGTACAACGGTTATTTCAAACAGGAATCCAGGTTTATGCAGAAAACTTCAATTATAGTTTTTTTCCCTCCATCTCTTCAAATATCCACTGTTTGTGGAAGGTATGCTTTGCTTTTCTTTTTAATATCTTTGAATTACATCCATAGAAGGGCTCCAAAGATGGTACAATCCAGTATGGTATTCAGAACAGATTCCTAACACTACGTATGATCTCCAAGTCTTGAGCAAGGCCTTTGAGAAGGTTGTTTACTGTGACTTTTCGTTAAGGGGAGCTCTGTTACCTAGATTTTCACTACTATATGGGACACGTATAATTTTCCTCAGCCTGACCTTATCTCATTACCTTGACTCATGCAGATTCTCAGTTCACAAGTTAGATCTCTAGGTTTTAGTATCTAATGTTGTTTTTGTTGGGTAATTTAAGCCCTTAGTTCTTCATGTCTGTCTGCATATGTGTTCTCTTGTTCTTTTTCTCATTTAATACACTTGGTCTTTTTCTGTCAGTATTTGCCATGTTTCTTGTCCCTTTTAGTGCATTTTCTATTCTTTCTTTGTTCACCTTCCGACATTTTCTCTGCCTTTGTATAAGAAAAATTTACCATGGCCTTTTTGCACTTGCCTTGTTCTACATATGGAACACTGATTTCTTATTGCCTATGATATCTGTTTCTTAAATGTGCAGGCTGTAGTTAAGAGACTTATGACGGATGTGCCATTTGGTGTTATTTTATCGGGTGGCCTAGATTCATCACTTGATGCTGCAGTGGCATCTAGATATTTGTCCGAATCAGAGTCTGCCTGCCAATGGGGGTCACAATTACACACCTTTTGTATTGGCTTGAAGGTAATACTGTGCATGATCTTTCCATGTTTTTGCAACTTGCTTTTGTGTCCCTCATTGGTATTTGGAATGTATTTGTTGTCATTTGGACCATATGTTGGTAAAAATTTGAAATAAAGGCTGGTTGATTGCAATAAATAACTAAGAAGAATAGCAGTCCACTGAATACTTTTATTCAGAATCCAGTTACCGTGACAGTTGGTAATCACTGCAAAAAATGCTGATTGTGCCTTTACCTGAATGGAGAGTATATGCAACTACATTATGATCATTATGGCAGGCATATCCTGAATGCAAGTTCAAATTAATCTTGTATTGTATAAAGAATTAATTTTCCTAAACTGCTATATTGTGCTGATAGCTTATGTAGGTCACTGAGGATCTTTTTCATTATGTGTCTCCAGTTCATAAGGAATGAAGTTTGTTGCTGTGAATATCTATCGTGCCAGAATTCTTTTTCACTTTGTTCTAGCGTGATGTTTTCAGCACCTGATAGTATTCAAATGATTGCATGCTAGAACTACCAGAAAAATTGCAGGTAGGTACTAAGTGGTGGTAGTCTTTTAGCTTAGAATACTCACATAGGACTGTAGCAGATGTTATACAGTTCAATTACATCTAGGGGTGGCAACGGGGTCGGGTTTTGAGTTGGCGGGTCGAGGTTGAGATCCAAGTATAACAGCCAACTCGAACGCGACCCGCCATGTTACCTACGAACTTGGGGGGGAAAAAAAAAATTCACATGCCATTATTAAGGAAGTTTTTCAGGTCAAACAGGTTAACGTGAAGTTTTTTTTTTTGGGTGAAACAAGTTGACCCGAACCCAAATTCAACCTGTTTTTTTTTATTGAGTTTTTTCGAGTCAGACGATTCAACCCTATTACAACCCGAACCTGACCTGTTTGTTTGGCAGGTCAGTCGGGTTGGACTCGATTCCGACTTAAACCCGCCAAGCCTTGACCCAAACCTATTATTTTTCGTGTTACTTTCGTGTTGTGTTTTCGGGTCGTGTCAAAAATTGCCACCCGTAATCTGCAACAGTCTTGTCCAGTTGTTAATGTTGATTTATATGTGCTATACACGTCCTGGTTTCAATGTAAATAGCTGCTTATTCATCTGCTTCATATTTGCATTGACTTGTGAATCCTGCACCTACAGTTGTGTATATGACAAATGTAGTAGTATCCAGTTTTCACTCTATTCATATAATGCACCCCCTTCTATTTTGTAGATCCGACCTTAAATATGTTTGTCTTCTATCAGTTCATGGTTTCTTTTGTTCATCCATTTGAACTTTTGTCCATTAGGGACTCTCCAGATTTGAGAGCTGCCCAGGAAGTGGCTGATTATTCTTGGCACTCGCCACCATGAGTTCTACTTCACAGTGCGGTAATTTTTGCTCTACACGGTGGAGTCAACTCTTTACATTTGATTCTACCACCAGACTTATGTGTTTTCCTCTTCCATGGTTATGGTTGCATTATCAGGAAGGAATAGATGCACTTGAGGTTATCTATCATGTAGAAACATATGATGTGACAACTATCCGAGCCAGTACCCCAATGTTTCTTATGTCCCGTAAAATAAAATCTTTGGGAGTTAAAATGGTTCTATCTGGGGAAGGCTCTGATGAAATATCTGGAGGCTATTTGTATTTTCATAAGGCACCCAACAAGGAGGAGTTTCACCTGGAAACATGCCGAAAGGTATGACTTATCATTAGCCTATGCCCGAAATAAATTATGGGAGGCCATTACCTAAGTTCTTGTCTTGCACAACATATATCAAAGTTCTTGATAGCTATTTGCTTGTGGATTCAGATCAAAGCTCTTCATCTATATGACTGCTTGAGAGCTAATAAAGCAACTTCGGCACGGGGTGTTGAGGCTCATGTGCCCTTCTTAGATAAGGAGTTCATCAATGTTGCAATGGGTATTGATCCTGAATGCAAAATGGTTAGTGCTTTGGATATTATCTGTGGTTTGTGTCATGTCATGGCTAAGACTGAAACTTCGGAAACTCAGGACATAAGAGATTGTTCAGAACCCTAACTCTTTCTTATCCTTTTGCTTGAAATGAAATAAAGGAACACAACCATTTAGATAAATGTGAATCATGGCTTCAATAGCAAGGGTATTCATATTGTCCGGAAAGGTAACTCGTTGGGAGTTTGCCATTTTCAGCAAACCTTGGGCAAAGGCCAGCAAAAAAATAGTGAGTTATACTTCTTCGGTTGTCATTCATTGCAACATCAATATTATCTTCAGTTCTTCTGGGTCCTTTTTCTCGTTTCTTCTCTAACTATAAAGATATTTGATTAATGTTTGGCATGGCTGTTTCATTGTGTTCATGTACCATTGAGCGATACCTTACTACAAAGTTATGTGAGTAATGTTTGTCATGGCTATTTGATTATATCCATTTGCCATTTGGCCATCTCATCATGGTCTCTCTATTTAAGGACTTGAGATTGCATGACCACGTTTTTTTTTTCCTTATCAGCATCTAACAATTTTTTCTCGTTTTGAAATGTTGACTTACTGGAATTTTGAGGATCAACTATTTTTCTTGTTCATACTTGAAACCTATAGTCCGCCTGCTGCTACATGCACCCAAACCAATGAATACAAATAGTCAGCCCGTACAGTGATTTTGCCGATATTTACTGAGTACCTAGCTTATTGAACCATTGCAGGTACGACCTGATCTCGGAAGAATAGAGAAGTGGGTTCTAAGCTATGCTTTTGATGATGATAAGAATCCATATCTGCCAATGTAAGTTGTGATTGCCAATTAAAGCGGTTCTGTTTTACACATTTCTGTGTCCTACATGAAGCAAAGATATTTAAAAAGTCATTTATTACACATATTTATCCATATTCTTTTATATTGTTACTGAAGCCTAGTTTATCTTGTTTAGCACATTTTGTATAGGCAGAAGGAACAATTCAGTGATGGAGTTGGATATAGTTGGATTGATGGGTTGAAGGATCATGCAAACCAGCAGGTTGGGAAATCATTTGATTTTTTTTCCTAATTCTTATGCCTAAAACATTTGACTGAATGCATTTCATGCATCATTGTGAGGTCACAGATACAATGTTAGCTAACGCAAGTTTTATGTACCCTGAAAATACTCCAACAACGAAAGAAGGATATTACAACAGGGCTATCTCTGAGAAGTTCTTTCCTAAGGTGGGTTTGCTTACTGTTCCATGTACATCAATAGATTAAAAATGTTTAGATAAAGGAAATCATTCTATGGAGGGAGAGGAAGAAACAACCAGGGAATGGATGAAGAGACATGAAGAACAATACTCGTTTTCCTAAGCTTCTTAAACCCTTTTCTTTTTTTGGCTTGCTGCTCTGCAATAAGATTGTGTTTATGGGCTTACAAAGCTAAATGACATATGATCTGGAATTGGGGGACAATTTATTCCTTCCTTATTCTTACATATATGACCTTGCGTGCATTAAAGACTTGTATCATAGTCATTAATACTTGTACAATGTGTCAATTTAGAATAAACCAGGTGCAGGTTTATCCTTTCCTTTAAT
Organism: Mitragyna speciosa; assembly: GCA_024721245.1. NCBI lineage: Eukaryota > Viridiplantae > Streptophyta > Magnoliopsida > Gentianales > Rubiaceae > Mitragyna > Mitragyna speciosa. The sequence goes on from CM045561.1 coordinate 12,199,977, forward strand.
CGTTTAATTTCTCATGCTCATTCTGATTTTTCTTCCTCATTTCGATCAGAATGCCGCAAGGTCAACTGTTCCTGGTGGTCCGAGTGTGGCATGTAGTACTGCAAAAGCAGTAGAATGGGATGCTGCGTGGTCAAAAAATCTTGATCCATCAGGCAGAGCAGCTCTTGGTGTTCATGTTCCTGCTTATGAAGATACAAAGGATTTTCCTCAAAAAAAAAAAAAAAAAAGATACAAAGGATAGTAACGCCAGGGTGACAGAGACCACGCCGCAAAAACTAGAAGTGGAAAAGACTGCTGTGACTGTTTAATTTCGGATTACTAGCATAGGCTTGTGTACATTCTCATGTAACAAGTTCTTTTCATCTGAGGCTCAGCTGCCAACTTCCAATAGCTGATTATGAAGAAATTTTGGTCTTGATTTAGTGAAAGCAATTCCATTAGTCACACGTTCCAGTAGCCTAGTACCCTTTGTAACCCTCCTGCCAGAGAATAGAGTATAAAAACGAAGCTGAAAGATTTGTAGCATTTGAACTGTACATTTTCTAATACTTCTTGTTGTTAAGAGTAAATCTTAGAAGTTATTTCATTGCCTCAATACAATCTTTCTCATAACAGTGTTGTTTCATTTCTCATGATCAAACTCCAGTACCGTCAAAACAAATGAGAACATGGATCCTGATCGAGCACAATGGGAACATATAATTCATATAGACGCCTCACATAGTGAGATAAAAGTTTAGTTGCTGTTGTTTGTTTGTATTTTGTTGATAAACTTATTGGATAGAGAGGTTGTTCGGAACTAGATGTTTTTGCTATCAATTCTTTTGAGCTTTAACTACAAATCTTCCTACAGAATACTAACTAGAAATTTTTGTTCAAGTCTATCGGAAATCTAATATTTTATACAAGGAAATAAAGCACCAAAAAGTCGAGAGATGATGGGTCCAAATAGGCAAGCTTCTTCATGTACAAAATTCCTGCTGTAACTTTTTAGTGTCATGTTGACATTAACAAAAAAAAAAATTATTTTTTCTTTTTTGGTTGATATGCCATAGAAATTACTTTAAATAGATTCCAAGCTTAATATAAGCATACAATAACAAATAATATTTTCCCACAAGAGTGTTTAGAAAATAGGTGGGAGAAATGTATTTAGGGCTTGTTCTCAATAGCTTTTTTTTTTACTTGATTTTAGCTTCTTATTTTTGAAAAATCTATTTTGTGACATTCTCAACTACTTTTTTTTTTACTTTATTTTTTTATTTTTAAGCTAAAATCAAGAGCAACTGATTTTTATATTTTTTAAAATCAATTTCAATAAAAATTAGAACTATTGAGAACGAGCCCTTAGTTTAAATTGATTCTACGAGTAATACAAGGACGCAATAAAAAATAAACTTTTCCTATGAGAGTGTTTATAGAATAATGGGCAAATGTATATTTAAATTCAAGTATTCACCAAATCATACGTAAAATAAAAAATATTAAAATTTCTCCAAACTTGGCCATTCGGGCATAACTTATAAAAACATGTAATACAAGCACTTGATCAAAAAATAAAAACCCTTCCTTTATATCTATGTCTATATCTATATCTATAATAAAAGAGGGAGTTTGTTGAGTGATTTAAATTTTCTTATGGATAATACCCTTATAAAAAAATATGAAGACAATATTATATCCCAAAGTTAAAAACCTTTTTATATACTTATTGAGGTTATTTTTGTAATATTGCCTTTGAAGTTTATTATAGCAATATAAATTCATAAATTGAATTAGATTAGGAATGATTACCAAAAACATAGATTGTGGGTACAATATACTTGGCAACAATTAGTATACAACTAAAGAAACTAAACCGTTATTAAAAAGGTCTGCGAAAAGAAAGGAACATAAATTGGCAAGGGATATGAAAAGGTTGGCGATATTGCCAGAGCACGGATTTTCCTGTCAGAGCAATTTTTGCTTAAATGTCAAGGTTACCCTTGACAAGTCAAACACTATATATTCTCATCAATTCTATGGAGATTTAATTGCATTAATCACTTCCTTTCTAAATTAACTCCCTTGTCCCTCTCTCTTCCTCCCCCTCATCTATCCCTAATTTTTCTCACTTCCTATCTTTTCCTAATTTTCCTCTTTCTACATTATTTCTTTAAGACTTCTATCAGTAAATAGATAACACAACTTATCATTTCTACCTACCTCTCTCTTTGGTAACTATTTTGATTGTTTTTATTTTTTTATTTATCCAAAAAATTAGTGGTAGACTTTTTGGGGTTATATAGTTAGGTCCTAAAGTAGTCTCCTGCTAAAAAAAAGTGAATGTAAAATTTGTTAAAAAATGTAACAACCTTTGACGTGCCTTTCTTTGACAAAATTCTTGGATTTCACCAAATTCGCATTTTTTTCACCCTTTTAAATATATTTAAGTACTATATTGAACAAGCACAAAACCTTTACATTTTTTAATTATCCTTTAATTTTTGCAAGCAAATTTAGTTAATGGAAAAATATTTAATTATTTATTTTTGCATAAGATTAAAATGTTTTGCTGTTTTTTCACAACTGGAGATTAGGATTATGGCAAAATTATTTCTCAAACTACTTTTATTTTATAATAGTGAAAAATTTGGAAAGAATTTTTTTTAGACTAATTTGAGCAATTTATTGAGTGTTATATATAAAATAATAGGCACAAGTCTCTCTTTTTTTTTTTTTTGCATCTTTTCATTTTTTTGTTTGAGATAAATATTTTTTTTATTAAAAATAGTTTGTCAAATAAAAATAGAATAATATATTGAAACAAAAGAATTAGAATAAAAAACCAATGAACATAACCAAGTTGATAGAATTGAAAGGTAATACAGAAATGAATGTGTGGGAGAGAGAGAAAAAAAAAAAAGAGGAAGGGAAAATAGATGAGGAGAGATAACAAACAAGTAATGGGAGGGAAGGAGTCATTAATGTAATAAAAGACTTGAAGTTGACTTGTTAAGGATAAACTTGGCATTTGAGCAAAAATTGCTCTGGCAAGAAAATTCTTGCTCTGGCAATAACGTCAGCCATATGAAAATACCCGACAAACATTAGCAACATTGCCTCATTACTCAGGAAGCAAACTTAAAAAATACAAACAACAAAAGTCATGAATGACTTCGGAAAAAAATTATTTATAAGTTATTCTTTTACTCTCTATGTGTAGTTTCCAAAGATTTTTTATATAAAAAAAAAAGCTTTGAAAATCATATTAAGATGTTTTTCGTATTTTGTGTATCATGTTAAATATTACATGACAAAATAAATAACGGCTTGAATAATATACAAATACGGATCCTCCTAATCTGTTGACTTGCGATATTGCCAGAGTACAGATTTCCTTGTCAGGGCAATTTTTGCTCAAATGTCAATGTTATCCTTGACAAGTCAAACACTATATATTCTCATTAATCCTTTAGAGTTTTAATTGAATTAATAATCACTTTCTAAATCAAAACTCCCTTCTCCCTTTCTCTCTCTCTCTCCAATCTTCCTAATTTTCCCATTTCTAATATTTTCCTAATTTTTCTCTTCTACGTTGTTTTTTATAATACTTATCTTAGCACACAACTTATCATTCTCATCTTCCTGTCTTGGGTTTCGCTATTTTTAATTTTTTATTTTAAAAATTAGTGGTAGACTTTTTGGGATTATATAGCCAGGTTCCAAAGTAGCTCTTGTTAAGAAAAGCAAATGCAAAATTTGTTAAGAAAATATAATAACCTTTGATGTGCGTTTTTTTGACAAAAATTCTTGGATATATGTATATGTAGATGTATATATCTATGTGTATGTATATCTATCTATCTATCTTCACAAAGCCTTTATATTTTTTAATTATCCTTTAAATTTTGCAAGTGAATTTTAGTTAAATGAAAAATATTTATTTTTTTGCATAAGGTTATGATGCTTTGCTAGTTTTTCACAATTGGGGATTAGTACTGTGGCAAAATTATTTCTCAAACTACTTTTATTTTATAATAGTGAAAAGTTTAGAAAGAATTTTTTTTTTGGACTAACTTGAGCAATTTATTCATTGTTATATATAAAATAAAAGTTACAAGTCTTTTTTTTTTTACAAATTTTTAATTTTTTGTTTGAGATAAATCTATTTTATTATTAAAAATAAGATGTCAAATAAAAATAATATAATATAGTGAAACAAAAAAATTGTATAAAAAAATTAATGAACTTAGCCAAGTTAGGAGAATTAGAAAGTAACACATAAATGATGAGGGGAAGAGAGAAAAAAATGTGAAGTAAGAAAGAGAAAATTAGATAAAGAGAGAGAAGAAACAATCAGAGGGAGGGAATAAGTCATTAATGTAATAAAAGACTTGGAGTTAATTTATTAAGGGTAAATTTGACATTTGAGTAAAAATTGCTCTGGTAAGAAAATTCTTACTTTAGTAATAACGCCAGTCTAATCTGTTCCACTATTAATGCTTAAGATAATAGTTGTGGATAAGGATGTTAGTAAAAATGAAAATATAAAAATAAGTTCAAATTGATGAAATTTGAGGCCATAGTTTATATCATAAGTTTTTTAAAATTCAGAAAAATTAGTCTTTTTCAAGTTCGTTTCATATCATAAGAATTACAACGTTCCGAATGTATTGTTTTTACATATCTCATGTGAGATGTTTGATATTTTTTATAGTAAGTCTGAATTTTGAAAGAAATTTATCCCAACTTTTGAGACTATGAAATTGATTTAATAGTAGTAATTAATACACTTGTAAGGAGGAATAGAAACAAAATAGAATATAGGCTAATCCATTTACATGATCATTCATACACGTCTCCTCTAACAAAAAGCTTCAACATTGTGTATCTATTTTTCAACAATTTTTTTTTCTTATTCTTGTTCAATTTTTAGATATCATCCCAAAAAAATTTAGTGCATTTCTATTTTTCAATTTCCTAAGATTATGAATTTCCTCCTACTTTTATTTTATGCTTACTTTTCCCACAATATCTAAAAAGATATGTAAAATTGTTCTCCAAATAAATTTTCTTTCTTATTTTGCTAGATGTATTAATTTTAAAAGTCATATTCAAGGACTTTCATTGTAACAACCCAAGAAGCACATAAAACTTATTTAGATTTATGTTAGACATGTTAGAGAAAAAAAAAAAGAGGAAAAACCGAAATTTGCTCAATGAATAAACAATAGTATGATTTCTTTTATGTTATAGCATGTTGTACATTTTCCTTTAAGGGTTGTACCATAGAGCTCTTGCAAATTGATGAAGAGATAAATATTCAAAATCTCCTCTAATCAAAGTTAGCCAAGTTGAGGGCTATTGTGCCAAAAGTCAAAACCCTATGTCAACTTTTGTCTTGCTATGATTGGTTGATTTTTTTTCCCATTTCTCTCTTTATTTCTTTTTCCATTTTCTTGGCCTATTTCTTTCTTTTTTCTTCAAGTTGGCCGGCCACTCTTTCTCTCTCTTTCTTCTCTCTTTTGCTTTCATTTTCTTGAAGCTTTTCTCTTCACTTTGGTCATCTCCTTCCATTGAAAGTGAGCTTATCTTCTCACTAAGCAAAGATTCTAGACTTACTTGAGGTATTTACCATGAACTTTTCTTATTTTTCCAAGTTTATAAGTAGTAGTTGTGTAAGTTTATAATCAAGTTCTTGTTGTTAAGCATGAATAATTAGGCCATGATTATGAAGTTTTATTCCATGTTATGATGTTTATTGGCTTGAATGACTTGTAGTTAGTGTTTAAATCTTGAAATAACAAGTATTGATTATTGATTGGTTGAAGAACCTTGGTATGGTTCAAGTGATTTGATGGAAAATTTGAGTGAAATTGGATTGATTAAGACATAGAAGTTATAGAACTAGTTGAAGTTGGGTTGGTTGGTTGATTTTCTTGCAGGTAAAATTTTGGGTTAGTCCGATTTTAGGGGAAATGCTGCCGAAATTTCGGTAGAATTTAAAGAGCAAAAAATTTGATAGGCGAAATTTAACCTAGGATATGCAGAAATTTAGGGAATTTGATGTGCAGAAAATTTCAAGAGCATGATCTATTAGTGAATTAATTTTCCTAGAACAAGAAAACCCTAAATCTAAAACCCTAAAACCCTAAACCCTAAAACCCTAAAACCTAAACCCTAGAAATAATTGGGTTGTTTCTTGAATTTTCTTATTTATTTACTTAGGGTTTTAATCAGGTTTTCACTAGGTTATTTCTTTTGAATTCCAGGACCCGAGAGTGATTCACGTCCTTATTACGAGATTTTCTCCTAGTTACTTCAGGTGAGTGTTTCTATGTGTGCATGATGCATGAAATGCTATGTTATACTTGTAAATGTTATTTAATGAAATGTGTTACTTGAGGAAAGATGTGTACTTTATCGCATCTATTCCGCAATGTGTTACATGCTTTCATTATCCAATGTGTTATTTGTGCTTGAGACTTCCGTGACTAACTTCACCGTTACTTCACGGTTAGTCAATCCGGTCGTGATTAGGAGGGTATAAGGTGCTGGGTGTTTTAGGGCAGTGTTGTTCTTTCCTATCTGGGTTGAATTCCTCTAAGAGGCCAACTCTGGATTGAACTTTCTTGCTTGTTGGCCCTCCAAGGTTGAGATTACTCCCTGGATGTGGTAGCCTGTATGGAGGTTATAAGGTGTATGGTGGTTAGGGTACTTGCTTGTTAATACTGATATGATCATTGGCGAGGACCTGAGCTATTATCTCGGTCCCAACGCCATTGTTACATGCTTCAGTACTTGCCACTTCTGCGGTTGAGCTCGCTCCCGTGGTCGTGCCTGTATCCGCCCTTGACTACTTGCTTATTTAACTTGTTTATGCACTGTTTATTGAAATTGTAATTATTATTATTTAATATTTTAATGGTTTACTAGTATGTTTGCATGACTTGAGCACTCACTGGGCTATTATAGCTCATCCCTTTTATTTGTTTTCTTTAACCAGGCTTCCCGTACTGCTAAAGCTGGAAAAGCAGATTTTTAGATATGTTAGATGTTTTTTTTTATATATTTTGATAGCCAAATTGTTTAGGCTATTAATTGTAAGTACTATGTATACTTTGGGATGTAAACCTATTAGTGGTACTTGTACTTTAAGTTGAATTATATGAATGTATTTTTTTTGGTTAAGTATGTTTGGATCTATTGAGTGAGTGCTTGGTTTGAGTCCTGGCGAGAGCCAGGCAGGCAGTTCGCTAAGCCCTTTGGTGCGCCTTTGGATAAGGTGGGGCTGTCACATTCATATCCATTTTTATTTAATGTCTAAAGCGAACTCTAAAAATTTCCAAATCTAACTCTTTTTCCTAAAGGAAATAAATTTAAATATATGCATAAAAATATTATTGTTTAATTATTCTTTGGTTTTGCATAAGTGTTTCTCAAAAATGATTAATGAGAATAATTTTCTATTCTTCTTTATTATAATCCCAAAACAGATATCTAAAAATTCTTCACAGAATTTCCTTTCAATTGAATTTTTTTTAAAAAAAAATAAAGGAAACATACTAAAATAAAAATATTTGACTACATATGAGAACTAAGATGAAGGAAAGATATAAAATATACTATTGATATTTGTTCTTGATTATATATTATTTTTAGCCAACAAAAATGAAAAAAAAAACTTACATTCAAAGCAATAACATAGATAATTGGAAATAAATGGTTTCAAAAAATACAGTAAATTTAGTATGAATCTTTTAACCTTTTAAAATTTTTTATTAATTTTTTTATAGGAATCTTGATTTTAAAATTTTTGTATATATTCTTTTTATTATTCTTTATTTTTTTGAAGAATTTTCAAAGTAATTTCTAAAACTTAAAATTCTTTACAATTCACAAATTTATTCCTTAAAAACTTAAAGCAACATGCTTCAATAAGTTGAATGATTTAGATTTTTCTTACTGATAATGACCTTATAAAAAAATATAAAGGCAATATTATATCCCAAAGTTCAAAACCTTTTCATATACTTATTAAGGTTATTTTTCTAATATTGCCTTTGAAGTTTATTAAAGCAATATAAAGTTATAAATTGAGATAGATTAGGAATGATTACCAAAAACATAGATTGTGGGTACAATATGCTGGCAACATTTAGTATGCGACTAAAAAAACTAAACCCTTTACTAAAAACGTCTACGAAAATAGAGGAAACATAAATTGGCAAGGGATATGAAAATACCCAACAAACATTAGCTACATTTGCCTCATGCGTTGGGTAACAAATTGAAAAATACTAACAACAAAAATCATGAATGATTCGAAAAAAAATTTATTTATAAGTTATTCTTTTATTCTTTATTTGTAGTTTCCAATGATTTATTTATAAAAAAAAAGCTTTGAAAATCATATTGAGATGCTTTTCGTATTTTGTGCATCATGTTAAATATAAAAATTTAATTGAAGTAAATTTTCTCATAAAGTTCCTTTAGTGAAATAAGATTCTTCAAAGATGATTTTTAGAAATTATTGAACAAGAAAGATGATTTCTCTTGGATTTTTTTTCAAAGATAGCTAATTTATATTATTGAATTAAAAAAGAATAAATTCATTCCAAATATGCAATTATATGTTGCCATATATGTCACTGAATAATAGTTGATACTCATATTATTTGGTCAACAAAGTATAAATCCTTCTTACACAAAAATGAATGGTAAAAAAAATGAACTCTATGTACATGTTTAAGCAAAAATAGCAAATTGCTTTTGTAAATTATAGAATGAGCTCCTTTTTTGCATGTAAATATGATTATATGATCATTTCCCACAATCATTGATATTGAAATGAAGGTTGGGGATTCTCAATTACGCAAGATTTTGCATTATAAATTTACTATTATTGATTTTTATTCTTCTAATCCTATTTAAACATAGTTAATGAGTTTCATATTGGGTAGTGATACTTGCACTCCTCTTTTTATTATGGGTGCTCCACTTACTTTATCTTACATAGTCAAATTTTTTGAAGTTTTTTGAGTTCTGAATATACTCCAAGTCAAAATTTTGTAGTAGGATATAATCAGGAGAATATATATATATATATATATATGAAATATAAAAATAATCTCAAAGAATTTATGCAAAGATGGTAGATTAAATGTATCTGTCATACTAAATATTATACAATTAAGTAATGTTTTACTTTTTTTTTTTTTGGCAAAATCTCATACACGGGGAGGGATGCCACCCTAGAATTTTATTAATTAAAAAATAAAGAGACATAAACCTGACCTCTTAAAGATTACATGAGAAAAATGATAAAAGCATAAATAAGGAGTACTACTCCTTTTACGTGAATTTACCTAAATCTAGTATATGGTATGTGCTTGCTATCTAGTATAGCTAAGCCTAAAATGTGCTTTGGAAGTGTGTCAAAGTCAAAATGACTACTAGTTTTCTCCTCACTTGCCAAAACAGCTAGAGAATCTGCTACAGCATTTGCTTTTCTAAAAGTGTGCAAAAAAATAAAGTCCCTACCTCCCAACATGGTCTTTATCTTGTTGATTGTAGATTAGAGCTTCCAAGGGATACTTACTTCACCATTCATCATTTTCACCAATATTTGCGAATCCATTTCAACCTCAACCTGTGTAAATCCATTAGCCAAACAAAGACTCACACCATCCAATAATGCTAAACATTTAGCTTCCATATTTGATTTAAAGCCCAAATAAGAAGAAAAACAACATATAACCTTGCCCATAACATCTCTAATAACCCCCCCCCCTCCTCCTGAATTGCTTGGATGCCCCGTAGATGAGCCATCAATATTAAGCTTGACATAACCAAGCTGTGGAGCTATTCTTGAAACCAATGTAGGAACCCTTTGTCGTGTGGGCAATAAGCATTTTATAATCCCCTTGCTTAGCAATCCTCCATCTTCCAAAGTGCATTGCTTCAATGATCAAGCTCTCATAATTTCCAATAGCAGTTGCTGAATTTTACTACAAATAATCCAATGAGAAGTCTTCTTGTCATCATACAAAACCATGTTCCTTGCCTTCCATATTTCCCAACAAATTATAGTAGGCATAATCCCAACTATCTTGCCTTTTGTCGAATTCCGACTAGTTTGAAGCCACCAATGTTGGATTTTTTGCCTCATTCCCTTCAAGTTTCGACTTACATTCAAGTCCAACAATCGTTCAAAAAAATCCCATATCAATCCAACATTGCTACAATCTACAAACACATTATCTATAAATTCCACCTGCAGCTGCACAAAAATAACATCTAGAAGGCATATGAAATCCTAAGATGAAATGAACTAGCACATCAGGAAATGGCAAAAAATTATTCAATAATTTCCACATGAACGCAGATATTTTGCATGGCAATCTTTTATTCCATATCAACTTTCTAGAGGCCAAAATTGCATGCTTATCTCTAATTTCATTCCATATTGATGAGATAGTAAAAATACCTATAGAAGTAAGAGCCTATATTTTCTCTGTAGACACCAAATTCTAACACATTGATCATTTTTTCAACATTCGGGGCACTTTTATATTTTTTGGGGTCAAATTCTAATATTTCAATAATCTCGGGGGGCAAAATAGTAATTTTTATCTATAAATATTTTTCCATTAGTTTTGGGGATTTTAAATTCATATTTTTACTTTCATACGTATTTTTTTTAATTTTCTGTGATTTTTTCGGATTTAATTGGTATTTTTTTATATTTTACCAGCACAAGAGAAAAATGTTAATTTCGTCTCGCGAACACCATTTTTGCTCATTTCAAGTTCCAAATTTATTTTTCTAATTCTTTAAGCATGTTTCTAAATTTTCTTGATTTTTTCGGAGACAATTGCTATTTTTTCTATAAATATCGCAGTTCAGGGACAAATTTGTCATTTTACATTTTAAGCGCATTTTTTATCAATTTTTGAGTCATAAATGCATTGCTTAGGGTTTTAAGCTTATTTTTAATTTTTCAAGACCAATAGCCATTTTTGTCTGTGTATTTTCATTATTCTGGGGTAAAATTATCATTTCACATTTTAAGCATATTTTTCACCAATTTTGAGTCATAAATGCTTCGCTTAGGGTTTTAAGCTTATTTTTAATTTTTGATAATTTTTCGAGGCCAATAGCTATTTTTCAGTGTATTTTCTTTGTTCAGGGGCAAAATCATCATTTCACATTTTAAACCTATTGTTGTCAATTTTTGACTCATAAATGCATTTTCTAGGGTTTTAAACTTATTTTTAATTTTTGACAATTTTTCGTGGCCAATAGCCATCTTTTTGTGTATTTTGTCATTATAGGGGCAAAATCGTCATTTCACACCCCGAACGCATTTTTTATCAGTTTTAAGCTCTAACTTTTATTTTGAAATCTATTTTTATTTTTTGGTAAATTTTGGAGTTTCCTATCATTTCTTTGTATTAATTTTTGATTTTTTTGGATTAAAAATATTTTTTTAAAATAAAATTAAAATTTTTATTACCGGTAGCATTTTTGATATTTTGTAGTATTCTTAGAAACCAAGACTGCTGACTCTATATATACCCCCATTAAAATCACAAGAAAAAAATTTTAAAAACTCTACAAACACATTTGCTTTTATCCCTAAAGATCAAACACACACTAAACCACCCAAAAAACACACACTAGAAGCTGTCACCTTCTTTTCCTTTGTTAATTTCATCTGCAACCCCAACTAAGATTTACTGTTCATCATCTTGGCTCCAACGTTGAAAAGGTGAGTTCTTACTTATCCATTATGTTTGTTGATTCACTTTTTCTTTAGTTTTATATGTTAAATTGATTAACTGAGTTTATGTGATTGGAATTTTAGTTGTATTTGAATTTTTTTCTGTTTGTGCTTCTGGGTTTGTTTTGTTTTGTTTCGATCTTGGGTTGTTGTTTTGCAATTCATTTTCACGGTTCTCTTCTCCTTTCTCCTTCCACCATATCCACCGTCACTTTCTCCTTCCATCATAACCCACTAACCAGTCAACCACCAGATTTCCAATCCACTTGATACCACCACCAACAGCCCCTACACAAGTCAACAAGAACAACCACCACCATCTACTCAACTATACCACCCAAAAATCACCAAATAACCACCTGCCCAGTTACAAAAGCACTCAATTCACCACCAAATGAACCTCCAATACCTCACCGTAAACCTACAAAAACAAAAAACAAAGCAACTCCAATCACCATAACAACCAACACCAAGACAGTCAGCAAAACAGCCCCTTGAAGCTATACCCATCGATTCTCATCATTGTCAACTCCAATTTCCCCCCAGAACTTAGCTTTCCCCCTACCAACATGCCTATCAGATTCCTTGTCCCCAACCGTCACTAAGCCACACTACCACACCAGTCACCAACCATTCTCTGTGAACCAACACTAAGACCCCCCACTAGTCCAAGCAATTCCAGCCAACCAGAGCCACACCTAGCCATTGTCAAGCCACCAATTCCGCCACTATCCCCCTACTCCAAAAAAAGGCCAGCCACAAAGAATGTCACACGCGAACCTGCAAAATTATCAAAACAGCCAAAATGGCCAAAGTCTTCCACAAATCAGCTACCCTCTCCACTTACTAGCCCCCAATCAATTAACCCACCACCACAAGCACCATAATCGCCACCAGCTCCATTAAATTGCCAATCCCAACACCAAAGCCCCAACTCAATCGCCTGGACAGCCATCAAACAACCCTTGAACGCCAGCCCCATCACTACCAATCATCACCCAATTACAATCAAACCACCACAGAACCACTTCCTCCAAAACCAGTCCCCAAAAATCACAGAGCCATCACCATCTTCCAACACCACTGGAAAATTCAAACCCAACCGGCCACCACTCCACCACAACCCACCATTAGCTCCCAATTCAACATAGAAGTAGCCACAAATTACACCTGAGCCATCAATTTCTACCACCCACCACAGAAAGAGGAGAGGCAACAGGAAGAACACACAGAAAGAGAGAGATGGCGAGAGTGAGCTTGAGTGAGAAGAGAGAACAGGAGAGAATTGATCAGAGGAAGAGAATGAGACAAAAGAGAGAACAAAGAAAGATGAGAGGCAGAGAAAGAAACGAAAGAGAGAAATCAAAGAGAAATAAAAAGGAAAATTTGGTGAAAGCAAGAGAACAAAGTGGGGAGAGAAGAGAGAGGAGCAGAGAGAGCAGGGAGAAAGAAGCTAGAAGAAAAGAGAAAGATGGAGAACAGAGAGTAACGACAGAGAGGAGAGAAACTGAAACAGCAAAGGGAGAGACAGATAGAGAGGCGAGAAAGGGAGAGAGCGGGAAGAAATAGGAACTGAGAAAGAAATAGAAAGGAAAAAGAGAATCTGCAGAGAAAAAGATTAGTTTAGGAAAATGGTTTGGTATTTTATTTTATGGGATTTAATTTTGGTGTGGGTGGCTTTAAACCGGTTTATTTTAATTCTAGTTAGTCATCATTTAGTTAATTAGGATAATTTGAATGATTAACCTATTTTGTTTATCCTAGAGTAAATTACTTGAGTTTAAGTGTTTGTTTTTTCCAATATTATTAATAAATCCTCAAAACTTTTGATAGTTGCATTTTAGCTCCTATTATTTATAAGTTGACCCCCAATATTTTTTTTTAAATTTCCCCCATACTTGTTGGAATTTATTGTTTTGTCCCCCCAATTCACTTTAATTTTGCATTTATACCCTTTTAGACTTTATGAATTTCCTATTTTTACACTTTAAGTTTTATAGAAATCTACCTGTAATCCCCTTAGTTACTAGAGTTTACATTTTACCCCCAATTTCGTTAGTGCATCAAATTCACTCATTTATATTGCGATACTTTGACATGTTTGCTTATTTTTCTTAGCATTTAATACTGGGTCTTCAAGAAGAGGTATTTTCATCATTTTTTGTAATTAGTTAATTGCTTCTTTATATGCCCCAAGATGCTCTTATGTGATCTTTATGCATTTTCTTCCAATGTTTCTTATTTTTACATACTTTTGCGTATTTATTTTTACTTTGTGATATTTATTTTTTTGAATATTATTATTTGGCAAAAATGTACTATTTTTATATTTAGTTAGTCAATGTAATAGCTAGACAATATTTCTCATATTTTTAGCAAAAATTTTGTATTTAGATAGCAAATATAATAGATAGGTCATTTTTACTTTTTTTCCTACAGTTGTAGATAAACCCCCCTCCTCGATGTAATAGTAAGGGTTTATTTGTTTTTGTGTACTTGTCTACTTATATGTTTTACTGCTTTCCTTAGGGTTTTGCATCTATATATCATGATTACGTGTTATGTACTCCTACCTGACTTTATATGTCTTTATATGTTTAATTTATTTTTAATTTATGTTTTACTATTTAATTCATGTTTTATGTTATTCCGTCACCACACTAGTGCAATGCTAGTTGTGGCTTTCTCGTCTCCTTGCTAGTCCAACGCTAGTGGAGAATTCCTAGAAAGGGCTAGTTCAACGCTAGACCCTTAAGGCATTTTAGTGTTAGGTGCACTTGTGTGCATTTCATATCATTTCACACACCAATTTTTCAAGAAATTTTCATTTTTGCATGATTTGTATATATGTTATTACCTATTATCTATTTTTGACAAAAATTCAATGCATGACATTTAGGTTGCATTTTTACTTCAAAGTTAAGTCATCTTGTGTACTCCAACTAGAAATAGTAGCCTACTCACATGAAAAGCGGTGGCGTACATGCCATTCCTCCCTCCATGAGTAAGAACATTCAATCACGAGTTATTAGTCTCCCATACTCGTTATGTTACATCCCCACTTTCTTGGACACTTACTATCTATACTATTTTTCTTTCTCTTTTTCTTTTTTTGCATTTTATTTTGCATTCACACTCGTGACTCTATGGAGATCTCAAATCGGGTTTCGCAATTAATGCGATAATCCCAACAAGCATCGAAGGAATATTTTGGCCCTCCCGATATTCACTTTAGGTTTAGGACTTGCATTCATATGGATACATCCAAAACGCGATAGAATTTAGAGGTTAATTTAGGAAATTTTGATTAAACCTCACAACTAACCTCGACTAGGTGGAAAGGGTGTCTTAGGGGCAAGCCTTTGCCTTTCCTTTCTTCAAATGTGACTCTCAGACCTTCTTCTTTCATTTTTTCGTAGACCAAAGTCGAAAAAGGGTTTTAAATATGTTTTGTAAAAATTTTTTTTTGATAAATGATTTTTTGAGTGACTTGGTACACCTTAACTCAATACCAAGTGGCGGCTTCATTTTCAAAATAAAACCCTTTTGAAAATTAATTGGCCAAAACTGTCGCACTTTTAGTCCCGGCCTTATTTTCTTTTAAAATATCATTTTTTCTAAATAACA
Source organism: Mitragyna speciosa (assembly GCA_024721245.1). NCBI lineage: Eukaryota > Viridiplantae > Streptophyta > Magnoliopsida > Gentianales > Rubiaceae > Mitragyna > Mitragyna speciosa. Next base: position 12,215,371 of record CM045561.1, read on the forward strand.
CTTTTTCAGTAAAAACTCAATTTTTTCTCACACGCACAATTTTTCCAAAACTTTCTTTTCGAAAAGGATTATCGGACCGAATCGTCTTTTTAGGGCACGACAGTCAGCGACCCCATCCTGCACTATTGATTTTGGGACGTGACATTCTCCTCATCAATCTCAACAGTGTAATGTTTAACAACATAGTTTACTTCAATCATCCTTCGCCAAACATTAGTTGCAATTTGCCGGTCTATGTTACTATCTAACCCGTCATATTTGGCTGCCATAAACACCGCCTACAATGTAGTAGCTTGCTGAAATTTCCAACACAATTTACAACTAAATGCATCTAGCATGTCTTCCAATTTTCTCAGTACGAGACCCCCTTCAATTGTCGGCATACACAATTTACTCCATTGCACCCATTTTCTTTTTGATGAGGATTCCGAATGTTCCCAAAAAAAAATCTGCCATTAGCCTTTGCAATCTTCGAAAAATCTGTTTTGGAGGCTTTACCACTGCAAACACATGTAAAGGGATTGATGCCCGTACATGTTTGATTAATATTAATCTCCCGCCTTGTGATAACAATTTTTGCAACAAATTTATTAATAATATACTAAAAAGTAATAATTTACTTTTATGTAATAAAAAATGTTTATAGTAAAATATATTTAACAAGTTGCTCTAAAAAAAAGATTTTAAACATTCCACAAGAAAAGAAAGCAACATTTCCCAAAAAAGAATACTTGAACATTTGACCTTTTCTAGACTTTAAGATATAAAATAGTACTAGAATTAAGGAAATTTGTCTGAAAACAATCATTAAAAAAAGAATTTTTTTGACTGATATTAAGAATAAAAAGAACTTTTATGAATTAAGCTAGGTTCGTGCACTTTAGTCTATTTGATTTAGCTCAAATAGATCAATCAAGATCTAGACATGAATACCCTAATTCCTTAGGCATAATGGAGATATCTTTTGTGATATAAGCGTTGATTGGAAAAAAAAAAAACTATTCAAAGTGCTAATTTTTATTTTAAGCAAAGTTGAATTCTTACTCTCACATAGAGATGGCAATATGTCTTAAGACCCATTGGGATCCCATGCTCATATTTAATTTGGGCGGGATGAGTATCAATAATATGGGATTGGGCTTATTTGAGATTATACCCATTAAAATATGGGTATGGTTGGGAATGGAATGGGACTCCCATACTCAAATATAAAAAAACTTGGAATAATTTATATTTAATTAGATCTACATCTTTCATACTCTCTCTTGAAAAAATTCTTCATTTTAAGCTACATCAACAAAGTATCTTTCATCCTTTCTTCGTTTTATTAACTTTTAACATTTTTTTCAATGACAATGGAATATTGTGGTCCTTGATGTCCTTGATACAATGATCAGCATGTTATAATTTTATTTCTCCATTCTTGGCTTCTTCATTTTAGCCTATTCAATTCATCTATTTCTCATCTGAATATTATGTTAAATTTTACCTCTTGACATCAATTTTGTGTGGTTAAACTGATCTTTGTGCTAAAAAAAATTAATAGTATATTTCATATGTTGAGTGCTTAATTAAAATATGTAGAATTGTAAACTTTTAAATCAAATTCCAAGTCTACAATTGTTCATAGCAACATCCTTCAAAGAAGTCACTGCACACTTGTCTTTGAAACAATGGTTTAGTTTGGACAAGGCATGTTAGAAGATTATTTTAGAATATTCTCTAAAGATGTTTTTCAATCACTTTTTAAAGTTTTTAATTCATCTTTTTATGTCACATAATTATACTCTAAAAAGTGTTGTAGTATTATTTGCCATTTTAAGTGGTAAAACTACAGGGAAATTTCTTATTATTCATTTAATCTATAAAAAGCAGCCATATTACTAGATTCTCCACTCTACAAAATAGGCTTGCAATTACTTTTGTCTTTTTGTACCCACACCAATTGAGGCTTTGATTTAAGCATTGCAATTTTTTTTTTAAATGGTCAATTTTTTTGGAAAGTGGTAACCTATTCATACTCTACTCTTTTTGCAACAATTTAACTCCAAACTTACTAACCATAGGAATAGCAGTAGGAAATTGAGATTCACCAATCAATTCAACACATACACGAGCAAAAGTGATGAATTTTAGTGTAAGATGTTTTAATAAAATAATATCCAAATTAATTTTTTTAGGGGTAGATATATTTGATCTCTGTATATTTTCAATCTATTCTCTTTACATGTAATCACTAAAAAATTATAGTTTTAATTGAAATGTTAGAAAGCATTAAAAAACTATAGTTTATAATTGAAAGGTTAGAAAACATTAAAAAATGAGATTTAAAAAAGAATAAATAAAAATAAAATAATTTGGAAATTATTGATGTTAATAAACTAAAAATATGAATGATATAAAAAAGAAATATTAAGGTTAAATTAAAAAAACTAAATGATATTAGAAAAAAAGCAATTGATTAATAAGGAAAGATAGTTTTAAAAAATTAATAAAATGGAATTTATTGGATATTTGGGCAATATCAAAATGGGACTAACTCATTTTAGTACTACCCATAGTGATCCCATAACAATATGGGACTATTTCTGTCTGGCCCATATTTCACAGTCCCAATTAAATCCTGCCCAAATCCTGCCCATCCCACCTATTTGCCATCTCTATTCTCACATTTATTATTACTAGTGGTTAAAGCCTCGCGCACCAAATGGAGGGGTTGATTGATACACTACAATGGATACTCCAATACTAAATAAAACAGCATCTCTTGTAGGTGGAAAAGCTTGAAAATTTTTTAGGAGTCTAGTAGGTATGGCAAAAGGAAAAACTAGGTAAAGAATTAGGAAAAGTTTCTAGAGAAATAAAGGACTGGAAATTATTGCATTGAGAACTAAATACATCACTCATAAACTTTTTACTTTCCATCTCTGTCTGCTGTACTTTGCTAAAAGGACGTATAACTTGTTGTAAAAAAAAATGATATTTCAAAAGCTTTCGTTCCACATTGAAAAAACAAAAAGTTTTTTTTATTACTTTATATTATTTTGTTCATTAATGGGCTTATAATGAGCTAAAGTATAGTGGGGATCGTGTGCGCAAGGGGAGTTGAGTTAAGTAGTTTCAGTTTAAACTAATGGATTCCCCCAGTTAAAGGTGGCCTAGTCTAGTCCTACAAATAGTGGGTTTATTTTTTCTTCCAAAATACAACAATTCACGGAAACTTTTTCTACTGCCTCTTTTTTCCTCCCTCTCCTTTTTTTTTTCTTTTTCTTGGTTATTTAATTAAAAATTTGATTCCAAGGTTTGACCGCTTAAACATCCCAAATATTAATATCTATTTTATCGGTTAATCGGACTTGCCAAGACAATTCCTTCAAAATAGAAGTATGTGGCATGAAATAAATAAATACGAACAACTTTCAATATCATTTAAAGAATAAACAAATGGATAAATACAAACCTCATCCATATCTCGAATCAGATTTTATAGTATATACAAACTATTTAAGAAAACATCTATATTTTGATCCTTAGACAATTCAAGTGCCATAATATGAGAATGAAGACTACAGTTGTGCTGACTTACTTGTCAATAGAAAAAAAAAAACAAAAAACATAGAAAAGAATAATAGAAAAGAACTAAAAGAGGTTCAAACAATTGCGAGCCTATCTTAGTTTCCACGTTTCAAACTCCCCCTTAAATTGACTTGATTATCCATATTGCTAGATAATAAAAAATTATCACCAAAAAAGTCATTAGATTTCTAGACATCAATGAAACTCGTTCATTCAAAAAAAAAAAAAAAGAAATTGCAGCCATCATATCAAAAGTATCACTAAGGATCCATGATAACCAATCGAGTCAAATTAATCTATTTCTATTAAATGCTAAAACCCAACCCCTTTCTGTTTCAAGCATCTAAAGTTCCATCTAGTATGGTGTCGATCATCTTTAGTAGTGCTAATTAGTCTCACGCTCTTCCTCAATGATCTGTTCAGCATGCTACATTAAGATTGTCCATAAGTGTTCCATGTTATTGAACCATATGGACTTAATTCAACATTTACAATTAAAATGGTAGGACAATAGTAAAAAAGGCTTATTGTATCACAAGTAACACTAATGATGCATGATAATCACTCAAGTCAAATTTTATATTTTTATTAAATGCTAAAGCAACTTAACTTCCTTTTTGTTTCATAGCACCAAAAGTTCCATCCGATATAGCGTGAATCATCTTTGTTAGTGAAAAAAATTAGATCATAATGAGTCTCTAGCTCTTCCTTAAAAATCCCTTCAACATGCTAACATTAAGATTGTTCGCTAGTGTTCTACATTATTGAACCCTATGGATTTAATTAAATATTTACGAGGCCAGATAGTAGGTAATAGTAAAAAAGGCTTATTATAACTTTCCTTTACCATTGTAAGTTCTTCAATGGAGTCAATTTCTACTATCACAATTAGTTTTAGTTCATTAGATTGATAGATGCAAACATTTGTACACGCATACACACACACGCATTATAATCAACCTAATAATATGTCAATTCAAGGTCATTTCTAGAACTTCTAAAGATGGAATTTTCTCAAAGAACTATTTTCTGTGAGCCTAGTCGAATGTGATTCATTTCAATTATGCACGTCTACCTGAGCACATTTCCAAATTATAGTTAGCAAAAATAGATTATTCACATTGCAAATAATATTAATAAAGAAAAAAGAAACATTACATTTTTAAGTTTCTTTTTGTTTTTGCTAATGCTATTCAACTCTGAACAAGTGCCAAACTAACCTTAAATTATGAAATAATATTTTTAAAAAACTCAAAGAAAACCCACCTCCTTCTGAGAAAGCTTCTGCAACTTCAAAATCTCTTTTAGCAATCACGCCTTTACATGTCAAATTTCAACATTCCGGGCCACTTCCTCGACAAAAATTCACTATAGATACCCCTATAGATGGAACAATAGCTTACTGATTAAATTAGAACAAATGAAATGGCAATCCTACCAATAAAATTATTGGGTACTAGTAATCAAAGCAAAGCAACAAAACGAAATGAACAGAGATATCCAGGAAATTAACAGAAAGAGTGTTCTTTTGGGAGAGTTGCAAACTCACTGAATTCTTCTCGCTACAAATTCCGTTGTGGGTGGAAATACAGTTGCCTTGGGGAGCGATGGTGTTGGTTGAGGCGGAATAATTTTTTTTTTTTTTTTTGGGATGGATTGGGTTGGGGACCTTTATGGTTTCTATTTGAGCTCGACATCCACGAACGACGACACAGAAGAGCAGTAAAAATTTTGGTTGCGGTGGCAGAACAAAATATATGTATAAAAGCTTCACACCTCAATCGCTATATTGGTGGTGGTATAGAGTTAAGTATGATGGTAAGAGGTGGCAGTGGTAGAGAGAGACGCAGTGGTGGAGATTGAAAGTATCTACCATGGAGGGAAACCGAGTCAGAGCATGGCCGTGGGTAGGAGAAACATTCGAAGACATTGGCTAGGAGACATGGCAGACAAAACAAAGTTAAAAACAGGGTTGGTGAGACTGAAAAAAGAACGAAGGAAAGACAAAGTACCAAAATGACCAAAATGGGCTTCACAATATTCATAATGCCAAACAAGGATGCGGGACCAAACACACTCAGTGCGTGCCCTAGACACTTTTATATTGGTAAGTATAAGAATAAGAATACTAAAGTAAATTATTTATTTGCTTTGTATATCTAAATATTTTTTTTTGTTTCATGTGTTCAATCTATCAAATTGCCTTGCTTCTTATGTTGCTCATTTTTTTTCCCTCTTTTGCAATTCTTTCTTTTATGGTTATATTCTTTTTATGCATATAAGTTAGTCACTTTTTGTTGTAATTAGTAGGAGACATTTTGTAATTTTATGTTAAAATGACTCGGACTGATTATATTTTGTACTATAATTCAAAATTTATACTATTTTGTTATCTTCTAATGCAAATTAATTTAGGGTTGTTTTCTTAGTTTCATTTGTAGCATAGTGCTACAATTAATGCAAATGTCAATGACTCTATTGAGCCAAATTTTAAATTTTTTCCTCCATTGTATTTGCAAATTATATGATATGAGAGTTTAATTTGCAACCACCCATTGACTCTTATCCTAAGCAAAATTTGTTATTACAATTTTCAACAATAAATAAGTTCTTCGTCATTTTTTACCTTAACATATTTTAAAGACCTTGAAGTTTTTTGTATGTTTTTGTTTAAGCTGATACCTTTAATTGCTTAATTATTCTATTTTTGTAGGTTATTAAGAGTTAGTTATTTAATACTTCTACGACACTACTTTGACCTTTTAGTTTAACTACAATCAGTTAAGTCAATTTCATAAGTAACCACATAATTATGTTACGAATTAAAAAAAAATCTAAAGTATTATTAAACTCATTTTAGTTAGAATAGTCAATAGGGCTGAGCCTGATGGGCTTAACTTTACATCGGCTTAGGCCTCATAAGGCTTAGGCCTATTAAAGGCCCGACTCATATGTGTGTGTGTGTGTGTTGTATATCATAGTAATCTATTGGTTTTTATAAGCATAATGAACTAGTGTGAGTAAAGCTTTTGTATCATAAATGTAATGTACTTAACTTGTTTGATAGAATACTCTAGAAGATAATACTCTGTTGTGTCATTAAGTTTTCGTTTACTTTTCAGTTAAATATTTACATCAATATGTAAATGATGTATTTATACTTAGTCTTTTCTGGTAGATATACTTTGTGAAGTTTTTAGTTGAATACCCATTAGTACACACTTTGAGACCGTTCTATGTTACTTAATCACTTCAAAAAATTTTGGTTCACTTTTAAAAAATAATTTTAAATTGGAAGATCCTAATTATACACAGTAATATTAGTTTACTAATTATTTGTCTCTATTCATCATTTGTGTGAAATTATTAAATTGTAATAACATTTTAATAGTTTTAGGCTCGTAGGTTCGTGAACTTATACTTACAACACGAATATTTTGTAAGCCAATTATGAGATACACATTTATAAATCCAAAGCTCATAATTCGAAACTCATAGCTCTATTAATCATAATTTTTTAATCAACCTATACTATTACATTTTGGGGAGGGGAGAAGCTTGGTGGAATTCGAACCCCCAACCTATAGAGTGGAGTGGTAGAGCTCTAACCACTCGACCCTCTATTCGTTCCCTTAATTAATTATATGAGCTGAGCCTAAATTTGTAAAGCCCAGCTCTTTGGGTCCAATTGACAACCCTAATTTTAGTATGATGGTTAAAAATTAAGAAAAATAAGTTATATTAATATGTTAAAAAATCAAGAGAAAATAGTCATTCAAGTTATTTTTTTTCATCTAAAAGAATAATAAATTAATTAGGAACACTTACATATATATTGTTAAATATTTTAACAATTACTACTTTTTCTTCTCCTTATTTATTTTAAAAGAAACAATTTATGATGTTTCACCAGCAAGATAACATGGGATAAGATCAGATTAAAAAGACTTCGTAAACAAAGACTCGGCAACCAGTCCACTTTAAATATAAAGTTCAGGGTGGCGACATGGTCAATATCCTACCCAATTCAAATTGAAATTAACAGCCTGCACTAGCCACATCAAAAAATTATTGGTTATTTCAGCCCGAGAGAACATAAGAAAACGCTAAAAAGCTTCACGTATATTACCAAACAAGCTATTTAAGATTAACCGGTCTCTCTACATGAGAGCTTCTCTCTCTAGTTGAGAGTGTTCTTCTCCTGAGAATAGGAGGTTTCCTGGTACTAGAAAATAGTGTGCTTTTAAGAGAGGTCAGTTTGAGAGAATTTTCAGTAGGTTAGAGTTCGGCTACAGATATATCTAACTAAGCTTTGCTCATATAACTGTGCGTGTTCAATGTATTCCCACCGAAGTACTTCTATTCAGAAAACCTGAAAGAACTAAGGCCATTCGGCTCCAGCAATGGTGTGTTAGAAGGGATCTCCATCCAATGTTTTCTTAGAGCTACCTGATAGCTTCATCAACCTCTATTTCCTTATACTTTTTTACCCCATGATGTCTTCTGTGGGGTTATTTTTTTCATTTTATTGCTCCGTTTCCCTAGCTTATTTCAAGTGTCCAGTATCTAACTCTGTTTGAATACTTGGCAGAAATACTTCAGTAATCTCGAACTGGAAGTGAGAGCGGCATCTGTACGCATATTGTGCAGTGATAACTGAGGTATTTCTGTGCTCCTGAGGATGGAGGATAATCTGGTTAAAGGGCTGGAAAAGTTCAAGTTAAGTAACAGGGAAAAGGAACAGACAGAAATCGAGGGAGAGGAACTGGATCATAAAAGAAGAGAATGTCAGATGAGTATAATAGGGAAGGTCATTGGGGAAAAAAAGGCTAATTTTGTGGGAATTAGGAACTTTGTAAATAGATCATGGGGAGGTCCAAGCAAAGTTAATGTGGCTAAGATAGGAGCAAATTTGTTTCAGTTCGTTTTTGAAGAACAGGAGGACAAGAATAGAATTTTGAATGGAGGAACATGGTTGTACGATAATCAGCTGCTAGTTCTTAAGAATTGGGTGGAAGGTATTGAAGAGGATGTTAAAGCTTTTGAAACAACAGAGCTATGGGTTCGAGCACGGAATATGCCTTTACATTGGCTCACAAAAGAGATTGGAAAGAAAATAGGAGCTGTCTTTAATGATATCAAAGGGATAATAGTTCCTCCAACTGGTAGCAGAGAAGGCAGGCATCTAAAATTACTAGCAGAGATAGACATTACCCAACCTTTGGCAAGAGGAACAACCGTAAAAGGCAATGGCATCTCTAGATGGATAAGCTTCAAGTATGAACGATGCTCGGATTTCTATTTCAACTGTGGAATTATAGGGCATACAGATAAGGCTTGTTTCAACAGAAGTCAAGCTTTGGAAATCAACCAGGAACAACAGTTTGGAGATTGGATGAAAGTTAATAGCAGCAGAGTATCATCCAGTGGTAATAAGACACAAGTAAATCATGAATATTTCTATCAGATGGGAACTGCAAGAGGAAATAGAAATCATAGGAACAATAGGCAGCAGGAAAGGAAAGACAAGGAGGGTAGCAACCAGGAGAGGAGAGAAGAAGGAGCCATTGAGCAACAGGAGGAGGCACTGGAAATTGAGAGGGAAATTTTGAATCCGAGGGAAGCGACTAATGGGACTTTGGGAAAGGACGAAGAGATAGAGCACAGGGGAGTGAAATCTCAACAGGAGATTTTTACGGGAAAGAGCAGGAAAGAATTGAAAAGGGAGACCCACCCATTCCAAAATCCTAGACAGTTACTATTAGAGGATAAAGAAGGAATTTCAGCAGAAGGGGAGGATGAAGGAAGGAAGGAAAGAATAAACGAAAAAGAAAATAAGTGCATAAATGAGGTAATGGAAGTTGACGGGGATTTAGACATAATACATCAAAACAAGAGGAACGAGAATAATAATAAGGCAAAAAAAGGGACTTTCAAGAGAATGACAAGGAACTCTCTTAAAGAGGTATCAAGTTCAGATTCTAACTCGATGAGCTTTGGGAAAAGGAAATGGGCATTAACAGAAGAGGAATCACAAGAGGAAATTATAGAAGATCTGAGATTGAAGAGGAGAAACAAGATGGAGAATAGTATTAGAGGTGTTGGAGAAGAGGTTGAGGGGATTTTCCTTGAAAAATCCCCACAACCCCAAGGAAGCTTTTGGTGTGGAATTGTCAAGGTGCAGGGAGCCCCTTGACAATCCCCCAACTGAAGGAGGAAATCAGACTCCACTCCCCTAGTATTATTATCTTATTGGAAACAAAAAATAAGGACAGGATCATGGAAAAAATTAGAAAAAGAATTGGTTTTGAGGAAATGACTACAGTAGAGCCAACTGGTAGAGCAGGGGGTCTAGCTGCATTTTGGTTCAAGGAAGAAAGGATTAAACAAGTCCTAACCACAGCTTTTACAATTGAAATCTTGGTAGAAAACAAAGAAGACAAGGTGGAATGGTGGTGTATTGGTATTTACGCCAGCACTAACAGCAAAATCAAGAAGGAACAATGGAAAGTGATAGAGAGAAGAAGAGTTCTGTGGGGATCAAAATGGGTGATCATGGGAGATTTCAACGATATCAAGTCTAATGAGGAGAAGTGGGGAGGCAGAAGAAGAGAAGAAAAGTCTTTTAAGGATTTCTGGGAGATGATTGAATCAAATAATTTGCAGGATATTGGATATAAAGGAGAACCCTGGACATGGTCTAACAACTAGAACGGAGAGAGGGAAATAAGGCAAAAATTGGACAAATGTCTAGGATCTCCAGACTGGATGAACTATTTTGACCAGGCTATTAACCTCCATATCCAAAAAGAGGCATCAGATCACAGCATGGTAATACTTGATACGGAGGCGAAGGGGACAAGAAGAAGAAGTAGGTTTCATTTTGATAAGAGATGGATGGAATTCGAGGGAGTGAGAGAGGTGCTTAGGGAAGCATGGCAAAAAGAAAGAAGAGGGTCTAGGATGTATAGAGTGACGGGGAAAATAAGAGAGTGCAAAAAGGCTTTGATCAGTTGGAACAAAACAGTGCATGTCAACTGCAGCAAAACAAATAAGAGAGTTGAAGAAATTAATTGAGATTGAAAAACAGAAAGAGGGAGTAGATAAGGACAGAATCATAAAGCTGAAGTATGACCTGGATCAAGCGTACAAACAGGAAGAAATTTTTTGGGCTCAAAAATCAAGAGTTAAATGGCTCAAAGAGGGGGACAAAAACACAAGTTTCTTTCATGCTTCTGTCAAGTCTAGGAGGAAAAGGAATCAAATTGTGAATATCCAGAAATCAGATGGTAGATGGTGCAAAGATGAAAAAGAAGTGGGCATTGAGGTGGAGAAATATTTTAAATCCCTATTTGTATCCTCCAATCCTCAGGACTACACAGAAATACTAGAGGGGATCACTACAACAATTACAGACCAGATGAATGGAGATCTCACCAAACCAGTGGATGAAAGAGAAATTACTAAAGCTGCTTTCTCCATGAATTCAGATAAGTCACCAGGTCCAGACGGTATGACAGCTTGATTCTTCAAAATGTTCTGGAACATAATTGGTAAGGAAATTATCCTTGCTGTTCAAAGTTTTTTTCATTCTGGATTTCTTTTGCATTCTCTTAACGAAACACTGATTTCTCTTATTCCTAAGATCGAAAAACCAACAATTCTCTCTCAATTTAGACCCATCTCTTTGTGCAATGTCCTCTACAAAGTGATTTCAAAAATCCTGGTGAATAGATTGAAACCAATTTTGGACTTTTGCATCAGCCATAATCAATTTGCCTTTATTCCTAACAGACAAATTCTTGACAACGTCATCATTGCACACGAATACCTGCACTTCTTTAGAAACAAAAGAACAGGTAAAAACAGTTATATGACGAGCAAATTAGATATGTCTAAGGCCTACGATAGGGTAGAATGGTGCTATATTGAGAAAATTATGGCAAAAATGGAGTTTTGTGAGGAATGGATTAGATGGACCATGAACTACATTTCATCGGTGTCCTATGCCTTCATGATTAATGGAGAAAAAAAGGGTTTTGTGAAGCCTCAGCGAGGTATTAGGCAGGGAGACCCCTTATCTCCCTACCTTTTCCTATTTTGTGCTGAAGGGTTCACAAATCTTCTCCAACAAGCAGCTAACCAAAAACGAATGACCAGCATTAAGATAAGCAAAACAGGCCCGGCAATCTCTCATCTATTTTTTGTAGATGACGCACTAATCTTTTGCCAAGCAGACAAAGAGGAAGCAGCTGAACTTAGAAGAATTCTACAGGTGTACGAGAAAGCATCTGGACAGCAAGTTAACTTGGAGAAATCGTCTCTAATGTTCAGCAAAAATGTGTAAGAGAGACAAAGGCAAGAGGTGAGGCAGATCTTAGAAGGAGTAAACGAAGTAACGCAAAGAAAATATCTGGGAATACCGATGGTCTTCACAAGGTCAAAGTACCAACTGTTTGGATACATCAGCGAGAGAATTAAAGGAAGACTAGGTTGCTGGAAGAACAAGTTCCTAAGCAAAGCGAGCAAAGAGGTCTTAATGAAATCTATACTAATGGCTATTCTTAACTATGTTATGTCTTGTTTCAGCATACCCAAAAAGTTAGGGAATGAAATCAGTAAGATGATGGCAAACTTCTGGTGGGACAGTTCGAAGGAAAGGAAAGAAGATGCATTGGATGAAATGGGATAAAATGACAGCAGTGAAACAAGAAGGGGGATTAGGATTTAGAGAGATCAGAAGTGTCAACAAAGCTTTATTGGCGAAACAGATATGGAGGTTCATGTCAAATCCTAATCTGTTAGTCAGTAAAGTCGTGAAAGGAAAATATTTTGAAAAAAAGAACCTGTTGGAAGCCAAGCCCCCAAGGAACGCCTCATGGTTTTGGAAAAGTATATGGTCGGCTTGTGATCTGATGAGATGGGGCATCAGGATGAGGATAGGGGATGGAAGATCAGTCAATATTTGGAGCGACAGGTGGATTCCATTCACACAAGATGGAAGAATAAAGTCCCACAAACCCCTTGATAGCAATGTCCAACTAGTGAGCCAGTTGATCCAGAACAAGTGCTGGAATAAGAACATGCTTGATATGCTTTTTAATCCAGAAGAAGTTGAATGGATTATGAGAATCCCAATAAGCATCACAGGCAAAAAGGACAAATTCTACTGGAGGGAAGATGAAAGTGGATCGTACACAGTCAAGTCAGGATATGACGTTGCAAAGAAAATAGAAAGAGGGGAAATAGGGGAGGTGCGGCTACAAGAAGCAAGTACATCTAGACAAGAGGGAAATATATGGCAACATATGTGGAAGATGAAGATAAAGCATAAACTTAAAAATTTCATGTGGAGTTGTCTCAACCAGGTCCTACCAGTCAATGCCAACGTTGTTCAAAGAACCAAAAAAGGGGATCCAATTTGCAATTGTTGCGGAGAAGAAGTGGAAACTATCGAACATGCTTTGCTACTCTGCCATCATGCACAGGAAATCTGGAGAGTGTCGCCCATTCAATGGGATGGCAGCAATGATGTGAGAAACAACTTCTGGTTGTGGTGGGAGAAGGCACGGGAAGCAAGGAAGAGAGCTGAAGGAACAGAACACATTAAGCTAACAGTGAATATCCTTTGACAAATTTAGAAGGATAGAAATAGAAAGAGATTCCCAGAGGGAACAAAGGACATAATAGAAGTGGCAAACAAAGTGGTTGTAGAATGGAGGGAATTTGACGAGGCAAATCAAACTGAGACTCAAGAGAGCAGGGAGGAAACAATACAGGAACAAAGGAAATCTCCATGCAGAGAGAGATCAGTGCAAGATTTACATGGATTTTGCAGTTAACATCGATAAGGAACAAAGGAAGGTGGCTTACAATATTGTAGCAAGAGATGTAGAGGGGAATCTCAAACTCGTCTGGGGAGCAATAGAAACAAGAGATAGCGAGCTTGCAATGGAGGAAGCTAATACCATCAAATTTGCTCTGATACTAGCCAGACAAAGAGGATGGAAAAACTTACAGGTGCAAGGAACCAACAAATCTCTGCTACAGAAAACTGGAGAGGAAAGATGCCGGAGATGCGAAATGTGCGACCACAATTGAAAACATTTTGAACATAAGTGTACTGTTTCCTTCTTGCTCTTTTAAACTTATTAATGTAAAGGCTAATGTTTTAGCTACTAGAATAGCCAAGGTTGCTATCAAACTCAGAAATCTAGTCCTTTGGGAACATAGTTTCCCGATGTGGGTTCTACAGATCTCACAATCCTGTGAGGGGCAGTTGCCCCAGTTGTAATTAAATAGTTCAGTTACTTGGAAGAAATGTTGACGTTTTGAAAAAAAAAAATATTACCAAACAAGCTGCTGCAAACATCCAGTGACTCCAAAATTGGCTCTTTTAATATATACATGGCACAGAACGTCTATACATATGAAAATAGTGGCTTGAATTTATATTCTGGGCTATGTACAATAATCTTCCAGCACCACGTATGTGAATGAAGATAAGAACTGGACTTCGATATTAACACTCAAACTGCAATCCAACCTGCTTCATGCAATGATCTATTCTACCAGCGACAAATTCCTGGTGCCTCTGTTCGCAATGTTGACACCATTTCTTCATACTTTGAAGCATATACAAAACCCCATAACTGTATAAAACAGAAATGAAAGTTATCTTTCATTTGGTTTCCTTCTGGAAGGTGATAATTTTGAAATCTTGCCATAGGGCTAAGATCAAATTAATGAAAGATGTTCAAACACGTAGACCACAAAAGTGAATGAAAATAGGAGGACAGGGATGCAGGAAGAAGGGGAGTACCTCAACTTCCTTCACCTGAAAATCTTCAGTGTGCGCTAAACAAGAATTTCCATAAGTTTCCGAAACCGAACTGGATCCAGTCAATCTAGAAAACATACATTTAAGATTAGACACATAATCACATGCCTTGGGAAAAAAAGTAAACTTTATGGTTGTTAAGTTTCAGTTCTCAGTAAGTTCAAAAGACAGATAAATGGGCACTAGTACTGAAATAATTACAAGGATATATGGCAAGTAGAACACTCACAGATCCCCATCCAAATAGAGAGCAAAACGGCTGCCCCCACCGAGGGCTAAATACTCAGGTGAGCACAAGGTGAAGTAGCAGTTCACACCTGCTAGGGAGAGGTGACAAATTAATCCACTTAAAAAATAATAGATCAACCAGTATCAAGAACAATTATCTTGTGACATCAAACCAAAAATCCCCGGCATAGGAAAAGATTGACAGGAAAATAAAAAATCAGCTATTGGAACTACATGCAATTTCCATGATTCTGTCAGTACGCATGATACCAGACAGGTGTAATTTAACATTGTAATTCTAGTTAAATTTAATTAAAGAACCAAAAATTTGAATAACTCAAATCAATATTATAGGTACCATATCATTCGAAAAACAAGATCCACTATGTTCTATGGTTCAGCATTGCCCATTAAATTTAATTAAAGAACCAAAAATTCGAATAACTCAAACTAATATTATAGGTACCATATCATTTGAAAAACAAAATCCACTATGTTCTATCGTTCAGCATTTGCCCATTTGATATTATATTGAAGACAAATTGTGGAGTAAGAAGATGATGAGTAAACTTGGGCAAGAATCAGTAGTTCTTTGGCTGAAATATGGTTTATGGCATACACCGCATGATCTCAAAAACTCAAAACAAAAATGTCACATGATTCAGACAACAAGTGTACAATATTGACACCCAAGAATTATAAGGCGTACTATTGATACCACCAATACCTTACAGCCAATTACACCAACTTATCCTGATGTTTTGAATAATACAAAGTCATCATCTATGTTTTTGACTTACAGATACTTCCCTGTTATACTTTTCAAGTGGTTTTCCACTCTCTTGCACCTATAATCTAATTTCACTAACCTCTCCTTCATATAGCACTAATAAGGATTACTTTTGGAATTTTTGTTTTTTTTGGAGGGGACGAAACTTGTTGGCTGATGTCAGAATTTAGGAAGGTTAGATAACATGATGTGAAAATCGATGGAACATTGGAAAAAAAAAATAAACAAATAAAAAAAAACCACAAAGCCTATAATTATGGAAAACCTCAAGTAAGGCCAGCAAAATTTGCTCCTATGAATACTCCCAAGAAAGTCAACCATGATTCTGGTTATCATCAGCTTTTCAGCCAAAGAAGATTCATCCAACTAATATAACAAACTCCAATTAATGCATTAACATATCAAAACAGGCAAAATATCAATATATCTTCTGAAGTTTCTAAAACATGGCAGCCCGAAAAGGAAGTCTAGTACCTGTGGGGCGAAAAATTACAGGATCACCGGATATGTTTGTGAAAACAAATGAATTATTACTGCCCTGTTTCAAAATCAGTGTTGTGTTAATTTGTTAAACTGTGAAGGACGGGGGAAAAAATCGGTACCAAGATTATAAACACATAATGTCATTCACCCCCACCTGATATCTTCTCTTGCTTGTGGGTATTAAGGGTGCCTCAACTAAACCACCAAATACAGCACCCTTGCGGTCTCCCACAACCTGAATAATCAAATCAGATACATATGTAGAGAGACAGAGAGAGAAAGAGAAAGAGAGAGAGAGAGAGACTGGCTGCCGTGCCATTTTACTTACATGTAAATGTCATAACCCAACAGTTCAATATTTATAAATCTGCTTAATGGCACCATTTCACAACTATTTGCAGTTACACAAATAGAAAATATTTTTACTAAAGCAGCTAGGTTACATTAGTTTTTTTGTGTAAAATCTTAAAACTAAATCAAAATAACTAGTAAAAAGGAATCAGATGACTTTTCTACTAGCAATAATTTGGAAAAAGTTTTACATATCTTGATGCTGTATGTACATTTATTCACACATATCAAGTTTTATATGTGGATGCATGTTCACAGGGAGGTCTATATACATATAGGGAGTATTTTTTCAGGTCTTCCATGCTGAAATAAATTAAACTCTATAAAATGAAAGATAAATTTTAACTAAATGCAGTTTTTCCTCCGAAACAACAATTGGATGTCTAAAAACAGCGGATAGGCCTAAAGCGTTTTCATAATAATAGTCACGAATAACTTGAGCATCCTCAAAAGGCCCACCAGGTGGCATGGCAGGCCAATTTAGAGCTCAGTTTGAGACATCATCTATGCTGAAATGCAATGAATTAAATAAATTGTTTAAAGTATAACATAAACAATAAGCAAAGCTGTGATGATAGGCCCCACTCACCAGCAAACTGAGACCAGGCCAAAGCTTGCTTCTCCTATACAGAGTTGAAAGAGATATACCATGTCTCCACGTACTGCAGAAGACAGAAAATGGAAATTAGATAATCTATAACGTGCATAACCAAAAAATAGAAAATTCAAAAAGGATATGTAATATGGTAGTATAAGGCGAATCTATGTTTTTGCACCTGTATAATAACAACCACTTCCTCCCCTGAACAAGCACAGGCAAAGAAGCAAACAGAACACTTCGAGTCTTTTCAGAGAGAAGCAGTGAAGGTTCAGAAGTTTCTGGAAACTCATCCAAAGGTGACAGCTCATCCAAATTATGTGTAGACATCCCTTCATCTTCAGAAACCTTAGAATTATTCACATTGTCAACCACCACATCTGAATTGCCCTTTGATGAACCGTGATTTCGAAAATTAGGCAATCTAGTAGCGTGGTAGATTCTGCTAAGTGATTGTTTACCCCTGGACAACAAACTTCTTTTTCTGCCACTATCTCTCAGTACCGGCACATCTGATAATTCAACCAGATCTTCTTGGTACACATTTTCACCATCAGATTTAGGGTTTCCACCAGACTCTGAAGATGAGAGTAGGGAGACTAGGAATGCAGAAAAAGAAGATGTATCAGGACCATCACCAGAGTCCTCAGAATCCTCCCCCGACTCAGAGTTTACTTTACTGCCTTGAGACTCTGTCTCATTGTCCTATTAAAACCAGACCCAAATTACCATAAGCATCATCGTTATTTTGGTAGGATAGACATATAAACGTAACCATAAACTGCCAAAGCTAATATGCTGCATAAAGGTCTGCCAAAGCCAAAAGCGTAAAAAATAGAAATCCAACTTCTGGCCCTTAGAGCTTACAAACTGAAAGGGGATACTTCTCATTTCAACTCAACGAAAGTGTCATTCGTTGCACATATTTATTCATGTATTATGTCAAAACACCCAATGGTCAATGGCTTGCTCCCAACTACTATTACATTTAGGACCTGAACCGGAACTTTAGAACCTGAACCGGAACACACCTGGACCCAAATTTGGCCTAGGTAAAATATACTTGCTTGCATCTCATAAAAGATGGGACAATGAGCAGCATAAGTTAAGAAACAAATATAAATGTGTTACATCTATATTTGTTTAGAACCTGAACCGGAACGCACCCTGGACCCAAATTTGGCCTAGGTAAAATATACTTGCTTGCATCTCGTAAAAGATGGAACAATGAGCGGCATAAGCTAAGAAACAAATATAAATGGATTAACTCAATTTACAGCGGATACCCCTAGGTGACCTCTGACACTATAACCCTAGTTTGACTTGGGATCCTTCTCCACTTTTTGCCAATGCCGTCTAGTAATTAATTTGCAGAAAGTTAACCCCCTAAAACTGACAAACCCTGAGTTAAATAACACACTAAGAAAACTCATAATCCACAGCATAATAGAATAAATGGGAAAAAAGGAACAAAAAATGGACTTCAAGACTTGTTAAAGAAACCAAAAACTAGAATAAACCCATCACATCCTAGACCTCACAGTTCACAGGAAACCCCCCCGCCCCCCGGGGGCGGGGGGGACTGGGTCTGCATACAATAGTCAAAAACAAGAAAAATCAAAACCCGCATGACCATATTATTGAACATGAAGATTGGAACTTCTTTTGCAAATTATAGCAGAGAAATTAACAATTTAAAAGCATATAAATCAATAAATAGAGGGAATAGCACTTACAGGACGGTGGTGGTGGTGCTGATGATGGGAAGTGGAAGTGGGGGGTTTGGAGGAGGGTTTATCAGAAATGGGGTTGAGGAGAACTGTAGTAAGATCAGCTACAAAGTGGGCTGCTTTACTCCTTATTCCCATCTGATTTTCCTTCTTCTTTTCCTCTACTTCTTATCCTTGTTCTTTTGATCGGGCTTTGAACATATAGATGATGATAAAGAACTCCACTACCTCTCTTCAAACCATCATTTTCTTACCTTTTTTTTTCTCTATTGGGGAAGAATTTATGCTGCAGCTTCTCCTTCAGATACCATGTTTTTCTCAGTCACCAACTAATATCAAACTAGATACAGCCCTTTTTCTTCTACTCTTGCTTTGTTTATTGGGAATTTTTTTTCTTTTTAATAATTCCCACCAAATTGGTAATTGATGTTTGCCAGGGAGAGGTTGAACAAAGGTGTGATTTAAGCGACTTGACCTTTTTCCCCAGTGGATTGAATGGGTCTTTTTGCTTGACTAGTACTTCTATCTTTATTTTTCTATTTTGATTTTTGAAAATATATGGGATGATACAGATTATGCTCGGAATATTTTTTAGAATATTTTCTAAATACGTTTAATCAAAAAAAAAAAAAGCGTTTTCTCAATTGCTTTTGTATATTTTTTTCAAAAAAATATTAACATTTAATTAATTATTATATCTTACATAAATTATATAAAAAATAGTACAATATTTTTTCAAGTGCAAACATATTTAAAAAAATAGATACACATACGATAACGGCAATCTACAAAAAGACTCCATGGCCCAATGGATAAGGCGCTGGTCTACGGAACCAGAGATTCTGGGTTCGATCCCCAGTGGAGTCGTCATCATGTTGTGGGGCTTACCTTTTTAACCAAAAGCGGACCTTATGGATCAAAGGGATGCCATTGACCCAAAATGCAGGCTGAAGTCTAGAAAGTGGATTGCATTACTGTTGGACTTACTTTTCTTACCGTATAGCAAAAGCAAATTGGGAATCCTGTGTTTTCTTCCTTGTTTTGCTTCAATTGAAAAAATTTAATCCATTGCTTCATATGCTCGTTTTATAAGAATAATGGCACTCCAATGCATGTTTGCTGCTAGTTTGATATTTGGTGTAATTTTAAGTTCTTGAAAATTTTATGACATTACAACTTTTCTAGACAAATAACATTTGATAAAAAGTGAAGAAAATTGGTGAACCGTGAGTATAATTTCAAAGAAGTTAAAGAATGTCTAACAAAACTGTCACTATAATTTACCTTAAAGTTCAATAACGAAATAAACTATTTGTATGAATATATGTCCAAGAAAGGGGAGACTTTTTGAGTGTGTCCAAGAAAGTTTGAAACAAAATTTAGACAACCTAAAAGCAAATTGGGATTTCTGTGTTTCCTTCCTTTTTTTGCTTCAATTGAAAATTTTTAATCCATGGCTTCATATGCTCGTTTTATAAGGATATTGGCACTCCAATGCATGGTTTGCCGCCAGTTTGATTTTTGGGGTGAAATTTTAAATTCTTGAAAATTTTATGACGTTACAACTTTTCTAGTCAATAAAATTTGAATAAAATTGAGGAAAATTGGTCAAATGTGAGTATAATTTCTAAGAAGTTTAAGAATGTCTAATAAAACTGTCACTGTAATTTACCTTAATGTTCAATAACGAAATAAAATATTTGTATGAATATATGTCTAATAACTTTTTGAGTATGTCCAAAAAAGTTTGAAACATAATTTTGACAACCTAAAAGCAAATTGGGAATTTTGTGCTTTCTTCCTTTTTTGGTTCAATTGAAAAATTTTTAATCCGTGGCTTCATATGCCCGTTTTATAAGAATATTGGCACTCCAATGCATGGTTTGCTACTACTTTGATTTTTGGTGTAATTTTAAATTCTTGAAAATTTTATGACGTTACAACTTTTCTAGACAAATAACGTTTGATAAAAAGTGAGGAAAATTGGTGAAACGTGAGTATAATTTCAAAGAAGTTAAAGAATGTCTAACAAAACTGTCACTATAATTTACCTTAAAGTTCAATAACGAAATAAAAGATGAAGAGAGGAACCAACCTTACAAATATGATCTTGTAATTCTTCTTTTGGATGCAAGAAATCGTGAAGATTAGAGATGAAGACTGAAGAATGGTATTGACTTTGTTGAATCGAACTGAGCGAAGATTGGAGATGAGGATTGAAGTCGAAGACGACGGCTGAATTGGGAAGGAGTAATAGGGTAGCTAAATACAAAAATGGCTAGCAAAATTCACCATAATTACAAAATCAAAAAAGCTATCGGCTGAATGGTATGAACCAGTTCAAGTGATTCAAACAATTCAAGCAGTTTTTGGTAGTTCTCTAGGTCAGTCAAACCAGTTTATGAATCGGACTGGAACCATGACCGGTACTGGTCAAACCGGTCGGTTTAGTCCAGTTGTGAAAACATTGACAGAGAGCGAGTTTTATTTTTAATAAAAAACAAAGGCTACGAAAAGATTGACTTTTATTCATGAACAAGAAATAAAGAAAAGGAAAGTAATTTGACAGCCTGAAGAAATTGTAGAATGATGCAGCTATAATTTCACCACTTATGTCAATCCATGTGGGACCTCTTCTAAGTCTTCAGCAAACAAACATGTAAGTTGTAAGGCCATTGCAAACATTTTTATTGTTTTAAAATATATATGCTTGGATGCCTATTAACTGCTATATTTATTGTTTTTTATATTTTTGTTTGCACCATAAGTAATTGCAAACATCATTTATATATATATATATATATATATATATATATGACGTCATCCGGTTTGACCCTGAGTCGATTTCCAGTCGAACCCATTGACCCCTAATCCCTGACCCTTGAGTTCAGCTGAGTTGACACCCAATTCGAGTATGAGAACATAGCTTTGAAGTTTGTTGCTTTTACATTAATGTCAAAGTGTCTAGAAAGTTTCTGTTTTGTAAGGATACTTTGAAGTTTGGAAAGCTATCAAAGTAAACTGGTTCTCCACACAGGCTAGTTTCTTCCATTCTAAGCAGAGAGTGATTAAAATTTAGGAGTATGCAATGTCTAAGACAGAGTAACAGAGATATGTTCAATCCTTCTTTGATAAAAGCTTTTGCAGCTTCTTATATGAGTCTGAAATGAAGATAATTGTACCTTTGTTTATGTTTTACAATCGTTTTTTGGATAAAAGTTTGATTTCTTCATGGTTTGAGTTCAAACCAATAGTTTGTTCGATTGTTTTGATTGTGTGATCAGAAGTTAGATTCCATTTGGATTCATGATAGATATCATTGGTAGAATATTTGAAAATTTCTAGTTGTTAATAGCCTAATTGATATCCTTTAGATTGATTCTTCTTTTAGAATGTTTGGTGAGGAAGACGAAAAAAATAAATATACAGAAGACTTGGAAAATTTTCTAAATAAACAAAACATAATGCAAATATATATGTAGACACCAAATTTTGACACATTATTCATCTTTTCCAACAGTAGGGGTATTTTTCCTATTTTAGGGTCAAATTGATTTTTGAGCAAAAATGGACAAAATCAACAAATTTGGTAGGGGGGGAAAACAATAATTTTTAACTGTAAATATTTTTCATTAATTTTGAGAGTTTTAAATTCATAATTTGTACTTTCATACATATTTTTAAATTTCTATGATTTTTTTGAGTTTAACTGGTATTTTTCTGTATTTTGCCAACACAGGGGCAAAATGGTCATTTTACCCCGCAAAAATTATTTTCGCTCATTTCAAGTTTAAAATTTATTTTTAAAGCTTTTAAGCATGTTTTTAAATTTTTTTAATTTTTTGGGAGACAATTGCTATTTTTTCTATAAATACCACGTTCATGGGTAAAAAAGTCATTTCGCACCCTAAACGTATTTTTTATCAATTTTTGAGTCCTAAATGCATTTTCTAGGGTTTTAAGATTGTTTTTAATTTTTGATAATTTTTCGTGGTCAATAGCTATTTTTCTATGCATTTTGTCATTATAGGGGCAAAAAATCATTTCACACTCCAAACGCATTTTTGGCCAGTTTTAAGCTCTAATCTTTATTTTTTTTAATCTTGAAATCTATCTTTGAATTTTTGACAAATTTTGGAGTTCATTGTCATTTCTTGTATTAATTTTGATTTTTTTGTGTCAAAAATAATTTTTTTAGAAAAAAATAAGATTTTTATTATTAGTAGCATTTTAGTTATTTTGGGGTATTCTTGGAAGCCAAAACTACTAGACTCTATAAATACTCCATTAAAATCAAAAAAGAGGAGAAAAAATTAAAACCCTAAAACACATTCTTATCAAAGAATTAAAGATAAAAATATATACTTCTACACCATAAACACACACAATAACCGTTCATCCTCAATTTCGGTTACTGTTCATTGTCACTCAAGAGACACTATTGTTCATCATCAGAAGTTTCAAGCTTCAAAAAGGTAAATTCTTAGCCTTTTCTCTTGTTTTTTTTTATCCATTTTTTATCCATATTTTTATATAAATGTCTGATTATGTGGTCTAATCTCTTGAAATTTTGAGTTGAGTTTTGTTTAGTGATTTTCTTATTCAATTTAGTTTCTGAATTTTAGTTCTATTTATGAGTTTATACTTTTCTTCTTCCTCCTAAAACCACCGATCCTCAATCCTTCACTACCGTCAGCTTCTCCAACTGCCGCTGTCTCCTTGCCAAACCAAACCATCCACCATCAACAGTGATTGCCTCCAGTCCAGTCCACCTCCAAGCTACCAGCAAGCACCAATCTCCTCTTAAAAACTATCATTCAACCATCCAGATACCATCAATACAGCACCATCTCTCCACCAAGCCCACAATCTAACCACCAATCACACCACCATAATCCATTCAGTCACACAACACACACAGTTACACATACACACTCACGGCCTTAAAATTCAATCGACAACAACTATCACCCAATACATACACACACCATCAATACACAACCAGTTCCCTGTCCAGTAGCCATAGACACAACGCTCACATAGACTCACACACGCAACAACAATTACACAATTGCACAAATACAGTCCACGCATTTGCACACAGAGAACACTCATAGAACGCACACAGATACACACAAAATTAAACTCCACAAGCACAAAATTAATCACAACCAATAAGAACCATCTCCACCCAATTCCCTTAAGCTCCCCAATAACCCCAATTCCAATCCCCTTTCTCACCGCCAACGCCACCGTTCCAAAACCACTGCAATTCCCACCAAATTCCAACCATCTCCTCTCTCCAATCTCACCAAACAGCCCCAGAACACCTCCACAGTGCCAATACAGTCAGCCTTCATTCCATCAATCAATCGGCCTCACTGCCACAAACCATCATCTATAAAACAAAAACAGAAACAAAACAACAAATGGCGTAGCAGCCGCCTCCAAAGCCCAAGTCGCTAAATTTCAGTAGCAAGCGACTCTGCCGCTATAACTACAACCCCATAGACCACCCTCTTGCCACTAAATCCACCACCAGTTACCACTCCTCACACCAAAACATCACCACATAACCTCTGGCAACCATCAAATTGAATAAAATTACCCCTATCCGCTTCCAAAAGGCTGAGAGAAGATAACCAAAAATAAGGAAAGAGATGGCTAGACAGAAGCTGGAGAAAAGATAAAAAATAAAAAATAAAAAAATAGAGGCAAGAAGAGAGACAAAACAGCGACGGAAAAAGAAAGGGATCTGGAAGAGAAACAAGAGAAAAATCAGAGAGAAGAGAGACGCAAGGAGAGAGGGAGACACAGAGAAAAAGAGAAGCTAGAATAGGGGAATCAGTGAGAGAGTAGAGAGAATGAATGAGAGAGAGTGAGAGAAACAAATCAGGGGAGAAGATAATAGCCAATTGGGAAATTTGGATCCCGTTGAAGAAGACCCAAATTGGGCAGCAATATGGAGTGTTAGCTTTTTACTTTAATTGCTTTAGCTTTATCCAGTTTCCTTTGGAAAAATTAGGAATTCTATTTCTTCTAGAATTTTGCTTATTAGATTTAGTTTAGTTTTTATTTATTTAATCATGTACTAAGTTAATTTGGCTTTGATTGAGTAGTTTGATTGGGTAATAATTTAATTAGCTAAGTTAATTTAGGGTTAATCTAAGAAAATTTGATTAAATCTCGCAACTAGCCTCGGCTAAGTGGAAAGAGGACCTTAGGCGTGAGCCTTTGTCTTCCCTTTCTTCAAATGTGTCTCCCAAACCCTTTTCTCTCATTTTTTTTTTTGTTGGCCGAAGTTGAAAAAGGGTTTTAAAATATTTTTTTAAAAATTTTATTTTTGTTTTGCTAAATGATTTTTCGGGTGACTTGGTACATCTTAGCTCAATACCAAGTTATGACTCTATTTTTCTAAAATAAAGCTCTTTTTCAAAATCTATTGGCCAAAATTGTCTCACTTTTTAGTCCCGATCTTATTTTATTTTCATTTTACATATCATTTTTCCTAAATAACACATTTTCAATAAAAATCTAATTTTTTTATACACACACACATAATGTTTTCGAAAACTTATCTTTTTAAAAGGGATCACCGGACTATACCGCCTTTTTGGGACATGATAGTCAACGGACCAACTTGTACACCATGATTTTTTGGACGTAACAGATTTTGGCAACTTCACTGGAGACCACTAGTGAGTTCGATCACTAGGTTTAGTCACATTTTCGTTCTTTAACCCTTCTATTCCATCGCGTTTGGATGTTAGGATTGCATTTTTGTTTTTTAGATTTTTAGGGTTTGTTTTTGCATTTCACATACTTCGTCTCTCGTCTATGTGATTTATGATTTAATTATCTTTGTTATTCGACCGCACTTGCATTTGGTGGGGTCAGTTACCCTTAGAGCCCACGCGTATTAGCATTATATTCCCTCCTCTCATAAGGGATACTCCATATGTGTATTCGATACTTTTCACTCTTTTTTCTTTTTTGGTGGTTGTCACCTGCCCAATCCTTTAAGAATTAGGATCAATCTACTTAGACGTGTGATGGTGGCACGACGTGCACGTAACATTGTCTAGGAGATCACCCAAACTCTCAGTTTGAGTCCACAAGTCTAGAGATTTAGGCTTTAAAAATCAATTCGCTTCGACATGTGGTCGTAGCCCAACGTGTGCGTAGCAGTGTCCAGGGGATCACTCGAACCACCGACCTAAGATCTTTGAAATTGACGGACTTGTTACTTTTTGGATCCTTCAGTCTGAAGGTTCGGGAACCGAAATCTTATCAAGTTTTGATGCATTAGTAAGCCCAACCTCATGCATCCATATAGAATAAGCCTAGGGTAGAGTTAGCCTTACCCTATCATGTACACCAGGCACAAGAGGAGGGAATCCAACCTCATTATTTTTTTTATTATGCTGTTTACTGCTATTTGTTTTGTCAATATGCTATGTGATATTTGTTGAATAAACTAACGCACTCTTTTTCATTCTTTGATTGCATTCACAAATATAGAATAAAGAGCCATGGCATGGAATTCTCATAGGAAGCCAACTTTCTTTTAGCACTTGTAAATTTCATTTTTCATAATTAATTTTTCAAGAAAAGATGAAAATAGGATTTTCATAAATTTTTTTACACGATCCGGGTTGATCTCCCTTTTCGTGTGTCACAAGAACATCCCCAAAGGACTGTCTTGAATAATCAGACGATAATCTTATCCAAATCCTCCTGCAGATCTAGATTAAATTATCAAAGAATACACACTCTTGTCAAATTGCTCGACCCCAATCCAACTCGTGGAATGAAACCGTTTGAATCTAACAAGAAGAAAACCTAAACCCTAATCACACTTGTTGATTAGAACTTAAGGTATAAAGGTTAACTCTCAAAAATCACTCTTGAAAAGTTACCCGAAAGTTCTCATCCCAAGAACTCACGAAAATCCCTCAAAAGGGAGAAAAATCAATTTCATTGATTTAATTCATAATTCAACATAATAAATAATAATAAACAACAATAGTTAGCCTTATATAGGCGTACAAATCCTAAGAGACATAAATGGAAAGTCTAAATTAAATATAATTTAAAATTAAACTAAAAACTAATGAAAAATAATAAAATCGTAAAGCTGCTGATCCAGGCCGCAGAACGGCCGTGGGCACGGCCTCCAACAAAATATCTGCGACTGGTTTCTGGTCTTGTCCTTTGAAAATCCGTCCTCGCACTTTGCACCTAAAACGTGACCACCAACCCTTAACCTCTTGAATGGATGCTAAATATTGAACCTCCAATGCCCAAATATCATATTTTGAGTACCTTGAGACCTCTAAATAACCCAAGTTGATGAAATTCGTCGGTGAAGCTTCTAAGAATGAGACGGGCATCACCATGCACGTATCAAACTCCTTCTTGTCGCGCCCCATTTTTCGAAAGAGAACTAATTAATGGAATAGAGTGTAAAGATGTTTGGAAAAAGGAAAAGGAAGTGTTAAATATGGTTGTGTTTATTGGAAAAGAAGCGTGTAAATTTTGTAAAAAATAATTTTTTAGAAAATACTTTGTAAAAGATGATTCGATAAAAACGCGACGAACAAATACTTTATTTTGAAAACAAAACAAAAGAAAAAGGGCCTAAAATGGGACTTTGAAAATGCGACGGTTTTTGGGCCCGAAAATAGAGTCTAAAAAGGGTTTTTTAGTGAAAAAGGAGTCGCCACTTGGTATTGAGTTTTGGTGTAGCAAGGCACCCGAAAATATTTTATAAAAGGTAAGAAAATAAAAAATGATTTATTTAAAGAAATGATTTTGAAAAAATATAGGAAAACAAGAAAACCCTTTTAGACGACTCCAGGTCTTTTAAAAACAAGAGAAAAAGGTTCGGGAGTCCAGTTGAAGAAAGGGAAGGCAAAAGCTCGTGCCTAAGGCACCCTTTCAACCTAGCCGAAACTAGTTGCGAGGTTTAGTCTAAATTTTCCTAATATAACCCTAAGATTTTATCGCATTTGGATGCAACTATATGAATGCAAATCTAATCCTAAAAGTGAATATCGATAAGGGACGAAATGTTCCACTGAGGTTTGATCGGAATTATCGCATTAATTGCGAAACCCGGATATAGACCTCGATGGAGTCACGAGTGTAGATGCAAAATGGAATGCAAAAGAAAAGAAAAATAATAGTATAGATAGTAAGTGAACAAAGAAAATGGGGATGCAACATAACGGGTGCGGGGACTAATAGACTCGTGACTATCTGTCTCTACTCACGGAGGGGGGAACGACATGTACGCCATCGCTTCCCACGTGAGTAGATGACTATTTCTTAGTCGAAATTACGCAAATGACCTAAAATTCTATGTGTAGTGGAATCTAAATGTTATGCACCAAATAGATGTTAAAATAAGTAATAAGTTATAAAGTATATATAAAAAACTCATAGAAAATGGGAAAAGCCTAAAAAGATAAAATGTGTGTGAAATGGCATAGAGTGAACACGAAAAATGATCCTAATGCTAAAATGACCTAACGGCATAGCATTGGACTAACCTATTTTCTAAAAAGTTCTCCGCTAGCGTTGGGCTAGCGAAGAAAACGAAATTAACCACAACTAGCTTTGGACTAGTGTGGCGACGATACACATATATAATTAAAGCAAGTAAATAAATAAAGCATGTATTAAAGCAATAAATCACATAAAAGCAAATAATAGCAAGTAGGAGCACATAGCACATAAGCATGGTATTCTAGATGCGAGTTCCTAGGAAAAGCGAATAAAACACACAAGCACATAACACACATAGCACACAAAGCCCTAACTATTACATCGGAGAAGCCTAATTGCAATCTAAAAATAAAAAGGTAACCTATCTAGCCTATCTATTACATTTTCTATCTAAATACATAAATTTTTGTTAAATGGATAACACATAAACTATCTATTACATTAACTATCTAAATACAAAAATTTTTGCTCAATAGAATATTACCTATCTATTACATTTCTTTGAATAATCAAAAATTAATTTCTAATAAATAACATGGCATAAATAAATAAACACTCTCACATGGATAAAAAGTATAAGCACAAAAACACGTAGAAAAACACATAGGAGCACGTAGGAGCACATAAAAGAAATATTGGAAGGGTAATCCAGAGTACCTCTCATTCGCAAACCCGGTATAAATTGCTACTAAAATGAACAAACACGTCAAAATTACCACTATTTAATAAGTCAATCACTAATTTGAATAATTTTCTACCTATCACTATGAACTCACTACGATAATTCAAACAATCATAGCAATAATGAACAAAATAAGAGGAAGAAAATACTGATAATAATAATTAATTATTTAGGAAGAAAAATGAAAATTGTTTAAGTCAAAAAATAAATAAGCAAATAGATAAGTAAAGCAAAACAACAAAAATAAAATAAAAATAAAGTAAATAATAATAATAATAATAATAGAAGATAAAACATAATAATACATACATACATTGAAATTTTAACACCTCAAATAAGAATTATTAAAATAACTAAAAGGAAAATAGAGAAACTAATTTGAACATTAATTAGACTAACAAGACCCAATCTTAGAACATTAATTATAAGTTTGATAAAAATAAATAAAGCAAATGTAAAAAGAAATAATTTAAAGCTTTGAGGACTTAACTAATTTTAATTAACACTTTTTTTTTGGCAAAAATAAAATATTATAAGATTTGGATTAAAAGTGGAAGTTTAAGCAATATTCTAAAGTGAAAAATGTAATTTGCAACAAGTAAAAAGGTAAAACTATAATTTTAAACCCTACTTACGGTAATGACATAGTTTACAACGAATTTAAAGGCTAAAATATAATTTTCAGCAAGTATAATGCCCAAAAATAAAAATTCCAGCAATACTTAAGTCCAAGAATATAATTTCAGCAAAGTCATTAAATAATACCTAATTTACAGCAATGTCTAGGGTCAAATTATAATTTTCAGCTATATAAAAGGGCCAAAATAAAAATTCCAGCAACTACAAGTATTAAAATACAAATTCCAGCAACAAATAAAAGGCTAAAATATAATTCTAACAATTAATGGAGGTCTTAAAACAAATTCCAGCCACATAAAGGACCAAAATATAAATTCCAGCAACAATAGGGGGCCAAAAATAAAATTCCAGCAAGTATAATGGCTCAAATAAAATTCCAGCAAGTTTGGGAGGGACAAAAATAAAATTCCAGCAAGCATGGGGACAAAAATGCAAAAATTCCAACAACAAGGAGGGCTAAATTTACAATTTTCAACAACATCTAAGGGCTAAAAATACAATTCCAGCAAACATAAGTGACTAAAATCGCAATTTCTGACAAGCTAAAGGGGGAAAATATAATTTCCAGTAAGTTTAAAACTAAATTACAATCATTCTGGACATAATTGAAAGGAATTACAATTTTTAGGGGTTAACTTAAATAAATGAGGACTTGAAATGAAATAAACTAAAAGCATTTAAGGGCATAACCAAATAATTAAGAACCTAAAGGGGCAAAAATGTAAATATATAATCTGATAAAAAATAATAACTAAAGAAAATAACCGAAAACTACGTCAGTTTCAGACCAAAACGACGTAGTTTTGGCCAAGAATATATATATATTTTTAATTAACGATTTTTTCTTTTTTTTTTCTTCAGATTTCTTTTTACTTTTCTCTTTTCTCTCTTTTTCCTTTTTCTTTCCTCTTTCCCTCTTTTCTTTTTCTCTCTTCTTCCTCCCCGATTCCCCTCTGTTTTTTCTTTTCTCCCGATTCTCTCTCTTCTACCTCACTCTCTCTGTCTCACTGTCAATCTCTCGCTGCCCCTCTCTTCTCGCCGGTCAATTTCTCTCTCTCTCTCTCTGTTATCTCCTCTCAGTCGTCTCTTCCTCTCCTAGTTTCCATTTTTCTTTTTCTTCGTGTTTTCTCTCCTTTTCGTCTGATATTGTCTCTCTCTCGCTAGCCATCTTCCAGTTCTCTTCGTTCCCTCTTCCTTTTAATCATTCTTCTTCTTTCCGATTGCCTTTTTCTTTTCTTTTTTTTTTCCCAAGAACCAAACGTCCCCAAAATTGAGTTGGTTTCTTCAACCAAAAACTTCAGAAAGAGATTCCCTTCCCCAAATTAGTTTGCTTCTTTGACATTTCAAGTTCCTCCCCCAAATTAATCAAATCTCCCAGGCAGAAATTCTCTAATTAAAAAAAACAAAAAGAAAAGAAAACGAAGAGGGTCAGGGAAAGCTACCTGAAGCCGGAGGTGGGAACTTCGACTGTGACAGTTTCTGGTGGAGCAACTGGCTATTCAGTGGTTGTTTGTTGTTACAGATTGGTGATGCATTGCAATGGCTTCGGTTGACTGACGACGTTTGTGATGTTCGTGTGCGGTGGTGCAATTGCTGTTGCTGTTGTTGTTGTTTGTTGTTGTTGTTGCTTTTTTTTTTTTTTTATAATGCTGATCTCGTGCAGGTGTGTGTGTGTTTTGCAGGTTGTGTGCAAGTGTGTATGTTGTGCGTGTGTTTGTGTGTGTGAATTATGGATGCAGGTTGTGTGCAAGTGTGTATGGACTGATGTGTGTGTCTGTGTGTCTGTAGTGTGTGTAATGTGTATGCAGGGGAAGCGTGTGTGTATGTTTGTGTTTTGGTGCGTGACTAGAGGTAGGTGTGTGCAATCTGCAGTGAGTGTTGTGTGTGTTTTGTGCCTGTGTGTGCTGTGTGTGTGAGTGAACTGGTGTGTGCAGGGGAGTGAAAATGTGCAGGTGTGAGTGTGTGCTTGGTGTCTGTGTATCGTGTGTGTTGTTTGTGCTGCTGAAGTGAAGGCAGAGAGAGTGAGGGAGAGTTTCTGCAGGTGAAGGAATTGGGAGAAAGGTGTGTGTGTTGTGTGTGTGAACTGGTGTGTGTTTGTGTGTGAACTGGCATGTGTATTGCAATGAATTGTGTGTGCTGTGTGTGTGAGTGAACTGGTGTGTGCAGGGGAGTGAAAATGTGAAGGTGTGAGTGTGTGCTTGGTGTCTGTGTATCGTGTGTGTTGTTTGTGGCAAGGGTGAGGGAAGTGCTTCTGCAGGTGAAGGAATTGGGAGAAAGGTGGGTGAAGTGAGTGCAGATGTGAGGGAAGGCAGAGAGAAAACAGAGTGTGTGCAATGTGTGTTTGTAGATCTGTGAGTGAGAGTTGTATGTGCTGCTGAAGTGAAGGCAGAGAGAGTGAGGGAGAGTTTCTGCGTGTTGTGTTTTTGTGTTGTGTGAGCTTTGTGCAGGGGGAGGGGTCGAGAGAGGGAAGAAGGGAGAGGGAATTGTGAGGTGCAGGTGTGAATTGTGTGTTTCTGGGTGTGCCTGTGTGTTTTGTGTGCAGGGGAGTGAAAATGTGCAGGTGTGAGTGTGTGCTTGTGAAGAGGAAGAGAAAGAGGGGATGGTGAATCAAAACAAAATCCCCCAAAATCTGGTAGGTTGAGTGCAAATTGGGGGTGATGATGAGAAGAGGGATGGCCATGGGATGGAGTTTGCAGAAACTCTGCAGAAGCAACAGCAGCAGCAACGCTGCTGCTGTTCCATTCAGTTCTTTTTTTTTTTTTTTTAAGCAGCAAAGAGAAAATAAAAAAATGAAAATAAAAATAGAAATAAAATAAAATAAGACTACTTGAAAATTTTTTTTTCCTTTTTTTTTATTTTATAAATAAAAATAAAAGAAGAGTGGAATACAATATTATAAGAAGGAAAAGATAAAATTTAGTGTAACAAATTAAAGGTTAGTTCAACATTAGAAAAATACAACTTAAAATAAATACTAAATGGTCTTAACAAAATATGTATATATATTTTTATTTTTATTTTTTATTTATTTATTTATTATTATTTTTTTTACAAAAAATTTATAAAATGCTCATAGACAAAATTCTCATAAAGAAAATCTTAAATAAAAAGTGCATTGGAAAACGTGCCGTTGAATTAAAAAATACTAAAATTTTAAATAAATGATGAATGACTCCTAAAAATCATTAAAATCATAAATAATAATAAAAATAGTAAAATCATGTATTTAGGAAATAAAATAAAATAAACTAATATTTACATAGTGAAATTACCATCTTGCCCCTAATACGACGAATTAGATATAATACGCGAAAAATGTACTCGACCCTCCGAAAAATGAAAAATACCTCCTAAAATAAAGTAACACACATATTTTTACCAAAGGTGTGTCAAAATTTGGTGCCTACAGCTTGCCCCTCTTTGTCTGGAATCTCGCAGAGATTTCAGACAAAGACAGTAGACAACACCGAATTTTGACTCACCTAAAAATAAATATCTAAACATACAAGATGTAAGAATGTAAAGAAATAAAAGAATGAGAAAATAACCGAACTTTCCAAGATCTGCCTACATATCCCACACAAGGGAATCAGGTCAAAACGTAGTTCGAACGATGAAAGTAAAAGTTTGGGCTGCCCGACTTGAAAAATCAAATTAAAACAAAATGTGAAACGTCCAGTTTGTTGGAGAAGTGTGTGGCCTAGTTTGCTAGGAATGACGAAGTGCAAAGAAATTAAATATGAAGGTCCAGTTTGCTGGACGTGCACCCAGTTTGTTGGGGTGAAATGCAATGCGAAGTTCGGTTTGCCAGACTTAGAAAAGTAAACGTGAAAGGTCCAGTTTGCTGGACATGCACCCAGTTTGCTGGGGTGAATACAAGAAATTAAACGTGAAGGTCCAGTTTGCTGGACATGCACCCAGTTTGCTGGGGTGTGTACAAGAAATTAAACGTGAAGGTCCAGTTTGCTGGACATGCACCCAGTTTGCTGGGGTGAGATGCAGTACAAAGTTTGGTTTGCCAAACTTAAAAATGTAAACGTGAAAGGGTCCAGTTTGCTGGACATGTATCCAGTTTGCTGGGTGAGATGCAGTACAAAGGTTGGTTTGCCAAACTTAAAAAAAAAAAAATGTAACGTGAAAGGTCAGTTTGCTAGACATGCACCCAATTTGCTGGGGTGAGATGCAGTACAAAGTTTGGTTTGCCAAACTTAAAAATGTAAACGTGAAAGGTCCAGTTGGCTGGACATGCACCCAGTTTGCTGGGGTGAAATGCAATACAAAGTCCGGTTTGCCAGACTTGAAAAATAAACGTGAAGGTCCAGTTTGCTGGACATGCACCCAGTTTGCTGGGGTGAGATGCAGTACAAAGTTTGGTTTGCCAAACTTGGAAAAGTAAACGTGAAAGGTCCAGTTTGCTGGACATGCACCTAGTTTTGCTGGGGTGAAAACAAGAAAATTAAACGTGAAGGTCCAGTTTGCTGGACATGTACCCAGTTTGCTGGGGTGAGTACAAGAAAATTAAACGTGAAGGTCCAGTTTGCTGGACATGCAAGAAAAAGAATTTTTTTTTCTTCGAAAAAACAGCCCAAAAGCAATGTGAAACACCCAATTTGCTAGATAAATATGCGGAGAAGATTAAAAAGTTGAAAGCAATACATAAAACAATTTGATTTTGATTTTGATTTTTTTTGTTTTTTGTTTTTTGTTTTTTGTTTTTTTTTCGTTTTTTTTTTTTTTGAAAGCCAACCCACAAAGCAATGTGGAAACGTCTAATTTATTAGATTAATTCATGAAAAAGATTAAATTTTTGCAAGCAGTTTACAAAACATTTTGATTGATGATTTTCTCTTTCTTTTTTTTTTTTTACTCTATGTAACATATCAAAAATCTATTTGAAATAAATAAGTGAATAAATAAAATCTTGTACCAAAAAATTTGTTCCAATATAAATCAAGTGAAATCAATTTGAAATCTAACCTCTAAAATTTGCCTCAGTGTAAATTTGAAATCAGTCCTTCCCAATACGAGTTCGAACATGAGATGTCAAAATCAATGTGAAGCAAAAAAATTTTTCAAAAAATTTTGCCCCAGTGTAAATTTGAAGTCAGTCATTTTCACAATGTGTTCAAACATGAGATGTCAAAATCAATGTGAAATCAAAATTTTTTTTTCAAAAAAAATTGCCCCAGTATCAAATTTAAAAATCAATCTTGGACTGGAGTTATGCTCCAATTAGATCATTGTTAGTTACAAAAGACTTGCCTCAGTCTTATCTTTTGATGAAATATCAATGACGAACTCATGATTTTACCTGCAGCTCGAAAAATGAAAAGATGATTAAACAGTATGCCGCCACCGTGTGACCCCTCAGGCTTTGCGAAACGTGTAAACATGAGTTCTTGATACTGACATCTAATCCCAAATCCATCCCTGTGAGCCATTTCTGATCTTTGCAGTCTATCAGCATCCATCAATTGTCCTTTTACTATGACTTGCCAATATCGTCTGCCGTGATTTCATGATAAATTAAGAGGATTGTCTTTCGACACAGATCTAATGAATGACTGATGCAAAACAATTTATTTGACTTCACCATCTTTATCTATTATACACATATATATGTACGCGTAGATATTTTATGCAATCATCATATTTCAATAAATTGAAAACAAAACTACAACATGAGGAAACAACAAATCACAACAAGTAGAAGTAAGTGTAAAATAATTTTTGTCAAAGATAAGTTAAGAATTTCAACTGTGACAAAACGATTTATTCACGGTGTTGAAAACAGGCTTTTTGACCACGAATGTCACATCTGACCCTTTCGGATGTCATTAACCAGAAGCTTGATACTGCTAGAAGAAGAACAACCATGAAGAGAAAACCCAAGCGAACATAGTCACCAGCTCTTCAGCTTCATCACTTCTCCTCCTCCATCTGACTTCGTTTGTGTGCACAAATTTCCCACCTTAGCGCCTTTTCAGGTTTTCGCTAAGGTTTCCCCTCCCATTTTCTTTTCTTTCTTCTTTCTTCTTTTTTTTTTTGTTTTTTTTTTTTTTTTTTTTTTTTTTTATTTTTTTTATTTTTTTTAGGCGCCCTTTCGGGTTTTCACCTTTACAAAGGAAGACATAGAACAATAATCATTTAAATCTTGAATGGTCATTCCCATTTCATTTAATCAAACTGGTATTTAAAGAATATTTGGCATCAGTAAGACAATCTTCCCTAGATAAATTTGGGATAGATATATTAACATCATGTGCCCTTTTTGGTTTGCAAATTTTCATATCAAAATTATCACAAAATAAAGACGGAGGTCGGTAACATTCTCGGCTTTCAATACGGGGTCAGGTTAAGGTGTCTAAAAAGTTAAGGCCGGAAAGCAGAATTTGTGAAAGGGTTGATTATCTTGAGGTTGCATTTCTCAGACTGAATTATCTCAACTTTTATTTTCGCTCTCTTCTTCTTCTTCTCTCTCTCTTTTTTTTTTTTTTTTCATTACAAAAATTTGCCCCAGTTTATCACTTTCTCGTGGGGTTTTTTTTTTTTTTTTAAACGAACAACCAACAGAACAAAACTTTGCCCCAGTGTGGGGTGCAACCATCAAATGGGTCATGAAACGAAGTTTATGAATTCTGAAAGTTCAAAGGAGAAAACTAGAGGAGAAGAATATTCAAGGGGAAAGAAAGAAGGCCCTGCCTTTGATTCGTCTCTTTTTCGCAATAATTTTGAAAGAAAATTTACTAATCAAATGTAAAACTTTTTTACCAAGTCTGAATTGATGATTTGAGGAAATTCTTGACCATCCATCTCCGCCAGCACGAGACCTCCACCTGATAATACCTTCCTGACAATGAACGGACCTTGCCAATTTGGAGCGAATTTCCCTTTCGCCTCTTCTTGAATAGGAAGAATTCGCTTCAAAACCTTGTCTCCAATCTCGAATTGACGAGGTTTGACTTTCTTCTGATAAGCACGGGCCATTCGTTTTTGGTAGCACTGTCCGTGACAAACGGCATTTAACCGCTTTTCATCGATCAATGATAACTGCTCATGACGTTCTCTGACCCATTCAGCTTCTTCCAACTGAGCATCCATCAATATACGCAATGACGGAATCTCAACTTCAGCAGGTATTACCGCCTCCATTCCATACATAAGAGAGTAAGGAGTTGCCCCGGTAGAAGTCCTTACGGCAGTTCTATACCCCATCAATGCATAAGGTAGCTTCTCATGCCAATCCCTGTGTGTGTCAGTCATCTTTCGAATGATCTTCTTCAAATTCTTGTTGGCAGCTTCCACAGCTCCGTTCATCTGGGGTCTGTAAATGGCGGAATTTCTGTGATTGATTTTGAATTGTTCACACAACCCGTCCACCATGTCGTTATTGAGATTTTTGGCATTATCAGTGATTAATGTCTCAGGCACTCCGAAACGACAGATGATATGGTTTTTTAGAAAATCTGCCACAACTTTCTTAGTCACATGCCTGTAAGATGCAGCCTCAACCCATTTGGTGAAATACTCTATTGCCACTAAGATGAATCGATGTCCATTCGAAGCAGGAGGATCAATGGTTCCAATCACATCCATTCCCCACATTGAACATGGCCAAGGAGCAGTCATACTATGTAGTTCCGTAGGAGGAGCATGTATCACATCACCATGCATCTGGCATTTAATACATCTTCGAACAAAATCTACACAGTCGTGTTCCATAGTAAGCCAAAAATATCCCATTCTCATGATCTTTTTAGCCAACAAATGCCCATTCATGTGCGGTCCACACACACCGCTGTGAACTTCTTTTATCATTTGGTGGGCCTCTTCCTTATCAATACACCTTAGCAGACCCAAATCAGACGTTCTCTTGTACTAGTATTTCTCCATTCAAAAAGAATTTTGAAGACATTCTACGCAAAAAGCCTTTTGAAACTGCATTAGCACCAGGAGGATAAGATCCAATTTTAATGAATTCTTTGATATCATGGTACCAAGGCCGACCGTCTGAAACTTCTTCTGCAACCCAACAATGAGCTGGCTCCTCTTGAAGCCGAATTTGGATGGGTTCAATTACCAATTCATCGGGATGTTTAATCATTGAGGACAAAGTAGCCAAGGCGTCTGCAAACACGTTACGTGTCCGTGGAATGTGCCGAAACTCCAAACTTCTGAACTTGGAAGCCAGACCGAGTAGACTGCAATGATAGGGGATGATTTTAGAATCCCGAGTTGCCCATTGCTTGAGCGTCTGATGTATGAGCAAGTCGGAATCACTAAATGCTATCAAATCTTTAACCTCCATCTCTAACGCCATCTTCAATCCAAGAATACAGGCTTCGTATTCGGCCATATTATTAGTGCAAGGAAAACATAGCTTGGCAGTTGCAGGATAATGCTTCCCTTCGGGTGAAACTAGAACAGCACCGATTCCAGCCCCAAAAGCATTTGAAGCGCCATCAAAGAACAATCTCCACCCCGAGTACTGCTCACTCATATCTTCAATTGCACCAACGAACAAGATTTCTTCATCTGGGAAATAAGTATTGAGTGGCTGGTAATCATTCTCTCTTGGATTTTCCGCCAAGTGATCTGCTATAGCCTGTCCTTTAATCGCCTTCTGCGTTGTGAAAACAATGTCAAATTCAGAAAGAATCATTTGCCATTTGGCCATCCGTCCAGTAAGCATTGGTTTTTCCAACAAATATTTCAAGGGATCAGAACGGGAAATGAGGTAGGTAGTGTGACTAAGCAAATAATGCCTTAGTTTTTGAACCGCCCAAGCCAATGCACAACAACTTCTCTCCAGAAATGAATAATTAGCCTCATATGCAGTAAATTTCTTATTGAGATAGTAGATGGCTTGTTCTCTTTTCCCCGATTCATCATGTTGTCCCAAAACACATCCTACAGCTTCGTCAAGCACAGATAAATACATAATCAGAGGTCTTCCAGGTTGAGGCGGCACTAAAACTGGAGGATTCAACAAGTAATCTTTAATCTTATCAAAAGCCTTTTGACAATTCCTCATTCCATTTCATAGGTGCATTTTTCTTCAACAACTTGAACAACGGTTCACAAGTAGAAGTCAATTGGGCGATGAACCTGCCAATGAAATTGATTCTTCCCAAAAAACTTTTTACATCTTTTGAGTCTTTGGAACTGGCATGTCGCGAATTGCTTTGATCTTGGCAGGATCTATCTCGATACCTCTCTTGCTGACAATGAACCCCAATAGTTTGCCGGCTGGGCCTCCAAAGGCACACTTAGCAGGATTCAATTTCAAATTGTATTTCCTCAATCTTTCAAACAATTTTCTCAAATCCACCAAGTGATCCTCGACCCTTTTAGATTTGATTATGATGTCATCCACGTAAACCTCCATCTCTTTGTGGATCATATCATGAAACAGGGTGGTCATTGTCCTTTGATAAGTAGCTCCAGCATTTTTTAATCCGAAAGGCATCACTCTATAGCAAAATATTCCCCAAGGTGTGACAAAAGCAGTCTTCTCTCTATCTTCTTCGGCCATCAAAATCTGGTGATACCCCGAAAAACAATCTCCAAATGATACGACCTCATGCCCTGCAGTATTGTCCAAAAGGATATGAATGTTTGGCAGAGGAAAATCATCTTTTGGACTTGCCCTGTTAAGATCTCTATAATCCACACAAACTCGCACCTCCCCATTTTTCTTTGGGACAGGAACGGGATTTGAAAGCCAAATGGGATAATGAGATACCATAATGATCCCAGCATTGAATTGTTTTACAATTTGCTCCTTGATTTTGAGGCTCATATCTGGTTTGAACTTGCGGGGTTTCTGCTTCACGGGTGAAATATTTGGATCAGTTGGCAATTTATGAACCACTATAGTCCGTAGAGATTCCAGCTACATCATCATATGACCATGCGAAAACTATCTTGGAATAAAGTCAAAAATTCAATCATCTCTTGTTTTTGCTTCTTATTCAAATGAATGCTGACTTTGATTTCCTTAGGCTCTGTTTCAGTGCCAATGTTAATAGATTCTGTTTCTTCTAGGTTCGGTTTGGGTTTCTCTTCATATTGTTCAAAAGTTTTTGACAAAGATTCATATTCTCCCTCGGTATCAATCTCATTTTGAATTTCAGATTCCATGATTTCCAACTCACGAGAGATATCGAGATTGCAATCATCAACTTCTAGAATGGTGACATCCAAAGGGTCAAATGATTTTATTGATGGCCATCTGAAAAAGATAACACACACACACAAGACAAATAAATAAAAGAAATTATTGAAAATTAATAAGAAAAATTCTTCATTGCTTCAAATTTAGAAATAAACGGTAAATCAACAAAAGACATCATCTTTATAGATAGGGACCTTACTCGAGGACACATTCATTTTGAAACTCTATGACCGAGAACAAAACATATTTCGACTTACAAGACATCGACATATGCAAAAGGGACTAGAGTCAATAAACAAAAGCAAGCACTAAACAAAATATTCTAAGTAAAGCCCTATCTAAGCATGAGTCTGAACAAAAGACAATCCTCTAAATTTACCGAAACTCCCTTTGAATTGGGAGATAATCAGCTGTCCAATTTTGAAGGGCACCCTCAGCGATTGCTGGAAATTCAGAAGATTCTGACGGGGTGACATCACAGATAGCTCCGACGAACAACTGAGATATACCCAATTCAATCCCATCTGCAGAATTCTCTTCATCGAGATCAGATATCACCACCCCAGATGAGCGAGGAAAAGTGTAGCACAATGGCGGAACATGCATCCCGGACCGCTTTCCTTCCTTTTCGGCAAGTTTTCGGATTCTCATCTCCCTCCTATCTTTTGCAGTTGGATGAAATCCTAATCCGAAGGTGTCTTTTTGCATTGGGAGCTCTATTGGTTCCAGACGTCCTTGCAGATTTCTCCCGAGACCCTTTCCTATCTCATAACCCCCTCGAATCATTTCTTTTGCCATCATGACACTGGCTTCAGATACATCTGTTCTGATGAATGATTCGTTCTTCACAATCCACCCCGTAGAGATAACATCTTCGACACGATGAGCAGAAACTGAAGGTTTGGCACTATCTCTCCTCTTTGAATTGGCATTAATCACCATAGCACAGTCATCTTCGGCAAATACAGTGATTAATTGATCATTTACAATGAATCTGAGCATTTGATGCAGCGAAGAAGGCACCAAGTTAGAAGTA
Source organism: Mitragyna speciosa (assembly GCA_024721245.1). Lineage (NCBI taxonomy): Eukaryota > Viridiplantae > Streptophyta > Magnoliopsida > Gentianales > Rubiaceae > Mitragyna > Mitragyna speciosa. The sequence continues at coordinate 12,256,011 of CM045561.1, forward strand.
TGTATCCATGGTCTTCCCAATAGAACATTGTAAGCACCAGAGAAATCCATGACTTGACAAGAAACCTGAAACTGAGCTGGGCCAACTTCTAAAACCAAATCGATTTCACCCATCGGCTCCCTCCTAGTTCCATCAAAGCCTCTCACCACGACAGCTGATGTGCGAAGCTTAACATCAGATAGCCCAAGTTTGACAATAGTAGCCCACGGACAGATATTTAAAGCTGATCCATTATCCACCAAAACCCTTGGTAACAGCTTTCCGTTACAACGCACTGATATGTACAATGCCTTGTTGTGTGCAATCCCTTCTGCAGTCAAATCGTCGTCAGAGAAACTAATACGAGCTGAGGTGAGAATGCTGCCCACAACATTAGAAAATTTGTCAACGGGAATATTTTTAGAAACGTGAGTCTCATTAAGCACTTTGAGCAAAGCTTCCCTGTGTAATTCAGAAGTCAAGAGCAAGTTCAGGAAAGAGATATGGGCAGGTGCCTTGTCCAGCTGTTCCACTATCTTGTATTCACTTCTCTTAACCAACTTTAAAAAATCCAAAGCATCTTTTTCAGATACGGGTTGCTTAGGCAGCAGAGAATTTCCTTGAGTTTTGGATTGGGCATTTGTCTCGAACTCTCCTAGAACTCTCCCAGATCTAGTGACAGCATCAACTTCTTCTTTCAACAACTTCTTATTCCCAATCAACAATGCGGGTTCCTCGTAATTCCATGGTACTTCCTGTAAACTATTCACAGGCATCTGTTCTGGAAACTCGAGCACAACGGGTTCAGGCATATCCAATTCAAAAGGAGGCAGGTCCAAAATGAACGGATCAAGACATCTTTCTAACACAAAAGGCTCATCTTTTTCGGGCACTGACTGTTTCAGCTCATTTTTGAAGATGACATCCTTGTCCTTTGCTACTGGCATTTTAGCAGAAAACTCTTCCCTCATCTTGACCAAATCAGCTTCCATTATGCTTTCGATCTCATATTCATCCATAATATACGAAGCAGGGTCATCGAATTCCTCATCAGCAGTGATGGCTCCGACAGTGTTCCCATGCTCTGGAAGAGGATTTTTGCTCACACTGGGTCCCTGTTCTCCCGGTCTTCTAAGAACGATATCTCCAGACTCAATCATGTCCTGAATATGATTCTTTAAAGTCCAACAATTGGCCGTTGAGTGTCCTGCGCTCCCTGAATGGTATGCACAAATAGCGTGGGGATTGTATCCTGCAGGCAAACCCTTATTGTAAACTTTTGCCGGGATCACTCCAATTTTGCCAGCAGCTTTCAACTGCTCATACAACTGGTCAATGGGACGACCCAAATTGGTGTAAGTTCGGGATGGCCTTTGGACTTGGTCTCGGTTGGCTTGAAATGGGTTTGGTGTGATGTGGAGATTGTTTTGTTGTGGTGGTCTTGGGTTATATGGAGGACGAGGGTAATTTTGGAAAGTTGGTCGGGGAGCTGGTAATGGGACAGAATAATTTGGATAGTTAGGTTGAGGATGATGAGGCTGGGTGTTGGTGTGATAAACTGGTTGAGGATGAAGAGGTTGTTGGTAAGGGGTTGTGTATAAAGGATAGTTTTGAGTTCTGGGTCTAAAGGATGGGCCTTGATCCCATACAAAAGCAGTTTCTCCTTCCTTCTTTTTGAACGGAGGTTTCTTCCCATTACTGCCTGAATTTTGATTTTGCAAAGCTTCTAATTGCAACTTCAATGCTGTCACATTAACAATTTTGCCCGCCTTGACAAACTCATCGTACTCCTCTAACTTGTTGATAATGGCAGAAAATGAACTCCCTGACATGCGAAAGATCTCCTCAAAATATGGCGGGTCATGGGCCTTAATGAAAGTTCGGACAATCTCCTCTTCATTCATGGGAGGTTCCACCTTGGCAGCTAACTTTCTCCAACGTTTGGCGTATGTCTTGTGATCCTCTGAAGGCTTCCTCTTAGTACTTTCCAGCGTAGTTCGTGTTGGAGCCAATTCACAGTTGAATTCATACTGCTTGACAAAAGCCGTTGACAGATCCAACCAACTCCTTATTTCCTGAGGTTTCAAATTCGAATACCAGTCTAATGCATCACCCTCCAGACTCTCAGGGAACAGACGCATTGGTAAATTCTCATCGTCTACCGGTTTGCCAAGTTTGTTGGCAAACATCTTGAGATGCGTCTTGGGATTTCCAGTTCCATCATACTTAGTGAATTTAGGCGCCTTGAAGCCCAATGGCAACTGAATGTCTGGGAAAAAGACAAAGATCATCATAACCTAACCCGCCATGTTTGTGTTGTCCTTGACTTTTCTTCATGAAATCCTCAAATCGATCCAATCTTTTCAGCAAATCTTTATCCACAGTTGTGGCATTTTCATCCATGACTGGTTTTCCCTGAGAGGCTACATCCCAAACAAAAGGTTCGGCAGCTTGATGATGAGGTACTTGAAGATTGGGTGGAATGTTTGGGTTGATATGTGGAAGAGATTGGGGAACTGGGTAATTAGGTAGGTTCGTTTGGACATAATTAGGACGCATGTGTAAAGGATCAGAGTTAAAATGGGCAGACGGTCCTTCAATGGGATTGGCAAAAGGTGAGATAGAAACAGCTTGCATATTGGTCGTGAGAGGCAATTGGTTAACCTGCTCAGGGGTATGGTCAATTGCCGGCGCTGGGTTGTTTGGAGCACCACCACTGCTATTGGCGACAAGTTGATCAATGACACGCCTTTGAGAAGCCATTTCTGCACTCAATTCATTAAACCTGCCTAATACTTCGCTTAGCTGAGCCCCTAGTGCAGAGAAATCTACTGACACTGTTTGAGTTGGTCTTTCTGAAGCGTCCGGAGTCGAACTCATGTTTATACGTTTCGAAGCTTGACTTCGGGATCTGGTAACGATGGGGCTTCTTTGAAATGAAGCTATGATTTAAATTACCTGAAATGCATATCAGAAGGAAAGAAAGTTTAATCGCTCCATCATCATTGTCACTGTCAATTTTATTATCAAAAGAAAGAGGAAAAGATCAAAATCAGTAAGTATATAAACAACTTAAATGCATGTCCTAGGGGGGGTGCCCTTATTATGCCAAGGGTAGGCCTAACATGAAATGCAATCCTTTAGGGTGAGACCCCCTTTTTTAATTGTAGATAGGCCAGATCCGCCAGGAAGAGATGCCTCCATTTTGCTCGTATTACCTTACTTTAGAGTCTCACCCGCCAGGATTTATCAAGAATATAAACGTGCATGTCTTTTAGGATTACATACCCAAGACAAAAGGACGGCTTTCCTATCATGGGATTCTCGAAATGACATTCCCTCTAGGGTTCGTGCATGATGCCAGTTTATTAAAACAAGTTAAAATATGCGAAAATGTCAAATTTGAGAAATTTCTAAAAGTGATTTTGTTTTGTTTTTTTTTTTTTTTAATGATGCAAAATTTCTTCGAGAAAGATGGACCAGAAACTACAAAAAGATTTTTGATTCCAAAAGTATTTGATTGAGAAATCTAACCTCCAGGAGGTTACGGGATACAATATTGAAAGAAATAAAAAATCATGACTTTATATAGAAACATACATGTCAAAACGTCAATTTATTAAAGTAGAATGAGATATGTATTAGAATCATTTTTTGTGTAAGGTGGGATGGGAGGGCGGGGATACGGCAAAAATGACGCATTAATTTCTTTGAAAAAAGAATAAATGCAAATTGTGTAAAAGTTTGACCACTTGGGTGTATTTATTGACATTGTGAAGATTCGATTTGAACAAAACTAACTAGTACAATAAAAATGAATTAAACTTCGAAAAATGTTTAGAGCTACAAATCTTATCTGGAAAAGTATAAGTTGAAAAATCATATTATTATTATTATTATATATATTTTTAATTAATTAAATTTTTTTTTTGAAATTTTATAAAATTTACAATAAGTGGTCCCTTGGGGTGCTTTATTTACAACCAAATGTAATTTTAAAAAAAAATTTTATGAAAATCTCATTTTTATCTTTCTCGAAAAAATTAATGGTAAGACAAAATTTTAAACGTGTCGATAATGGGCTGGTTTCCTACGAGAGCACCATGCCAGGGCTCTTTATTCTATGGTTGTGAATGCGATCAAAGAATAAGAGAGAGAGTGCGTTAGTTTTCAACAAATATCACATAACATATTGATAAAGCAAATAGCAATAAACGGTACAACACAAAAATAAAGAGGGGTGTATTCCCTCCTCTCGTGCCTAGTGTACCTAACAGGGTAAGGTTGACTCTACCCTAGGCTTATTCTACATGGATGCATGGGGTTAGGCTTACTAATGTATCTAGACTCAACAAGGCTTCGGTTCCCGAACCTTCAGACCGAGGGATCCAAATAAATCCGTCAATTCCAAGAATTCCAAGTCGGTGGTTCGAGTGATCCCCTAGACACTGCTACATGCACGAATGCGATGGCCGCATGTCTAGGCAAATCGATTCTAGTCTTAAAGGGATGGGTGGGTGGCAACCACCAAAAAGATAAAAAGGGTTTTAAAAAAAAAATATCGAATGCACGTATGAAGTGCTCTTTGTGAGAGGAGGGAATGATAAAGCATGGGCTCTAAGGGTGACTGAACCCCTCCCAAATACAAGCGCAGTCGAGTAAAGCAGTAACAAGTAAATAAATCATACATACATCACATAAGTGGTCGAGAGACGGGAAGCGTGTGAGATGCAAAAGACAAACCTAAAACCCTAGAAAAAATAAAAATGCAATCCTAACATCCAAACGCGATAAAATGAAAGGGTTAGAAAAGGAAGCAAATGACTAAACCTAGTGCTCGGACTCACTAGTGGTCCCCAGTGGAGTCGCCAGCTGTCGCGCCCCATTTTTCGAAAGAGAACTAATTAATGGAATAGAGTGTAAAGATGTTTGGAAAAAGGAAAAGGAAGTGTTAAATATGGTTGTGTTTATTAGAAAAGAAGCGTGTAAATTTTGTAAAAAATAATTTTTTAGAAAATACTTTGTAAAAGATGATTCGATAAAAACGCGACGAACAAATACTTTATTTTGAAAACAAAACAAAAGAAAAAGGGCCTAAAATGGGACTTTGAAAATGCGACGGTTTTTGGGCCCGAAAATAGAGTCTAAAAAGGGTTTTTTAGTGAAAAAGGAGTCGCCACTTGGTATTGAGTTTTGGTGTACCAAGGCACCCGAAAATATTTTATAAAAGGTAAGAAAATAAAAAATGATTTATTTAAAGAAATGATTTTGAAAAAATATAGGAAAACAAGAAAACCCTTTTAGACGACTCCAGGTCTTTTAAAAACAAGAGAAAAAGGTTCGGGAGTCCAGTTGAAGAAAGGGAAGGCAAAGGCTCGTGCCTAAGGCACCCTTTCTGTAACACCCTAGAAAATGCACACATAAGATACATTTTTCTCTAATTAGGGTTAAGTGATAGACCTTGATTTATTACTTGGAAGAGTTCTTGAATTAGTTAGGTTACTTAATTAAAGGTTTCATTAGTAAGCAAGAATACCTAAGTACTAAAGTTAGAATAATTTCATTTGACCATTTAATTTATACTAGTGTTCAAATTTTGATTAGCTTATTTTATTATATTCTAGTCTTTTGATTACTTGAATTTTAGCTCAATTTTACTTGAAAATCTCAATTATTTTCTCACTTTATTTTCTTTTCCCTTGACCGAAAATTCTTCTTTTTCTTTTCTTTTCTTTTGGCCGAAATTTCTCTTCTTTTCTTTGGGCCGAAATTCTTTTCTTTCTTTTTCTTCTTGTGGCCGGTTTTCCTCTTTCTATTTTTGTCCTAATTTGCTTTAATAATTTATGTCTATTTATTGAATATATATAAGTGATAAGAGTTATTAATTTTTCACCAATTGAATTAATCCAAGTGGCCATTCTTGCATTAAATGACTAACTATTTACTTTACTCTTGTAAGGATTTAATTGGACCACCATTTTTCCCATCTTTTCTTCTTTTCTTTTTCTTTTTCCTAGCCTATTTTTCTCTCTTTTCCTTCTCACTTTGGCCGGCCAAGCCTTTCTTCTTCTTTCCCCATTTTTGCTCTCAAATTTCTTGGACTTTCATCTCTCAAATTGGAACAAATCCACCATAGGAAGTGGACTTCTATCTTTTCTAAGCAAAATTCTAAGCATATCTAAGGTATTTACCATGAACCTACATTATTAATTTCATGTTTTAATTAGTTTTTATTCAAGTTTAATACCAAGTTCTTGTTAAGATTACTTGAAGAAATTAGTTAGAACTTGATATGTACTTGTTAGATAAAGTGTTCTTGTGGTTAAATAGACTAGTATGTGGTATTGGAACCTTGAAATTTCATGAAGAACATGTTATTTGGGTGAAAGTTCTTGGAGCTTAATCCTTGAAATTTAGTGAGATTTTGATTGAATTTGGGTTTGGATTGAACTAAGAAGTGGTAGAACTTGATGAATTATTGGTTGGATGATTGAAATCTTGATGAAAAACAAGTTTGGAAGGGCCGAAAATCAAGGGGAAATAATGCCCAAATTTTGTTAGAAAAACCCTAGAAAACCCTAGCATAAAAACCCTAGAATGTAAACCCTAAACCCTAAACCCTAAACCCTAAACCCTAGAAAAAAAAAAAAAACTAGAATTTAATGGGGTATTTCTTGAAATTTTCTTACTAGATTAATTAGGGTTTAAATTGAGTTTTTCATTAGATTATTTCTTTCAAATTGCAGGATCCAATAGTGAGACCCGACCTTTCTACGAGATATTTTCTTAGGCACCAGGTGAGTGTCTTTATGTGTGCATGATGCATGGAATGTGATAATTTTATTTTGTGACTATTATGCTTAACTTGCAAATATTATGTGAGTACATGTGTTATTTGAGGAAAGATGTGTACTTTATCGCATCTATTCCACAATGTGTTACCGCCTTTATTATTTAAAATGTTATTTGTGTGTGTGAGACTACCGTGACTAACGTCACTGTTATTTCACGGTTAGTCAACCGGGCTGCAAGTGGGAGGACATAAGGTGCTGGGCTATTATAGCTCATTCCATTTTATTTGTTTTCCTTTACTCAGGTCAACTGAAAATTTAAAGCTGGATCAACTGGTTTTTGGGTTATTATAAGTGTTTTAGTGTTGTAATAGTCGCACTATGTTAGGCTATTATTGTGAAAAAAAATTATGTACATTATGACTTGTAACTTTTTGATATGACTTGTATCTTCAAGTTAAATAATAAAAAGTTTGTTTTATTTTATTCCATGTCACTTCATGTTATTTTATTTTAAGTTAAGTACGTTTGGATTTTCATGTGAGTGCGTGCTTCGAGCCCTGGCGAGAGCTAGGCAGGCAGTCCGCTAAGCCCTTTGGTGCGCCTCTGGGCAAGGTGGGGCTGTCACACTTTCAACCTAGCCGAAACTAGTTGCGAGGTTTAGTCTAAATTTTCCTAATATAACCCTAAGATTTTATCGCATTTGGATGCAACTATATGAATGCAAATCTAATCCTAAAAGTGAATATCGATAAGGGACGAAATGTTCCACTGAGGTTTGATCGGAATTATCGCATTAATTGCGAAACCCGGATATAGACCTCGATGGAGTCACGAGTGTAGATGCAAAATAGAATGCAAAAAGAAAAGAAAAATAATAGTATAGATAGTAAGTGAACAAAGAAAATGGGGATGCAACATAACGGGTGCGGGGACTAATAGACTCGTGACTATCTGTCTCTACTCACGGAGGGGGGAACGACATGTACGCCATCGCTTCCCACGTGAGTAGATGACTATTTCTTAGTCGAAATTACGCAAATGACCTAAAATTCTATGTGTAGTGGAATCTAAATGTTATGCACCAAATAGATGTTAAAATAAGTAATAAGTTATAAAGTATATATAAAAAACTCATAGAAAATGGGAAAAGCCTAAAAAGATAAAATGTGTGTGAAATGGCATAGAGTGAACACGAAAAATGATCCTAATGCTAAAATGACCTAACGGCATAGCATTGAACTAACCAATTTTCTAAAAAGTTCTCCGCTAGCGTTGGACTAGCGAAGAAAACGAAATTAACCACAACTAGCTTTGGACTAGTGTGGCGACGATACACATATATAATTAAAGCAAGTAAATAAATAAAGCATGTATTAAAGCAATAAATCACATAAAAGCAAATAATAGCAAGTAGGAGCACATAGCACATAAGCATGGTATTCTAGATGCGAGTTCCTAGGAAAAGCGAATAAAACACACAAGCACATAACACACATAGCACACAAAGCCCTAACTATTACACCGGAGAAGCCTAATTGCAATCTAAAAATAAAAAGGTAACCTATCTAGCCTATCTATTACATTTTTCTATCTAAATACATAAAATTTTTGTTAAATGGATAACACATAAACTATCTATTACATTAACTATCTAAATACAAAAAATTTTTGCTCAATAGAATATTACCTATCTATTACATTTCTTTGAATAATCAAAAATTAATTTCTAATAAATAACATGGCATAAATAAATAAACACTCTCACATGGATAAAAAGTATAAGCACAAAAACACGTAGAAAAACACATAGGAGCACGTAGGAGCATATAAAAGAAATATTGGAAGGGTAATCCAGGTACCTCTCATTCGCAAACCCGGTATAAATTGCTACTAAAATGAACAAACACGTCAAAATTACCACTATTTAATAAGTCAATCACTAATTTGAATAATTTTCTACCTATCACTATGAACTCACTACGATAATTCAAACAATCATAGCAATAATGAACAAAATAAGAGGAAGAAAATACTGATAATAATAATTAATTATTTAGGAAGAAAAATGAAAATTGTTTAAGTCAAAAAATAAATAAGCAAATAGATAGGTAAAGCAAAACAACAAAAATAAAATAAAAATAAAGTAAATAATAATAATAATAATAATAGAAGATAAAACATAATAATACATACATAGATTGAGATTTTAACACCTCAAATAAGAATTATTAAAATAACTAAAAGGAAAATAGAGAAACTAATTTGAACATTAATTAGACTAACAAGACCCAATCTTAGAACATTAATTATAAGTTTGATAAAAATAAATAAAGCAAATGTAAAAAGAAATAATTTAAACCTTTGAGGACTTAATTAATTTTAATTAACACTTTTTTTTTGGCAAAAATAAAATATTATAAGATTTGGATTAAAAGTGGAAGTTTAAGCAATATTCTAAAGTGAAAAATGTAATTTGCAACAAGTAAAAAGGTAAAACTATAATTTTAAACCCTACTTACGGTAATGACATAGTTTACAACGAATTTAAAGGCTAAAATATAATTTTCAGCAAGTATAATGCCCAAAAATAAAAATTCCAGCAATACTTAAGTCCAAGAATATAATTTCAGCAAAGTCATTAAATAATACCTAATTTACAGCAATGTCTAGGGTCAAATTATAATTTTCAGCTATATAAAAGGGCCAAAATAAAAATTCCAGCAACTACAAGTATTAAAATACAAATTCCAGCAACAAATAAAAGGCTAAAATATAATTCTAACAATTAATGGAGGTCTTAAAACAAATTCCAGCCACATAAAGGACCAAAATATAAATTCTAGCAACAATAGGGGGCCAAAAATAAAATTCCAGCAAGTATAATGGCTCAAATAAAATTCCAGCAAGTTTGGGAGGGACAAAAATAAAATTCCAGCAAGCATGGGGACAAAAATGCAAAAATTCCAACAACAAGGAGGGCTAAATTTACAATTTTCAACAACATCTAAGAGCTAAAAATACAATTCCAGCAAACATAAGTGACTAAAATCGCAATTTCTGACAAGCTAAAGGGGGAAAATATAATTTCCAGTAAGTTTAAAACTAAATTACAATCATTCTGGACATAATTGAAAGGAATTACAATTTTTAGGGGGTAACTTAAATAAATGAGGACTTGAATGAAATAAACTAAAAGCATTTAAGGGCATAACCAAATAATTAAGAACCTAAAGGGGCAAAAATGTAAATATATAATCTGATAAAAAATAATAACTAAAGAAAATAACCAAAACTACGTCGTTTCAGACCAAAACGACGTAGTTTTGGCCAAGAATATATATATATTTTTAATTAACGATTTTTTTTTCTTTTTTCTTTTTTTTTTCTTCAGATTTCTTTTTACTTTTCTCTTTTCTCTCTTTTTCCTTTTTCTTTCCTCTTTCCCTCTTTTCTTTTTCTCTCTTCTTCCTCCCCGATTCCCCTCTGTTTTTTCTTTTCTCCCGATTCTCTCTCTTCTACCTCACTCTCTCTGTCTCACTGTCAATCTCTCACTGCCCCTCTCTTCTCGCCGGTCAATTTCTCTCTCTCTCTCTCTGTTATCTCCTCTCAGTCGTCTCTTCCTCTCCTAGTTTCCATTTTTCTTTTTCTTCGTGTTTTCTCTCCTTTTCGTCTGATATTGTCTCTCTCTCGCAGCCATCTTCCAGTTCTCTTCGTTCCCTCTTCCTTTTAATCATTCTTCTTCCTTCCGATTGCCTTTTTCTTTTCTTTTTTTTTTCCCGAGAACCAAACGTCCCCAAAATTGAGTTGGTTTCTTCAACCAAAAACTTCAGAAAGAGATTCCCTTCCCCAAATTAGTTTGCTTCTTTGACATTTCAAGTTCCTCCCCCAAATTAATCAAATCTCCCAGGCAGAAATTCTCTAATTAAAAAAAACAAAAAGAAAAGAAAACGTAAGAGGGTCAGGGAAAGCTACCTGAAGCCGGAGGTGGGAACTTCGACTGTGACAGTTTCTGGTGGAGCAACTGGCTATTCAGTGGTTGTTTGTTGTTACAGATTGGTGATGCATTGCAATGGCTTCGGTTGACTGACGACGTTTGTGATGTTCGTGTGCGGTGGTGCAATTGCTGTTGCTGTTGTTGTTGTTTGTTGTTGTTGTTGCTTTTTTTTTTTTTTTATAATGCTGATCTCGTGCAGGTGTGTGTGTGTTTTGCAGGTTGTGTGCAAGTGTGTATGTTGTGCGTGTGTTTGTGTGTGTGAATTATGGATGCAGGTTGTGTGCAAGTGTGTATGGACTGATGTGTGTGTCTGTGTGTCTGTAGTGTGTGTAATGTGTATGCAGGGGAAGCGTGTGTGTATGTTTGTGTTCTGGTGCGTGACTAGAGGTAGGTGTGTGCAATCTGCAGTGAGTGTTGTGTGTGTTTTGTGCCTGTGTGTGCAGTGAGTGTGTGTGAACTGGTGTGTGCAGGGGAGTGAAAATGTGCAGGTGTGAGTGTGTGCTTGGTGTCTGTGTATCGTGTGTGTTGTTTGTGCTGCTGAAGTGAAGGCAGAGAGAGTGAGGGAGAGTTTCTGCAGGTGAAGGAATTGGGAGAAAGGTGAGTGAAGTCAGTGCAGATGTGAACTGGTGTGTGTTTGTGTGTGAACTGGCGTATGTATTGCAATGAATTGTGTGTGCTGTGTGTGTGAGTGAACTGGTGTGTGCAGGGGAGTGAAAATGTGCAGGTGTGAGTGTGTGCTTGGTGTCTGTGTATCGTGTGTGTTGTTTGTGCTGCTGAAGTGAAGGCAGAGAGAGTGAGGGAGAGTTTCTGCAGGTGAAGGAATTGGGAGAAAGGTGAGTGAAGTCAGTGCAGATGTGAACTGGTGTGTGCTTGTGTGTGAACTGGCGTATGTATTGCAATGAATTGTGTGTGCTGTGTGTGTGAGTGAACTGGTGTGTGCAGGGGAGTGAAAATGTGCAGGTGTGAGTGTGTGCTTGGTGTCTGTGTATCGTGTGTGTTGTTTGTGCTGCTGAAGTGAAGGCAGAGAGAGTGAGGGAGAGTTTCTGCAGGTGAAGGAATTGGGAGAAAGGTGAGTGAAGTCAGTGCAGATGTGAACTGGTGTGTGCAGGGGAGTGAAAATGTGCAGGTGTGAGTGTGTGCTTGGTGTCTGTGTATCGTGTGTGTTGTTTGTGCTGCTGAAGTGAAGGCAGAGAGAGTGAGGGAGAGTTTCTGCAGGTGAAGGAATTGGGAGAAAGGTGAGTGAAGTCAGTGCAGATGTGAACTGGTGTGTGTTTGTGTGTGAACTGGCGTATGTATTGCAATGAATTGTGTGTGCTGTGTGTGTGAGTGAACTGGTGTGTGCAGGGGAGTGAAAATGTGCAGGTGTGAGTGTGTGCTTGTGAAGAGGAAGAGAAAGAGGGGATGGTGAATCAAAACAAAATCCCCCAAAATCTGGTAGGTTGAGTGCAAATTGGGGGTGATGATGAGAAGAGGGATGGCCATGGGATGGAGTTTGCAGAAACTCTGCAGAAGCAACAGCAGCAGCAACGCTGCTGCTGTTCCATTCAGTTCTTTTTTTTTTTTTTTTAAGCAGCAAAGAGAAAATAAAAAAAATGAAAATAAAAATAGAAATAAAATAAAATAAGACTACTTGAAAATTTTTTTTTCCTTTTTTTTTATTTTATAAATAAAAATAAAAGAAGAGTGGAATACAATATTATAAGAAGGAAAAGATAAAATTTAGTGTAACAAATTAAAGGTTAGTTCAACATTAGAAAAATACAACTTAAAATAAATACTAAATGGTCTTAACAAAATATGTATATATATTTTTATTTTTATTTTTTATTTATTTATTTATTATTTTTTTTTTACACAAAATTTATAAAATGCTCATAGCCAAAATTCTCATAAAGAAAATCTTAAATAAAAAGTGCATTGGAAAACGTGCCGTTGAATTAAAAAATACTAAAATTTTAAATAAATGATAAATGACTCCTAAAAATTATTAAAATCATAAATAATAATAAAAATAGTAAAATCATGTATTTAGGAAATAAAATAAAATAAACTAATATTTACATAGTGAAATTACCATCTTGCCCCTAATACGACGAATTAAATATAATACGCGAAAAATGTACTCGACCCCCCGAAAAATGAAAAATACCTCCTAAAATAAAGTAACACACCTATTTTTACCAAAGGTGTGTCAAAATTTGGTGTCTACACTTCTCTTTGAAATGATTCTTCCTCGAATCATCGCCCATAGTAGATAGGCAACAAGGTACGATCACAAAGGATTGTTCAATACTTGGTGGCTCTTCCTCCATTGGTGCTTCATTTTCTACCTCATTATGTGCCTCCGTTGGTTGTGCACGTTATTTGACTTCAAACTCCACAGTCGATTGATGTTTCTTCTCATGGACTACTTGATTTTGCTTTTCCCTTGAAGCACTAATATATGATTCCAATTTGCCTACAAACTTCTGCATCTCGTCTATGAAAGTAGTACATCGACCTTTTATTTCATCCCATATTGAAGAATCAAAATGATGACTCTTAGAGAATTTGGATTTCGAAGACCTCTCCTTCCTCTTTGAAGCAATGCCCACATAGCCATATTCATCATTGACCACCTTCATAGAGGATTTGGAATTGCTTTTTTTATTAGTCGATCTTCTGGCATCCCAACTATTTCTACTTTCATAGAAGCTTTTTTGGAATTCACGATCAAACTGTTGGAAAATCTTCGAAGTTCAGTATCAATAACCTGTAAAAATAAACAAATTTTCTTCCAATCCTTGGCTTTTATGAAGATTTCACTTTTATACCTTTTTCCACTCAAGAATTTTTTTCAATCTGATTACCCTCTTTTTTTTTTTTAAGACACACAAAACAACTCACACAATACAAAAGATCAACTCTAAAAAACAAATAAAACAAAAACTAAAAAACATTCGAGAAAAATCGGATGAACAGTACCCGACGTGAACAGTACCTACGGCGTGAACAGATTCATGTGAACAGTGCCACTACAATACGTGAACAATGACGCAATTTTATTTTTTTTTAACAATCAACCCACAAAAGAACACAATTTTGATTCAAGAAAAACTAGATCTTGAATCCAAAAACAATAATAAACAACTCAAACACAAAAAACCCAAAAGAAAAGATATATCCAAACGGATTGAAGAAACGAAAAATAAAGGATATACCTAAGTGGGTTAAATACAATGAAAAAACCTAATTTTCTTACAAGAACCAATAGCTCCGATATCACTTGACACGATCTGGGTTGATCTCTCTTTTCGTGTGTCACGGGAACATTCCCAAAGGACTGTCTTGAATAATCAGGCGATAATCTTACCCAAATCCTCCGGCAGATCTGGATCAAATTATCAAAGAATACACACTCTTGTCGAATCACTCGCCAATCTAATCCACGGAATGAAACCGTTAGAATCTAACAAGAAAAAAACCTAACCCTAATCACACCTGTTGATAAGAACTTAAGGTATAAAAAATAACTCTCAAGAATTACTCTTGAAAAGTCACACGAAAGTTCTCATCCCAAGAATTCACAAAAATCCCTCAAAGGGAGAAAAACCAATTTCATTGATTTAATTCATAATTCAACATAACAAATAATAATAAATGAAAATAGTTAGCCTTATATAGGCGTACAAACCCTAAGAGACATAAATGAAAAGTCTAAATTAAATATAATTTAAAAATAAACTAAAAACTAATGAAAAATAATAAAATCGTAAAGTGGAGTCTAAATTAAATATGATTTAAAACTAAACTAAAAACTAATGAAAAATAATAAAATCGTAAAGTGCTGACCCAGGCTACAGGGGAAGGCTGCAGGATGGCTTGGGGCGCGGCCTCCAATAGAATGTCTACGATTGGCTTCTGGTCTTATCCTTTGAAAATCCATCCTCGTACTTTGGACCACGTGACCACCGGTCGTTAACCTCTTGAATGGATGCTAAATAATGAACCTCTAATGCCCAAATATCATGTTTTGAGTACTTTGAGACTTCCAAATAACCCAAATTGATGAAATCAATCGGTGAAGCTTCTAAGAATGAGACGGGCATCACTACACACATATCATTTTTGCAAATTGCATTTGGTTGTAAATAAAATATCCAAGGGTCCAATCATTGTAAATTTATAAAGTCTCAAAAATCTAATTTTTTAACTTGTATATTTTGAAAAAGATTTGTAGTTTTAGATTTTTTTTTGAAGTTCAATTCATCCTTATTGTACTTGTTAGTTCTGTCTGGACCAATTTTTCTCAAAGTTGATAAATGTATCGAAAATGGCAAATTTTTGTACAATTCATATGCATCTTTTTTTAAAGAAATTAATCTGTCATTTTTTCCTTATCCCTCACCCTCCTATCCCATATTATACAAAGAAAAGATTTTAACACATATTTTATTCTGTTTTAATAAATTGGCATTTTGAGTTTTATGTTTAATGTTGTGTCCTATTGCCTCATGGAGGCTTGATTTTTCGATCAAAAATGTATTTGAAGTCAATAATTTCTTTTGCACAATTCATGGTTGTAGATATCAAATTTTGACACACCGCTCATTTTTCTAACATTGGGGGCACTTTTATATTTTTTGGGGTCAAATTCTAATTTTTCAATAAAATAGGAACGAAATCAGCATTTTTGATGGGTAAAACAATAATTTTCAACTGTAAATATTTTTCCATTAGCTTTGGGGGTTTTAAATTCATATTTTTACTTTCATACGAATTTGTTAATTTTTTGTGATTTTTTCGGATTTAATCTGTATTCTTTTTTTATTTTACCAGCACAAGGGTAAAATGGTAATTTCACCTTGCGAACACCGTTTTCGCTCATTTTAGGTCCCAAATTTATTTTTCTAATCCTTTAAGTATGTTTCTAAATTTTTTTATTTTTCAGGGACGATTGCTATTTTTTTTGTAAATACTACGTTCAGGGACAAAATTATCATTTTACATTTTAACCCATTTTTCACCAATTTTGAGTCATAAATGCATTTTCTAGGGTTTTAGACTTATTTTTAATTTTTGGTAATTTTTTGAGGTCAATAGCTATTTTTCTGTGTATTTTCGTTTTTCAGGGGCAAAATCATCATTTAACATTTTAATCCATTTTTCACCAATTTTTTTTAGTGTTAAATTTATTTTCTAGGATTTTAAGCTCATTTTTAATTTTTTGGTAATTTTTTGACCTAACTAATATTTTTCATATATTTTTACAGTACAGGGGCAAAATTGTCATTTCACATTCCAAACTTATTTTTCATCAATTTTTGGGTCACAAATTCATTTTTAGGTTTTTAAGCATGTTTCTAAGTTTTTCTAACTTTTTTTTGAGGTGAATTTTTATTAACAAATTTATTATTTACATTTTCCTTAATTTTTTTTCTATTTTGTGGGAGAACATAGTTTTTAATTTCTTTTTTAAGGGTAAAGTTGTAATTTTGGTAGTCAAGGGCATTTTGGTCTTTTATTCATTTCTTGGAAGATAAGACTTTTGTGCACTATAAATAGCCCATTTTTTGGGATAAAAGGGGGAGAAAAATAAAAAATCTCGAGAGAGTTTTTAGTTTTTAGTTTTTAAGTTTTATCTATTACACTAAGAACACAAAAAACACACACTTTTTCCTACATTTATTTTCAAGTTTTCACCAAAAACACCTAGAACACTTACTAAGTGTATCTTCAAGTTTTCACCAAGAACAACTAGAACACCTACTAGGTTTTAGTGTATCTTCAAGTTTTCACCTATAACACCTAGAACACATACTAGTGTATCTTTAAGTTTTCACCTAGAACACCTAGAACACACACTAGTATATCTTCAAGCCTACATCTAAAACACCAATAACACACATTCACATTCTCTCTCTCACACACTACAGACACCATTTTCACTACTTTACACCTTCACACATTCACATTCTCTCACACACTACACACACTAATACCCATTGCACGTTCACAAACACTATCAGACAACTTCACACACAAACACAAATTTCACACACAATTTCATATTGTAGCATACACACAATACACACACAACACACACAGTCATTTCACACATTTCACACACTTCACACACATTCAAACACACACACTTGCACACACAAACACACCGTCCAATCTCACACACTCACACATAGTTCACACTCCAACTTCACACACGTTTCACACACAACTGCACACACATAGCTCACAGCTTCCTCCCCTGTCCATCACTAAACCTCAATTATCATTCTACCACCTAGCCTACAAGAAAAGTCATCAGCATCCACCACTTCTGCCAATCAACTTTTCGCCCAATTCACAGCCAACCTCTGATTCACAAACCAATTCCCACTATCATCCAAATCCATTCACGCCTTCATCAATCAGCCACCAGAATCCCAATACATTCCACAACAACCAGAAAATCAGTCTCCAAATTCCTGTAAAAAACTGCCCAAAACCAAGCCATCACCAAAGCCTCTTGCAATAAATTTCCCCTGTAATCAAAACAACTAGAAACACAGCCATCAAAACCAGGCTACAGCAAGGCAATCCAAAATGCCATCAAATTCCAACAAAAATTGCCTCATAATAGCCATGAGATCACTGCAACCTGCAAGAAAACTAGCAAACGAACGACCCAAACAGTTCCATCTTCACCCTCAGGATCTTCCCAATCCACCTCCACAACTATTTGTGGCAACCCCTGCAAAAACCAAACACCACCATCATCTCCGTCACAAACCATCTGAACGCTGCAAACAATTACTGGAAGCCCTCAGAATTTCTAACCAAAGCTAGCGTGAAGCGATGAGCCACCACTCGAATCATTACTGGAAACAATCAAAGCTTGCTACCGACGAATCCAAACTGCCATGGCTCCCCTACCTCCGCCATCAACAGGACATCACCTCTTCTGCCCATTGCCCACAGCTCGCCATCACAACATTGCCCCTCTACAACTACAATTCTTCAATCTCCACCACCTCCCAAACGAGGTAAATGTTTCGGACCCTTCTTCAATTATTAATATATCATTTAAGATATGAAATTCGTGGTGAATATTGAGTTTTTGTAGTGAAATCAAACCAAGGGAGTGGAGATTTAAACCCTGATTAGTGAATTTTAGGACTTTGGGTTGAAATAATTCGGGTAAAGGAGTTGGAGGGCCCGAAAAGGAACGGATTTGAGGGAAACGTGGGCATAATCAATTAAGCAGAAGAGGGATGATTCTGGAGTGTGAGAGAAATTCTAAAGAAGAAAGGCCAATCCGGTGAGGGGAAGAAAGACAGAGAAAGAGAGGGTACTGGAAGAGAAAAACAGAAGGTAAAGAGCGAGGAGAAAAGAGAAATGGCGAGAGAGTGGCGAGAAAGAGAGAAGACAAGGACTAGAGAAAGAAGGGAGAACAAAAGCTAGAGGGAAGAAGACTGATTTGAGATTGAAGAGAAAGGCAGAAGAAGAAGAATAGAGAGCTGGAGAAGTGTGAGACAAAATGAGAGAGAGGGTCGACCAGAGAAGAAAGGTAGAGACAAAAACCAGAGAGGTGAGAAACAAAGAGAAGGAGAGAGATCGGAGAGAAAGAGAGAACGCCAGAGAGAGAGTGAGAGAGAGAGAGAGAGAGAGAGAGAGCAGAAAGGAAAGAGAGGGGAGTTTAGGAAATTTTGGAGCAAGAATTTCCTCGGTGGGAGAAGAATGGAGAGATAGCTAGAAAAGGAGGAGAGCAATAACTAGAGAGAAAAAAAGAGAAAGAAGAAGAAAATAGGGAAGAAGAAGAATGAAAAAGGAAATCCAGTTTGGGGGCTTGGGGTCTTCTTTGTTTTAATTTTCCTGTTGCCTAATTATTAGTCTTGCTAGTTTAATCAAATTTTGTGAGGTGCTGTTTTATTTATTTATTTATTTTAGTTTGGGTGAATACTTAAGCTAATTAATTAGGATAATTAGTTTAATTAATTTAGCTTAATTTATTTTGGGGGAATTTTATCACAGAAGTATAATTATGTTTAGGTCCTTGTCTTGTTCTGAAATTGGTAACATTCCCTAATGATTTTTATTATTGCTACAAATTGAGTTTTCATAATTGTAAATTGACCCTCTAGATTTTACTTTCTTTCAATTAGGTCCTGCTACTTTTAAACTTCCCCCAATCGTTGGAATTTATGTTCTCGCCCTATTTTTGTTGAAATTTATTGTTTGTCCCCCCAATTTATTTTGATTTTGCATTCCTACCCCTTAGACTTATGTGGAATTTTAATTTTACCCCTTAAATCTTATAGGAATTTATTTTTAGTCCCCTTAGTTGCTCGATTTTACAATTTTTACTCAATTTTTAGTATTTCATATTTTATACTTTGTTGCTTTAAATAGAGGTACCTTGACTCGTTTGTTCATTTTGATTAGTATTTGTACCGGGTTTCCCACGGAGAGGTACCCCTATTTCTTGTCCCCTTTATGTGCTCCAATGTGATTTTTTATTTTTTATGTTATTTTATTTTTATTATGATGTTTCCTATTTTTACATGCTTTTTGCATATTAATTTGTTTTATGCTATTTGGTTCCAAATTTTATTATTGGGCGAAAAAATGTAATAGAACATATTACAATTTCTTTTCTTTTGGCCTATTTTTGTATTTAGCTAGTTAATGTAATAGTTAGATTATATTTTTTATATTTTTGTAGGAAAATTTTTGTATTTTAGATAGCAAGTGTAATAGATAGGTTATTTTTACTTTTTTTCCCCTAAAATTGTAGCTAGTCTCCCCGATATAGTTAGGGCTTATTTGCTTTTATGTGCTTACTTGTTTTACTACTTTCAATTAGGATTTTTGCATCTAGAAAAGCATGATTACGTGTTATGTGCTTCTTTGTGATCTTATATGTCTTTATATGTTTATTTTGCGTTGATTCATATTTTACTATTTTAATTCATGATTTATCAGTTTTGTTATTCCCGCACCACACTAATCCAATGCTAGTTGTGGTTTTCACGCCTCCCTGCTAGTCCAATACTAGTGGGAATCCCTAGAAAGGGATAGTCCAATGCTAGACTCTTAGGGCATTTTAGTACTAGTTTACACACTGTGCATACATTTCATATCATTTCACACACTACTTCTCTTTTCTAAGATATTTTTTGTCATTCTTGCATGATCTTTGTTCATATTTTATTATCTATTATTTATTTTTTATTTTTGACAAAATTCAGTACATGACATTTATGTTACATTTCAGTTAGAAGTTAGGTCATTTGTGTGCTTTGACTAGAAATAGTCATCCGCTTACGTGGGAAGCGGTAGATTGACAGGCCGTTCCTTTCCTCCGTGAGTAGAAAAATATCAGTCACGAGTTATTAGTAACCTTTACCCGTTATGTTGCATCCCCATTTTCTTGAACACTGACTATCAATATTATTTTCCATTTTTTGCATTCCATTTTGTATTCTACACTCGTGACTCCCTCGAGATTTCGACTCGGGTTTCGCAATTAATGTGATAATTCTAGCCAAGCTTCAACGAACATTTTGACCCTCTCGATACTACATTTAGATTTAGGATTTGCATTCATTTAGGTACATCCAAACGCAATAGAATTTAGAGGTTAATTTAGAAAAATTTGATTAAATTTCGCAACTAGCCTCGGTTAGGTGGAAAGGGTGCCTTAGGTGCGAGTCTTTGCCTTTTTTTTCTTCAAATGTAACTCCCAAACTCTGGACCTTCTTCTCTCATTTTTTATGTAGACCGGAGTCGAAAAAAGATTTTTAAATATTTTTCTAAAATTTTTATTTTGTTTTGTTAAATGATTTT
The DNA here is from genome assembly GCA_024721245.1 of Mitragyna speciosa. Lineage (NCBI taxonomy): Eukaryota > Viridiplantae > Streptophyta > Magnoliopsida > Gentianales > Rubiaceae > Mitragyna > Mitragyna speciosa. Next base: position 12,276,603 of record CM045561.1, read on the forward strand.
TCGGGTGACTTGGTACACCCTAACTCCATACCAAGTGGTGACTTTATTTTCAAAATAAAACCCTTTTTCAAAATTAGTTGACCAAAACTGTCGCATTTGTCGTTTGGCCTTGTTTTGTTTTGCAAAAATACTATTTGTAAAAAATAACACTTTTTCACTGAAAACTTAGTTTTTATCACACGCGGACAGTTTTTTTCAAGGAACTTTCTTTTCGAAAAAGGTCACCGGATCGGACCGTCTTTTCGAGACGCAACAGTTAACGACCCCACTAGTACTTTATCGATTTAGGACGCGACAATGGTTCATCTTTCTCAAAGAAATTCTGCATCATTTTTTAAAAATTTTGTATTTTGGCATATTTTAACTTGCTTTAATAAACTAGTATCATCCATAAACTCTAGAGGGAATGCCACTTCGGGAATCGTATAATAGAAAAACTGTTCTTTTGTCTTAGATACGTAGCCCTAAAAAAACATGCACGTTTATACTTTTAGTATTATCTTGGCGGGTGAAACTTTAGGTAAGGTAATTCGAGCAAAATAGAAGCATTTCTTCTTGGCGGATCTGGCGTATCTTCGGTTAAAAGGGGGGATCTCACCTTAAAGGATTGCATTTTATGCTAGACCTACCCTTGGCATAATAAGGGCTCCCCCGAGGACTTGCATCTGAATTATTCATATATCTGCTAACTTTAGTCTTTTTCTTTTCCTTTGTTAAATCATAACTTCTTTTTATTGAAGCCCCATTCAGATGCGGTCTCGTACCCACTATCTATAGAGTCGTATAAATATGAGTTCCAATTCAGATCTTTCAGAAAGGACTACGCAAACAATGTCAGTGGATTTCTTTGCATTGGAAGCTCAACTGAGTGAAATGTTTGGTAAATTCAATAATTTGGGTGCAGAAATGGCATCATAGAGGTGTGTCATTGATCAACTTGTCACAAATAGCAGTGGTGGTGCCCCAAATAACCCAGTGCTGGTAGTTGACCATTCCCCTAAGCAAGTTAACCAATTGCCTTTCACGTCCAACATGTAAACCGTTTCCCTCCCACCTTTTGCTAATTTGATTGAAGGACTCTCTGCCCACGTCAATCCTGACCTGTTGCCTGTGTAACCAAACTTTGTTCAAATGAACCTACCTAACTATCCACTTCCCTAGTCCTATCCACAAATTAACCCAAATATCCACCCAATCCTCAGGCACCTCACCACCACGCAGCAGAACCTTTTGTATGGGATGTCGCCTCTCAGGGAAGGCCGACTATGAATGAAATTGTCACACCTATGGACAAAGAGTGGCTTAAGAGGTTGGATCAATTTGAAGAGTTCATAAAGAAAAGTCAAGGACTGAACAAGCATGGCGGATTGAGTTATGATGATCTCTATCGCTTTCCAGATGTTCAATTACCACTGGGTTTCCAAGTTCCCAAGTTTACTAAATATGATAGAACTGGCAATCCCAAGACTTATCTTAAGATGTTTACTTACAAGCTTGGCAAACCAGTAGATGATGAAAATTTACCCATGCATTTATTTTTTGAGAGTCTAAAAGGTGATGCATTAGATTGGTATTCGAATATGAAGCCTCAGGAGATAAGGACTTGGTTAGATTTGTCAACAGCTTTTGTAAAGCAATATGAGTTTAGCTGTGAATTGGTGCCGACACGAACTACACTAGAGAGTACCAAGAGGAGACCTTCGGAGAATCATAAGACATATGCCAAGCATAGGAGAAAGCTGGCCGCTAAAGTAGAGCCTCCCAGGAATGAGGAAGAGATCGTTCGTACTTTTATTAAGGCTCACGATCCGCCATATTTTGAGAAAATTTTTCACATGACTGGAAGTTCATTTGCCGCCATCATCAACAAGCTTGAAGAGTACGATAAATTTGTTAAAGCAGGCAAAATAGTTAATGTGATAGCTTTGAAACTGCAATTGGAGGCTTTACAGAAGTCAGAATCAAAACAATAACGGTAAGAAGCCCCTGTTAAAGAAGAAAGAAGGAGAGACCGTCTTTGTTTGGGATCAAGGCCCATCATTTAGGCCCAGAACCTAGAATAATCTTTCATACACAAACCCTTACCCACAATATCCCAATCCTCAGCTAGTTTACCACACTAATACCCAGCCTTATTATCCTTGACCCAGTCATTCAAATGTCCAACATATGTTCCACAATCCTCGACCCACACCCCAAAATAACCTTCGCCCAGACATGCAAAACTGTCCAAGGCATGCTCATCCTAACAACTATATTCCACCTACCCAACATCAGGCAGTTGTTGGTCAAACCAACCAACCACAAGGGCAAAACAGGGTGTTTACTCCTTTAGGTCGTCTTATAGAGCAAATCTATGAACTAGTTGAAGACCGCAAACAAAATAAGTACAATACCTCAGGCTATCTACTCTAACAAGCTACCTCGTGATTTTATATATTTATAGATTTTTATAATATTTTGAAATGATGAAAATATTAAAAATTAAAAATGATTCATTTGCCCTTTTTATTTTTCAGCTAAATTCATTAATTCTAAGGTTAAAATTTCTATTTTCATTTTCTTTTATTGTGTTTAATTTTTTTTCCTTCAATTTTGGAAGGAAATTTTTTGATGAAAGGTGGCAAGTGAACTGGTGAAGAATCTGGAGCAAATTCTTAAAGGTGGGCCCTTTTGAAAATGGTTCTGACAGGAGGGTGAGTTTTGGGTCTTCTTCCGTTTGGGTGGTATGTGCATTTGCTGAATGCGCTTAATTATAAGTGCATTCGGCAAATGCAGCATCTTTTATTTTTTTTAAACAAGAAGACCAAGCGTTGCGTGGGGTATAGCAGATAAGAATGTTGTATATATCAAATTTTGACATACCCTTTATAAAAAATGTGGTTTTATTTCATTGAGATGTATTTTTGTTTTTTTTTAACAATTATTAGCAACCTTTATAAAAAATGTGGTTTTATTTCATTTAGATGCATTTTTTTTTATAGTTATTAGCAAATTTTGTATAAATTATGCCTAATTAGCCACATTAGGGACAAAATGGTAATTTTATCATGTAAATATCTTTTTTTTAATGTCTAAAATTCAAATTTAATCATTTTTTTTAATTTCCATAATTTTTTGGAGTCATTTAGTATTTATTTGAAATTTTGATAATTTTTAAGTTAATGGCACGTTTTTCAATGCATTTTTAAAAAAAATTTTCATGTGAAAAATTTTTATATGTGCATTTTATATATTTGTAGATTTTCTACAAAAATTTTATGATTCTTAGAATTTGTTTTGCATTTGTTTAATTTTCATATTTTTATATATTAAAGGCCCGTTTTCCAAGAATACCTTAATCTTAAAATCTTCAATTAAAAATTTTATTGCATGCATTTAGTACTTAACAATGTAGTTCATGTAATATTTTCACAATTTTTAGAAGTCATTTAATATTTTTACATTTTTTATAAATTTTGTGGCGTTTGGCACACTTCGCAATCTTGCATGCTAGACTTCGCGTAGTCTGTGTTTAGGGTTTAGGAAATGAGCATTTTTTTTAATAAAAAACACGCACTTTTAAATTAAAAATGCAAAAATTAAAAAACAATTAAATTTGAATTGTAGACATTAAAAAAAATGAAAAGATATTTACATGATAAAATTACTATTTTGTCCCTAATGCGGCTAAAGACATAATTTATGAAAAATTTGCTAATAACTGTCACAAAAACAAAAATACATCTAAATGAAATAAAATCACATTTTTTTATAAAAAATATGTCAAAATTTGTTATATACACCATTCTTGTCTGCTATACCCCGCGCAATGTTTAGCCTTTTTGTTTAAAAAAATAAAAAATAAAAGATGCCCATTTGCCAAATGCGCTTATAAAAGATCCAAAACTCACCCTCCTCTCAGAACCATTTTCAAAAGGGCCCCCTTTAAGGATTTGCTCAAGAATCTGAGGTCTAAAGTTTCGTTTGTGAGCGGGTGAAAGGTGGCAGGCAGTTGAATTGAAAAAAAAAAAAAAAAAGAGTGGGCCCACCGGGTGAGATAACTTGAGTCAATGTTAGTTGAAATAGACATTAATTAAAAAAAAACTTACCAAAGCCAGGTTTATCCGGTCTACTATTCCGAGCCAACTCCGATCTTTTAATTCCCTAATTTTTAAGTATATATCCAGTTCTCGTCCAAGTAGCCAGTCCTGTCCGAATTTAAAAGCACAGTATTTTTTTTTTTCCCTTTCGGTCCCAAACAACATAGAGAAAATGTTCATAGCAAAAAATGTTCTTACTCTCTCTTTCTTCTTAACTTTTTCTGCATAAACTGCCAAATTTGCATAAAGAAAAGCGCATCCATACCACAAAAATAGACATCCTGGTCTTAAATGAATCAAAATAACAAAGTTTTCGTTTTAAACCAATTTTTAGATTTTTTTGTTTAACCAAATATTATTTTTAGGTCAACTTTTACGCAATTTTCTATTTCGAGAAAATGGGGTTTTGAGAATATTTTATATAATTTTGTAAAAGATGAGTTTGTTTAAACGAATCCTTGTCGGACAAAAATCAATAAAGACATTGAATACAAAAATATTAAATATGAAACTGACAACGTGGATCCCATTGGCTTTTGCACTTCTTTCTTCCTTAAATTAAGGGAAATGGAAACGTCAAAAACGTTTCTCACACCGTAGATTCATCCTTTTGTCCAATCTCCAATTTCCACTTCACACACTTGTCACCCTTCCCACACATAACCTCTCTTATACCTTATTATAAATTAGTACTGTAATATATTTTTCTTACCCAGTAAACCAATCCTCCATTCTCATCTTTCTACTAAACACAGACTACACGCAGTAAGACACACAAGTATCTGAATGGCTACATTGCGAGTTCCTGCATCTGTTCCTTCAGCGGATGAAGATTGTGAGCAGCTTAGGAAAGCTTTTGCAGGTCACTTTAATTCTCCCACTGTTACCAATCAAATTTGTTAGAACTGGATTGTGTACATATATATATTTTTTGGTGCAACTGTATCTTTTGATCTGTTGGATATGAGTGAACTATCGGAATTTTGGCGATCATCATCTGAGTGTGAGATGTAAAAGAATGTATTTCTGGGCTTTCTTCAATTTTTAATTTTGAACATGATCTTGATATCTTTTTATGATTTAAGTTTAAGGCGATTTCTTGATCTAAGTGTGAAGATGTAAAAGAATGTGTTTCTGGGCTTTCTTCAATTTTTAGTTTTGAACAGTGATCTTGATATCTTTTTATGATTTAAGATATCTTTTGTTGATTTATGTTTAAGGCGATTTCTTGATCTCTGTATGAAGATGTAAAAGAATGTATTTCTGGGCTTTCTTCAATTTTAGTTTCGATCATGATCTTGATTTTTTTTTATGATTTAAGTTTTGGGCGATTTCTTGATCTTTTTAATACGATGAGTATAATTTGTATTCAGTAGTAATATATTGTTCTTATAGTGTACTCAAATAGTTTGATCTGTTAGGTGTAATTGAATTATGTTAATTGGCAATGATCGTTATAATATGATTGTAATTCTGGGCTTGCTTCAACTTTTACTATTGAACATGATCTTGATAAATTTTTATAGGTAAGTGAGTAGGCCTTTTTGATCGTTGATAATGGTCAACCGTGTTTGCATTTGGAGTGGTTTCTTGGCCTTAAGTTTAATGCCTTGTTAGTTGATCAATCTGATCGAATTCTTTCTCATAAGTACTTATGTGGTTACCATTTGGTGTGGTTTTCTTGGCCTTAAAAAAACCTTTTGCCCCACTTGATGGATTTTTTAGTAGAAATGGAGATGAGGTTATACACCACGACTTTTGCATATGGCAAGAATCAGAAATGTGGTATTTGAATATTTTGCAGGGTGGGGAACAAATGAGGTCCTGATAATCCAGATCCTGGCGCACAGAAATGCAGCGCAGCGTAAGTTGATTTGGGAGGTATATGGTGCAACTTATGGAGAAGATCTTCTGAAAGATTTGGATGCTGAACTTTCTAGTGATTTTCAGGTGACTTTCAGACTTCTATGTTTTGGTGAAACCTTGTCAAAACATTCATCATGATATAGGTGGTAAAACAACGAAAAATAAGCAGGACATATTCATTGTCCAATGCATGGCTTTACAATTTATTATCTAGCTCGGTATTTCAGTTTTTTGTGCCTATATTCTTGTTTCCTTTCCAATTCTTTTTCCTTCTTTCCTTTGTTTTTGTTATCCTATATTATTGTTTGAAGCTCAAACTTTATAATCCTAGCTGATAAGGCTGATGTTGTCTGCTGTGATTAAGCATTCATGGACACTTACTTGCATGTTTAAAACAGCGTGCAGTACTGCTATGGACACTGGTTCCAGCTGAGCGTGATGCATTCTTGGCTAATGAATCTACTAAGAGGTTGACTGCTAGTAAGTGGGTTATCATGGAAATAGCTTGTACCAGATCTTCACAAGATCTCTTTAAGGTGAGGCAGGCCTATCATGCTCGTTACAAGAGATCCATTGAAGAAGATGTTGCATATCATACAACTGGGGACTTCCGTAAGGTATTACTATGAAGTTATATGTTGCATTCCATATGGTGCAGTCTGAGATTATTTTATTTTGACGTGACAACCTTTCCTCGTTGGTGGAACTACTAGTTGTTGAAGTTTATGTCTAGCTTCTTACCATATAACACTTGGATCTGTGAACTTCTCCATATATGTGGATGCTGTAAATCATTTTACTCTATTATGTCCAAGGAATGTTGTACGCATGGTTAACATTGATTTTAGATGCTTCTGAGCTAATATTTTTAAGGAGCAAGGAGAATCTGTGGATATACAATCTGTTAGTTTGCGTTACTTGACAAGAGGATCTTAGTTCATTATCTTTGTTTAATATGTATTTTCTTTGTTCTGATGAATTAGAAACCTGATCCAAGCTGCTCATTTTGTATTGACTATTTTGGGAAACAGCTTTTGGTTCCCCTAGTGACTGCATTTAGATATGAGGGGGATGAGGTGAACATGATTTTAGCAAAATCAGAAGCTAAGATACTTCATGAGAAGATCTCTGAAAAGGCTTACAATCATGAGGAGATTATCAGGATTTTGACCACAAGGAGCAAGGCACAGCTCAATGCAACTCTCAACCAGTATAACAATCAATTTGGGAATGCTATTAATAAGGTACGTTGCAATTCACTACTTAAGTTCCAAAAATAAGATATAAGTTAATTCTGCAAACATTGGCCTTGGTGATGTGTCCGAATGCTTTAGCTGAAATGTGCTATAAAGAAAAAGGATACCTTGGTGGTCCTCTATTAATCTTGCATGGAAATTATTTTATTGAGGGCCATGGCCCTTTATTTGTAGAAGTGACGCTAGTCATAGGACTCTATTTGACACTTTGGCATCTTGGTATAATTCAGTAATTGGCACATTTGTGCAGAATCTGAAAGAGGATCCTAAGGATGAGTACCTCAAATTCCTTAGAGCAACAATAAAGTGCTTGACGATACCTGAGAAATACTTCGAGAAGGTTCTTAGATTGGCTATCAACAAGCTGGGTACTGATGAATGGGCTCTCACTCGAGTTGTTACTACTCGAGCTGAGGTTGACTTGCAGCGCATTAAAGAAGAGTATCATAAAAGGAACAGTGTCCCACTGGATCGTGCTATTGCTGGAGACACTTCTGGAGACTATGAGAAAATGCTTTTGGCTTTAACAGGGCATGGAGATCTTTGATTGGCTCCTTGTTCTGCACTTGGAAGGCTTTTATGTACGGATATAGTCATTAAATAAGTCTTTAAATTTCATGGTTTGTGACTGCGTTTAAATGACTACCGCTGGTTTGTTCAGTTTTATGGCCCGAGAGACTTTTTACTGGTATTTATGATCTAGTTTAGTATGTCCTCTAGTGTTCTTTATCTGTCTTCCACCTAATTTAAGTCATTTATGGTTAAAATTCAAGCAACATTATCACACATTGACATAAAAAAACTAGAAATGGTCCTCCTCTGTGATTTTCCATGAAAATCTGGTGATCTTGCAGAAATTAATACCACCACTTGAGGTCAGTAATCAGTTAATAGTAAAGAAATTAAAGTAAAAGCATATTACTGTATAAAGCTTACACTAGCTTGACCTTTACGCGGGTTCTAGTGGACTTGACTGACTGATGCAGCAAATGTGAGGTAATACAGGAAGATTTTCCTAAACCTTGCAGAAAGTGATCTATGTTGGTTAAAAACTCCTTCACGAGCCTTTCTTATCAAATTTTTTCAGCTTGATTTTCTTCTTGGCAATTATTTCATTCTAGAGCTTCAGCTCAATAAGTAACGACCATTACGCATAATGCAAGTTTGATAGTAATTTGTTTAGGGATGGAGTTTGAGCACACCAGTCACCGAACCAAGTTCGAAACTTATTTTTGAGAACTTGGTTTCACTATAGCATCAGCGTTGTATGATTTTCTCACCAGAACTTTAATTCCAAAACCAGCATACGGACATTTGGTTGGATTTCTGATTCGTGAAAATTGTAAGACAAACGAAAAAACTGTGCATATATACACAAGTCGAATCAATCTTTCCCCATCTTTCACTAACACCCACAGAAAATGACAATTACATTTTTAAACACAATCGGATTATAAACAAATGCTGAATTTATATGAACTTAAGAATGCTTAGCAGTAGCGAGCCAACGATTACAAAGCAGAAATGGAAATGTCAAATTAAAGTATCTAGCCTGACAAAGTTTAATTTTGAGATAAATGTTGGAGATTCTTCAAAGTGAAAGATCCTCGAATTGCTCATATCCTATAATCCAACATTCAAAGTCTAAAAGCCTGATTCCTAATTTCCCACAAACAACAGAAGTTGCTTCACAAGTCAAAAAACAAAATTTGGAGGAATACAGAGAGAGTTATCTATCATAATTATTAGAAATTCCGGTTGCATGCAAATAGTTAGACCAAAGCGATGCTGCTCTCCCGGCCAGGGAGTTTGCGGACATCCCCCGGGTAATCTCTAGCTTCAACCTTGACATCAGCAAATGTATTGTTGCCACTCATTTCTTTCAGCTTGGCTGTGCTCAGATGCTTTTCGGCAGATCCAGGAGGAACATCTCATTTATAAATGTCATTGCCAGTCAGTTCTGCATGCTTTTGATTATGTATTTTCTTTGCAGTCTGGACAACCGGTTCTTCTCCAGACCAGATGTTACTTTGACCACCCGCAGGCTACAAAAGTTCAAACAAGTTTGTCAAAATTCTAGCATTTCAAACTACTAGAATAAAACAAAAGCACTTGAGGTAATATGTTGAGGAAAAAGGAAAAAACTGGCGCAATGTTTTTCCTACAAATGTCATCGTAAAACTATTTAAACATTCAAAAAAAAAAATGAAATTCTGGTAAATTTTTTGGAAGGTTTAATTCCAAAATACCCCTTGTAATATTGAGCAATGAGCAAATTACCCACTATATTTAAGAAATACATAAATTACTCCTTGCTTAAATAACAAATTGCCCTCTCATATACATTTCACCTTTATAAGGACAAATTCATCCTCATAAATTTTTAATATTATAAATTTTTTAACTTGTTATATGAAAACAAAGGCCACTATTTTAGGCCAATATTAATGTTACACTCTTATATAAAAAACCAAAATCATGACTTCAGAATTGCAAAAGTTTTCGTTACAAAATATTCCTAGAATTTGTATTCAAGATGTAAAAAAGTATCAAAAAATACATGAATAATTTATTTTTGCCATGATGTACAATGAGCAGCTGCAAAGTGAAGATAAATTTATGGTTTTGTCAAATATATTTAAGATACAGTATCAAGAAATACTAATAATGTTATTTTTGTTAATAAAAATAATAAAAAATATAACGATTATAAACCTATATTTTTAACCAAAATTACGTAAGACTAACTTGATCTAGTAATAAAAGTAGCAATACTTTTTTTTATATAGTTCATGTGTTTAAGACTTCTTTCTCCTTTATCATTTTGTTCTACTCAATCATGGATGGTATAAAAACTTTATGTTTTAGCATGAAAAGGAAAATTTGTCCAAATGTTGTGAATAGAAGGGCACAAATGTCTTTTAATCTATTAAAGGAGATAATTTGTATGTTTCTTAAATATATGGGGCAATTTGCTACTAATGCAATATTACAGGGGTCATTTTGTGATTTAGCTTTTCTGGAATTATGAGTCCATTGCAAGAAAACTGATCCATAATTAAAAATTTCATCAAAATTGGTCTTGGATTTTGGAGGAACTAAAAACAGCGCTATGTTCTTAGAAAGAATGCAATTGGAAGCAAGAGTCTCATAATCTTGTGAAAATGTGCCTAAGATAGGAAAACATATAAATTGAAGACTATGAGAATTCTGATTAAGCTTCCTAATACATGAGTACAAACAGTTAAACCATGGCCACTAATTAAAGGAGTCTTTCGAAGAGAGAGAGAGAGAGAGAGAGAGAGAGAGAGAGAGAGAGAGAGAGAGAGAGAGAGAGAGTTTTACATAGGCCAGAAGGAATAAATTGAGAGGACAAGAAGAGGAGAAAACAGAAGTTCAATCTAATAGGGGAGTCCAAGAAGTGTGCTTACATTAGAAACCTGAAAGACGTCCGTAGATTACGTGGTGCAGGTTCTCCCATGTCCTTGCTTTCTTTTGCTTCCATAGAGCGCGCTGTAGCCAATGATCTGGAAGGAACTTCAGAAAGAGGACCAAAGATATCATTTCCACTCAGTTCATTGCTCTTTGCATCAGAGATATCTGCTTCTTGATCTTAGTACACTTGACTCACACTGCTTTGCTACCTCAGTAAGAGTTGCAGGCTTCTTTTGGGAAATCCTTTCTTCCGTATTAAAGGAGATCTGTCTGATCTCCATTTGCAGCTTGCTGAGAAAAATTTTAAGAGTATTTAGCAGTCAACAGTCAATGTGCATAAGAAACATCTCATACATGCAATGATTATGTAAGAACACCGGCAGTATGGGCTCTATTTTACAAACAAGGGTTTTTAGGCATGATGAGAATACAAAGCTACTACGATTACAGCAACAGATGCCTTAACATCTGATGTCCTATTATTAGAAGTGACATAATCATTTCCAGATTCTGATGCATCCTCTTCGTTCTCTGCTGCAAATATCTTGCTACTTCTTCAATTTGTATCCTGAACAGGGTTCCTAAAGACAACAATAAAAAATTTCTAACAAACCCCAAGAAATGAGGAGTAAATCCTTAAGGCGGGTTCAATTTGAAAAGACTTCTGACATCGGGACGGTTTTGTGTGTTGGTTCCTAAACGGAGGTAAGCATATTCAGCGAATGGGCTCTTGTTTTTTCATTTTTTTATTTTTTAAAATACGTCTACGCATTGTGCAGACCTGCTATTTTTTTCTGCCTGCAAGATGTCCGCGTGTTGCACCAGTGAGGCCTTTTCAAAACTGGGTTAATGTCAGATTTCCATTTTCTCCTTTTTTGAAATCTAATCCATCCTTAATGTCAAATGCCCTAATTTACTTAATTTATTTTTTTGTTTCCTTTTTTTTTGTTTGCTTAGTTTTTGGATATGTAAGAATTTTATATAACTAGCCTGCAAGGTTAGGGGTGGGGTTTAGATGTTTAAATATTTAATGTTTAATAATTAGGAAAAATTCTTCATAAGGGTGGTGGAAGTTTAATACGAATAAAGAGAGTGAAATTTTTGCATAATTCCTATAAATGGAGTTGATACTAAAAATATGCAACTTCATATACAAAAATGTAATATTAGTCTTTTTAATTAAAAAATATTAGCATTTTTATTCATCATCTCAAAGTATTAAAAATCAATTTCTTGTAAATTTTGATTCAAAGGTTCAGACACGAAATTATGAAGAGACAATTTTTTAAAATGGACCTCTTTTGATTGTCAATAATTAAAAGCAAAATAAATTTTGTGAAGATTTTAAATCTTAAACTTCTAATAAAAAAGAAAAATATATTGACATTTTTAATCATAATCTCAAAACAATAAAATTAATTTCTTCTAAATTTTGATTCAAAGTAACAAGGCAAAAAATTATAAAGAAGGTGATTTTCTAAAAGTTGACCTTTTTTACTGGCCAATTCCAAACGAGATCAAACGAAAAAATAGATTTTGTAAAAATTTCTATATTTCAAATTTTTAATAAAAAATACTTCATTTTTATTCATCATCTCAAAGTAGTAAAATTAATTTCTTTTAAATTTTGATTATAGTGCTAGGACCCAAAATTATGAAGGAGATGTACCTTTTTTTTACTGGCTAATTCCATCTAAAATATAAAAAATGAAATTGAATTTTCAAAATTGGCTTTGAAATAGAGTCTCTAAAAATCTATTTTTTTACCTGAAGAGAGGAAAACTGGAAGAGTAGCTTCAGTGAGAGGAAAAGAAAACTGAGCGCTACCGAGCAGAAGAGTTGGGTATGGGTGTTAAAGACCAAAATGTGTATTCATGAAATGCGCAATTAGCTTCGTGATGTGCGAGTTTAGTCAGAACAAATCATGCACTCGGGACAAGGGGTCTCGCAAGTTTCAGTTCATACTAGTTGATGATCTAGATTGAAAGTACAAAAAATGAACGGATGAGATACAAACAGCAAGGCAAAAAATTAGTACAATTGATGTTGTTTTTTGTGTGAAAGTGGTTAACCACAATGCTGGATAATTACACCAAAATCTTGGATAGGTATACAAAAATAATAAACAGTTATACCGATTTCAACTAGTTTGAATTTGTTGGCAATCAACTTGTAAGGCCTCGGATCCACGCACATGAATGGCTGTCAGAAGGTGCAACTGAATTCGCGTTTTTGTTAGCATTCATTCCCGCACATTCCAAATGGCACTTTGCAATGATGCTAATTTAAATGTGCTCTTTTTTCCCTTTGGAATATTTATACATGATCATACAACATTCCGCAATAAGAAAAAAATGAAAAGAGTTGGAAAGAAATGAAATACAGGCTCAAATTGTTCCACTAGATTGCTGTATACTAACTGCCATAAAATTAAATGAATTTCTTCCCTCAAAAAATAAGCTTTACAAGCATCTTTACCAGAAGATCTTGACCTTTAATATTTCTACCACAAAATACAATCCTCACGGCCACAAAATATACTCCTACTGATGTTAGTAAGATCGGAGCAGCTCCTCAAACATAGTGGAAACTAGTGGAGATTATGCTGATTCGTCAGAATTAATTGACTGTGACACCATCTTTGGGTTCTAAGGACAACTAACAACTACTGCTTCAATGGGAAGAGATCAGCAGCAAGGGCAAGACATATGTCCAACTGAACACATAAAAATATATCTTTAGCATCAAATAACAAGCAAATGAGAATATTTAACAATTTAGCATGCTTACATTCCAACATAAGCATCTTTGTAAGGTAATAGCATAGGTAACGCAGCGGAAAAATAAAATTTTATTACCTTAACCATGGATCTCTTTGACATATCTATATGATTAACAAGGGGGTTTGCATGAAGATTACCTTAAGCATAGAAGATTTCTATGCTACTAGGCAAAGATCCTTCGAAGAAGATGTTAGATCTACCACGAAAAGCCCTCCAAGCGTAGAGCCTCTAACAATATCCACACGAACAACTTCTTTGGGAACCTTGTAGGCTTGCTTGCTTTGACTTTTGAGTGCTAGCTCCCTTGAATTATTAAGAACACAAGAAGAAGAAAAACCTAACCCTTAGGAGAGAGAGAGAGAGACGCCTAGAAAGAGAGAAAGAGGCGTGCCTTTTCTTTCTTCTATTTTCTCTCACTAGTTTTCTTTTTGTGTAGCAATAATCATTCAAGAGTCAAAGCATGAACCTATTTATAGAGGAAGTATTCTAGTCTTTTAGGAAATAAAGCTAATTGGAAACCAAGAAGGTTTAGGTAACTTACTTTAAGCTAATCCTTCTCCTTTAGGAAATCTATTCCATAAGGAAACCAATTAGTTACTTTATTTCTTTTAGGAAACTAATTTCCTGCAAGACTTAGAATATTTATAAATAAGTCCTTTAAGTTAATTTATCTCATAAATTAACCCCATAAGTATCTCATACTTATCTTAATTACATTTTAACCCAAAGATTTTGTTCTTTATGTGTGTGACCCATTAGGTTCCATTCACGTTGGCAATAAGTATAAATTATAACTCATTAATTGAGCTAGATAAATTAAACACTTTTAATTTATCATTAATTCACTAATTAATCAATTCATACTTATAGATCATGAGTGGCGTCTAGCAATGCATCATGACCACCCAAGTGAATAGGAAAGTCATATGGTAGACCATACCCTTCAATGACAATGTTACCGTGTAATTAATATCCTTTCACCACACAATATCCCAATTAGTCTAAAAGTATAGTGCATACTTTTAAAAGACTAATTTACATTTTTCTTGTTCCAGAAATATAACTCTCCATGATGTATAACCTTGAAACTACTTCCAAGTTATACTATTACTTCTGCAGAAGATTTATCAGTTAATATTTCTAACAAGTGGCCATAAAGGAATATACTCTCCTATTAAGGAGTGGTGAATCCTATATTGATTACTCACTATCTTTCCATGCTTCAAACTATACCCAATCTCTAACCTATGGGCTACCCTTTTACGGGCACCGAGGAATAGAGTCAAAATATAGCAATTCACACTCAAGATACTATGGTAATCTCAAGTCAAAGGATCACTTACACCATTGCCATTAAGAGTTCAACCATTGGCACTATAGTTGAAACTCTTGGCGGATCAATCCAATGAACTTGTTCTCAAACAAGCATCCACATACTAGCTTAAGTGTTACACACACCATAGTCAATGAGATCAACTACTACTTACCATAAGTAGAGGCAAAGTATGTACTAGTCTATCCGTATTAATGATGTCCAATCTCATTAATACTATGACTAGGGATATTTAAGAATATGACTTTATGTATTAGAGTCTCATAATTGTAACCCTTACAATCTCTAATACACAGTCAATATTCTAAGGACTTTATCAATCAGACAAGTAACATAGAAATACAAGTATAGATGATAAAGAAAAATACCACATGGATAAATATAACATATAAAACACCTTAAACCATCTTGGTTTTAGGGCATATACTAACAATCTTAACTCTCCATTATAAAGCATAAATCTTAAGCCGTTTTAAAGAGTCTGACCATAAACAGATAGGTAGTCCGGAACGCTTGCAGCAATAAAAATAGACATATAGGGAGTCAGGAGCACTTTATATAAGAGCATCTCCTCATTACCATAATGGAACACTCCCATAAATGTAGCGTTTCGGTGAGAAAGCAAAAGCAGCCAGGTCAACTTTTGGTCGGGCCTCAGATTTCAAGTGAATGTCTCAGTTTATTATTGTTTACAAGGAATTTATCAAAGAACTACATGTCAACAGAATCATGTCAATGTAACCCTTCAATATTGTATCTGTACTAGTTATATATTTGTTGTATTCACCTTAGAATATCCTGTATTTAAAAGCTGCATACGAGCTTTAAAATTTTCCAGACTGCCAACTAAGCTCAAATCAAAGTGCATAGCTTCTATTATTTGATATACGTAGACGCGCACACATATGGCTGAATGTCATATCTTGTTCTTATTAATCTTATTGTGCCGCATCCAACGATTCTTTTTAAGGGCCGGTAAAGAATACATCAAGAATGACAACACTCAAGCCTTGTCAATTTTATATTGGGCAAGACATTTACGCCCAGAGTCAGCCATCTCATACTTTTATCAGGCCAATCTCAAGAATTCTCCAGTGGAGGATACTACTGTTTTTCAAATATAGATTGGCTATATTAGTTTATGTCGTGAGTTTAAGTCTCAGAGTCCAATCTATACTCCTAGTTGCTACAGTTGAAGGGCAATTGTAGGAGAAGGTGAAGTTACATCTGACTCTATAAAATAACTCAGTTGGACTATCTCGCTTTTCTCAAGCCGAGTGAATACCTATTGGACTTGACAAATGCTTAGTCGTGTTAGAATTGCGGTTGTTATCATATTTCTTAGATTATGGTCTAGCGATTATGTAAGTGTAACTTATAGCAAGAAATCAATATTCTAATCTGGGATTTAAAACCTACACATACCTGTATTTTAATCAACAATTTAATTTTAATCTCAACTTGATTCCCGAGAATTTCAAATTAATTCATTTGAAATTCTTCCTTACAACTATATGGATCCAAAAGCAACCTAAATCTACCCTTAGAACCGATTAATCTTTCATTGACTTAGAAAACAAATTGTTATTCAATGGCCACGAGTTAACTTCAAATGATTAAATTTATTTCCTCTTAAACAGCAGAAAAGATATCTAAAAACATGAGCAGCCGCATCGTTTTACAATGTGAGGTTCTTTTAAAAAAAAAATTGCTTGAAATTGAGGCAAAGGAAGCTGCAAGAAATATTTTCGATTAAACAAATGCAAGAAGGCTTTAAATAAATTAAACAATCACGTACTGAAACTTGTAGTTCTCTCAAATCTATCTACACACAAAACAACCAAATAATTTCGAAGAATTAGCATCCTTTGTTTTCTGTTCTTCTTTCTTTTCTGAGTTGTTATCTCCTCTCCGCGTTTGGGCCGGGACAAGAAGTCGCTTTTCACTAGTTGGGATGACAGAAACCAAGCTTTCCACATAATTATCAACCACAAAGTACGTGTACCAACTTTTGGCAGGTAAGGGATCATAATAAGCCACCGTATTAAACACGTCCTCAACGCTTTGGCTAACTGGATCATAGAAAACAAGACGTCCTTCTAGTCGATGTTGTCTATCGGGCGAGTAAAATCCCAAAATCTTTCCACCTGGAGTGACATCTGTGGTACTGAGGAAGAGAGGTTCAATCAAACCATCGGGTATTTCAAATTGTTTTGCCCAATAATATTTATTTTTACTTTGGTTATCTGCTTCTTTCATCACCCAAAGCTGAAATTCTAACGATCCTGGTGTTCTTGATACACAACCGGATATAGAAAGGCTTCCTTTGAATAATCGAAGCTTATGATAGGACCTAATAGGAACATACCTTGGAATCAAAATCACTTGAAATATTTCTCGGGTCATGTCAAATGCGTTCAACCAAATGCACCCTTTTTCGTTAATCCCACTAATCCAATAGAAAAATCCATCATGAATCAAACCCATAGGTTCCCAGGAGAGAATATATCTGGGAGCAGAAGGAATAGTAGTGAAGGTTATTGTTTTCCAAGAATGATTCCTTAGGCTATATATCTCAACCTTGTAGGTTACAAAGCCTTCTGGTACTACTTTAACGCTGCATACTTTTACCACTTTATGGTCGTCTGTTCCCGGGTCATAGCCAAAGCCTACAGCAATGGTCCAATAACCTTTGCAAATGCTTCTTGGTAACAACTTGCACTGACGTAAAGCGGGGTTCCATAGGTATATTACCGAGTCCAATTGACAACCACACCCCTTGAACAAACACAGCAGCCCATTTGAGCTACCTACCTGTAACACTTGATTGCCAAGACAGAAGAATTTGTTGCTGGGATTAATTATTATCTTCTGATAGTCAGCATTCGTGAATCTTTGGGTGTCTAAATGAAGGGAAGTTTCTTCGCTACGGCAGCCGCAGAGGTAATTATACATCCAGATTTTGCGAGGTGCCTTATTCTGGAGTGATTGTTGCAGATGAGACTTGATGAATATTTGATCCGAGGTTATAAGGTTTTGCCAAAACTTACATACGCAACAAAATCTAACAAGGGTCTTCACAGGCAGACAACTCAAGATATGGAAAATTATGTCGTTTGGTAACCCGGGACATAAACTTGAATTTGAAGATACCTTGGGCTCCATGGATGTTCATATAAAAATAACATAAGCAGAGGAGGAGATTGATATATGGGAACGAACCAGAATAAAACGAAGATTAATGTGGATCAACAACTATATCGTTGCCTTTTCCTTTAATTAAGAAAATATTCAATAGAGTTCTACCTCAGTTATACAATCAACAAGATTAGATTGGATAAGTTTATGTGCTCCCAAGGATTATCGAAGTTAGAATTCTTTTTTCTCTTGGTAATGTTTAATCTGCCCCAGTGGAATTCCATTCTGCCGCTGTTGTGAATTGGAAAATTTGTCTAACTACGGAATATCATCCTATTTGACAAGTGGCGTATATATCATAAAATGGCAATATAAATAAATATTTTTTGGATAAAAAAAAGATAAAATTGGGGAAAGATTTTATAGTAAGGAGGGAGAATAAATTACCTTAAATAAATTTAAAAAACTGATAATTAGATGGACTTAATCAGATTAATATTAAAAAAATACTAATGGCGAAACTGTCCAAGATAATGCCATGTGAATTTTGAACACAATTGTTATATATATTGAGTGTTCAGTCCAAATTAGGGAAATAAAAACTGTTCGTATTTCAGCTGCGACAAATAAATGAATTGGATTGATCTACCCAAAATATAAAAACAAAAGGATCACAGGATTAATGAAATGGGAGAACTAGATGACAGCCTAAGAGCGTTGGATTCCCAATTGGAAAAATTAATCCTCTACTTGGTTCTCTTTGAAGTTAGGTTTGTGGCTTTCCATTATTATAGAGCACCAAGCGTTTACGCAGGAGGTAACCTCCAGTACAAATACGAAAAATACTATTTTATTACAATAGGGAAAAATGAGTTTTACTTTCATTGAAAAGGACTTACAATTCCCATTTTTCACAATTTCACGCCGTAGATTTAAAAGTCAAAAACAAAGGGATGAGATTAGACCAACAAGGTCAAATTTTAAAAGAAAAAACGATGTCATTTCAATTGAAAAATGATTACAACATACTTCAGCCGAGTTATCTATTATTTAGCATAGTTGTACCATGATTATACACAGTTATATGGGGTTCAAATTGTGGAAAATGGAAAGCAACCAAATTGTGAAGTCTTGGACCCGAACCGAGCACACTCAAGAGCGAACTCCGAATTTTTTAAGTCACCATGATAATATTATTCTTATAAGATTGACTTTAAATCAGACATACTCTCATTCCTTCGGCCAAGGGGCCTTACAATTGGCGTTTCTTACAATTTCACGTCCAGACTTAAAGGCTAAAAACGAAGGGCCGAGGTTGAACGATCAAAGCCAAATTTTAAAAGAAAAAAATCATTCCAAGTGGAAAATGTTACATTATACTTCAATAGATTTACACTACGATTCTGCATAGTTACACAGGGTTTAAATTGTGAGAAATGGAAATGGACCAACAATAAGTCCCAGACTTCCTTTCTTCATCATATTTGAATATATTCCTTTATCATTGACTTTAAATTAGACATATTCTCATTCCTTCGTCAGATCCGTTATGATCCTCTAATTTAGACTCCCAAAAGTAGACTACTAGTGATAGAGTCGGAAAAGTGAATTTATTGTGTTTACATCCATGACTCCAATCCATTTTATGTGATCTTTCATGCAAAATATTAGAAAAGTGGGTGAGAGAGAGAGAGAGAGAGTTGGAAATGGTACAAAGGGATATTGGATAATGGAACACACTCCAGATACTACATAGTGAAACACATTCCGCATCAAATGTCGTGTTTTTCTTTTTTGATAGAAAAAGAGACTTTCAATTAAGATTGAATGGCAGAAGAGTTTGCATGGAGCAGAGGAATTATAAAAGGTGGAGGGAAGTTAATCCAGAAATTCTCTTCATTACAAGTCTTTGCATTTTGTGCCAGATGATAAGCAGCTACATTTTTAGATTTGCTAATCCAACATAATTGCATATTCATCAAAGAACTTAGCTCAAGCCTTATCTCCTCAATCAAGACTCCTAGTGGGATAGATATTCATCTTCACTTTTGATTCTATTGATTACAGTAGCTGCGTCTTCTTCAAAGATTACCTGTGCAAACATCATCTCCTTGCTAAAGTCTATAGCATTTCGCAATGCTAATATCTCAGCATGTTCTGGGTTCGTAATTCCACAGTACAGATGTGTTCTTGCAGCTATGAAACACCCTCGTGAATTTCTAGCAATGATGCCAGATGCTGCTCACTTAAATTTGGATGAAATAGCCGCATCAAAATTGATCTTCACATGGTTGGCAAGTGGTGGTGACCATCTTGCATGGTTAACGTCTCAGTTGGTTGATTTTCCATCTTGACAATCTCTTGGTAATCGAATAAAGCAGCCTTCCCGGAACTGACCAAGTTCAAAGAATCAATATAAGTCTGCTCATGTATTTTACTATTTCTTGCATTCCAAATTTCCCATCATAACATAACAAATAATTCCTTCTCCTCTTTTGCACTTTTCAACAACACTTCCCAGTACCAGTACCAGGAATCTCTACTATTGGGATGAGGGATCCTTCTGCTGAAGAAGCTTAAAGCCCAATCTTGGACAGCTATGGGGCATTCGGAAAAAAAATGGATTGTATCTTCTCTTTCATGACCGCACATTGGGCAACTAAGATGTACCATTATCTTTATGTTGTGGAGATTCACCATAGTTGGCAATAAATCTTTAACTACTCTCCACATGAATTGCTTAATCTTGTTTGGGATGGACAAATGCCATAGACTTTTCCATCTTCTATTCCAAGACTCCATTGATGATGAACCCACATAACAACTATCTCTAGTAGTCTTTAAATCCTGAACAACAAGATATGAACTCCTCATAGTGTAAGTACCATTCTTTGAGTAATGCCAACACCACCTATCTCTACTAGTTCTATCTCTACCCAACGGAATGGATTTAATAATTTCAGCTTTCTCTGGTCCAAAAATGCTGTCAACAAGTTGAGAATTCCACACTAGTTGGCTAGGGAGAATGAGCTTCGCAACCTTAGTAGTGGGTTGAAGAACTTGTGATGGAGACACCACTTTAAAGGTGTGTGGTCGTGGCAGCAACAGACTTTGCTAGATAAAAATATTCTGGCCAGACCCAACCCTCAATCTATATCCAAGCTGAAGGACTTGAATGGCTTCATGTATTCCCCTCCAAGTAAAAGATGGCCAGTAACCGAGCTTGGCACTAAAAAGATCTCCATTTGGAAAATACTTAGCCTTCATGATTTTGGAGAGAATAGAATCCGGTCGTGTCAAAAGTCTTCAAGCTTGCTTGCCCAATAGCCCCATATTAAACGCTCTCATGTTTCTGAACCCTATCCCTCTAACTAATTTTGCATTGCATAAGTTATTCCAGTTGTCCCAATGGATTACTCGCTCCTTCTCCTTAATGCCCCTCTAGTATCTTACACAAATTGATTCAATCTTTTATAACTATTGGTTAGGGAACTTGAAGCAAGACATTGCGTATGAAGGTATGGCTTGTACAACTACCTTTACTAACATTTCTTTACCAGCACGGGAGAGAAGTTGCTCTTTCCACTGATCGACTCGAGCATTGATTCTATCTTGAATAGCTGTGAAAATACTTGCCTTCGATTTACCAACCACGAAAGGTAAGCCTAAATACTTCTCGTGTGACTGCTCGATTGGGATGTTTAGAAAAGCAGCTACATTGGATTGGATATCAATAGGGGTATTTTTGCTAAACACGATTCCAGATTTCTCCATGTTGATCTTTTGACCAGAAGCACTATCATATAGCTGGAAAATCTCCATGAAGTTCAATGCTTCTTCCATTGTGGCTTTGCTGCAGTAGAGGATCATTTGCAAATAAAAGATGGGAAATGGAAGGGGCTTGCGAACTCACAGCTATCCCTTGTAATTTTCCACAGTGGTGTGCATCCTATAGTAAAATAGACAAAGATTTTGCACATAGGATAAAAATGTAAGAAGACAAGGGATCTCCTTGTTGAATACCTCGACTTGGAGAGAGGTTGCCAAATTCAACCCTATTCATTAGAAAGGTCAAAGAGACTATGGACATACAAGTATAAATTAAATCAATAAAATTCTGGTTGAAACCTAACTTTTGCATATGCCTAACCACAAAAATCCATTCTACTATATCATAAGCTTTACTCATGTCTAACTTGATAGACATTAGACTCTCTCCTCCCCTAAGTTTTGTTTTCAGATAATGGTGAATTTCATGCACTACCATAACATTATTTGTGATTAGTGATGCAATCGGTCCCAAGACCCCTCATTAATCACCTAACGGGAACCTTCATGAAGAACGCAATCTACAGGGCAATCCTCCCAAAGGATTGTTCTTGTATATCTAAAAACAACCTAACCCCAATTCTACCCAAGAATTGAAACGAGATTGATAAAAGATCCCAAACCCTAACCCTACACGTTGGTTAGAACTCAAGGATATCGAAAGAACTCACGAATCACTCGTAGAATTCACAAGCCTCACAAAGAGAACCAAAGAGGGAAAAACCTCATAAAGTTTTATTCAACATCAACGTTATGTAAAACAATGATAGAAAGTAGCGTTATATAGGCAAAAACACCCTAAACAACTGATATGGAAAGTAACTAGTCTATTACAAGTGAAAAACTAAGTAAAAACGCGTAAAACAAAAGAAATTGCAAACTTTCAGATAAAGGCCGTGGCCTAGGCCGCGAAACGGCCTTCCTCGCGGCCTTGATCATAATGTTTTGCAATGTTGAGCCATGGGCATCTTGAAGCGAGCCGCGGCCACGTCTCGCCTTTCACTGCCCATGGCTCACCACCAGCAATCATTTTTGGCTTCTTTTGTTTCCTACCCGCCAATGTACTCTTCCTCATCTTTGATGGCCTCATCCTCCTGCCCTTTTTATCCATTCTTGATGCTTCTAAGCCTCCATTAAGGGTTGCCAAAGGCCTCTGCTTCGATGATGCTCTTGAAACAATATGAATGCATTTATCAACTTGAGCTTTGGCTTCTACGATCGTATCAATCAGTCTCCCTTGAACAAAAGCAGTTTTTAAGTCTGAAATTATTTTTGTGAGGATAGGATGCAATCTATTGGATAGGACCTTGCAAGCTAATTTATAGATAACATTACATAATCTTATGGGACGGAATTGAGAAATAGACTCTGCGGACTAACACTTAGGATTGGGATGATATGAGTACAATTTATAGCTTTTGGAAATAGACCATTATTTAAAAAGAGCAAGACAGTTTTGGTAGCACTATCCCCCACAATGTCCCAAAATTTTTGATAAAAAAATCAGACTCATACCATTAGGGCCTGGGAACTTAAGAGGGAACATTTTTGATAGAGCTTTGGTTACCTCATATGTATTGTGGGGGCGTGTCAAGTGATTATTCATCTCTATTGTAACTTTCCTCTGGATGTGATTAAGGACCAATCGTAGGCTCTCCTTCAAAGGATTGGATGAGGTAAATAAAGCACCAAAAAATGAAGTGATAATCTCTTCAATCTCCTCTTTCTGCTCGCACTATTGCCCATCTCTATCTTTGAATCCCAAAATGGTATTATTCTTCCTTTTACCTGATGCTTTTGCATGGAAAAACTTGTTTCCTATCTCCTTCCCTAAGCCATTGTGTTTTTGCTCTTTCTTGCCACATCAAGTCTTGTTGATCCAATAGTTCTTCCAATTTCTTTTCAGGCTCTTTAAAACGTGCATATCTTACTAGTGACTTCTCACTTCTATGTATCTCTTTAAATTGATTCCTCAACTTGGCTGCCTTTTCTTTAATATGACCAAAATGAGATTTGCTCCATTTTAAGAAGACCAACTTTGCATGACTGTAGCAGTTCAAGGAATTGGAAGCGATCTACCGTAGCCTAATTCCATTGATTCTTTATGACTTGTTCGCACTCTTCGGATTTAATCCACATTGCTTCAAACCTAAATCTCTTCATTTTATTGTTCAGGTTTCCAATTCTCTTTTTCCTACTGAGTGGCATGTATAGGCCCTCAAGATTCGATTTGTGTGAAAAGATGTGATGTACCCGAGCTTCCGAGAAAGTGCTTTTCTATGCCAAGCTAGAGCATGCCCTGTGTAGTCTAGCTCTTCTAATCTTTAAGTCAGATTTTGATGTATGCCAAGTGAATGGATAACCTTCAAAATTGATATCAAATAGGCCACAACTCCAAAGTGCATCTTGGAACAAGTTCATTTGCCAATGCGCCCTATCTACTAGACCACAACATTTTGAACTTCTCAAAATTTCATTGAAATTGCCTAGGCAAATCTATTGAACTTGCTGCGTATTATTAAGACTCTTGAGAATATCCCAAGATTGTTTTCTCAAAGCAGCATTTGGCTCACCATAGAAACCTGTAAAATGCCACTTATCTTGTACATTTGGTAGCATGACCATCGCATCAATGAGCCTCTTTTAATAATTTCTTAGCTCTACTGTTATGTCCTTCTTCCATAGGAGAGCTAGGCCACCTGAATGATCATCTGCTTCTACTACTATTCCAAACATGTTGAAAAATTGCTTTAGATGTTCTATCTTTTGTTTTCTACGCCTTAGTTTTAGATAAGAAAATGATGCTAGAATCTTTACTTCATATGATCTCACGAACCTTTTGAACAGTTGAGCGGTTCCCAAACCCTCGATAGTTCCAAGCTAAAAGACTCATTGTTCTTGGTGGGACTGATTCTCATCAGTCTCCACCATTTGTGGATTGTCGAGCATTTCTACTTGTAGAGTATCATTGTCAACTATGTCTTTCTTGGGGTAAGTTTTCGAACTATGAGCATCTTCATGTTCATCATGTGGAAATTTGCTTTGGGATAATGGTTGGGGGTAAGACCCTTGGATAAGGTCGTTCATTTAAGAGATGATTTCCTTTTCCACATTTTGGACTATTTTGTGGGGTTGTTCAAATGATGGTTAAGAAATGAATTTGGGTTGGAATTTGCACTGGACTGTTGTATCTCTTGTGCTAAAGGGACTTCTACTAGAAAGATGTCTCGTGTGTTACTGATATGGTTGGTGGGGTCTACATGTTTTGTTGGAAGAAGAATTTTCATGGACTAAGGTTTGTTTAAAGGTGGGTTTGATGAGCTTTGTTTTGGTTTTCCAACTGATATTGCATGTTGACTAAACAAGGTTGGTTAAGTCTCGGATGAGTTGGCATGGTCGAGTGCTACGGTGCGGGAATGACTTTTGATAAAGAACTTGTGATTTGAGAGCCAATGATATCCTAGTTGGTTATAACTTCTGGGTTTTGAGAATCATCCAGGATGATGAGATTTTTTCCCTTTGAAATCTGTGAGACATCCATCCGTTCTTGTTCAACTAAGGCTACCAATGAAACCATCTACTGTGAGTCCTTCAGTTGCTATAATTCAACCTTATCTTGGTTTGAATTCAAACATTTGTGTCCATCCTTACCCTTCTGATTAGCTTCATTTTCAGGGACCTTGAAATCTGTGAGCTCATCTTCTGTAGCTGATCTAGACTGTCATGCCCCGTACCCCAAGACATAGTACCTGCCATGCTCTAGGCTACGCTAAGACAGAAGGCTAAATCGATTCAAGTAACAACTAAAACAAATCATAACTTAATAAAGGTACAATCATAGCTAAAAGCCTCAATTCATTCATTCAAAATAACCATTCTCCATTTACAATTCCATTTTCAACATACAAAAGAATATGGCTATACAAAAGAATATGGCTATACAATCATTGAACAAAATATATCCCTTAACAAAATATACTCCTTCACAAAATTTCCAGATCAAAACCTAAATCAAAAGGCCGATGAGTCAGTCCAGTCTTCCTCTCTAAAGTCATCCATTGTGAATTCAAAAAAAAAAGTAAGTGACAAATCGTCTAGTAAGTAGTAAAAGATTTCTTTGAGGCTTCAGATTGTTACCCATTTGCATACTCATTTCAATAAAATCGCAAAGATTCGTTTAAGTCATAAAAATACATGGTTAATTCATAAAATTTTGATTCACATATAATTCACAATGGCATAATACAATATGAGCTCAAGTAGTTAATGGACATATGACCCTGGATATCTAGTTGTTAACTATGACCCTAGTTAATACGGTTCAAAATCAACTTTCACCCGCTTGGTTCGATTCAAAACTAACTACCACCCGGTTAGTATAATTCAAAGATTATATCACAATCATCCATTTAAGGAACTAGTCTCGTCTTAAACTATTTCATGCAAGAGCTCAAACCAATAGTCATTCAAATCAATATTAGGCCACGCATACTCATTTTATAGTAAAGCAAGAATATAACCAAACTTAAGACCATTTGTATAGAAATTAACATTTCAGAGCATTAGGTTTAACAATACATATTTCAAATGCAAAGAGATTCAAGTACTACTTACCTCGGTCCAAAGCTAATTCAAGTAATCGGAGTAGAGATATTCACTGTCGTCACTATAACACACAATTAACACCTAATCATGCACTAATTCTACCAAGAAATCATAATTAGAGCTCAAATCGAGGCTCGACACACAAAATGGAATGAAAACGTTAGAGAAAAGAGTGATCCATGGGTGAGGACTAGTGATCTGTGACCGCAAATCCCCACAACTAACTTGTGGCTCCCTTGGCAAAGCAAGCTGCGGCTACACCCTTGCTAGTTATGGCCATGGCTCGGCAGGCAGAAACTAGCCGCGACTTGCCTCCTAGTGAGTTGCAGCCGCAGCTTAGCTAAGCCTCACCCACGGCTCAAAGTTAGAGACTTGCCATAGGTGAAAGCCAACTGAGCCCTACCCGCGACTCGGCTCCCACGACCCACGGCTCACTTGCGAAAACCTGCAATTCCAACCCTTCACTTATCCAACCTTCACTCAATTCAATCAAAACATCAATCCAACACCAAAAAGGCAAGATAAGTCAATAATGCTTCACATACTACTCAATACACTTGATAATCATAACACAAATGACAAACACACACTAATCCTTAAAGTTCTTCATCCTCACTCATCAAAACTCAACCATCAACTCACACACCTTCAATGATAGGAATCCAAGAGCACCTTCACCAACCAAACAAGTTGACCGTGGAGAAATCATGCATTCGAGTCATTCTAGAGTGGCTACACATGGAATTGATTCAATAGCATGAGTCAAGCTCAAGAGCCATGAGTTTAAGGAATGTATTGGGCTTGGAATATCTGGATCTAAAACAAAGAACTTGAGCCAAAAGTTGGCAAGATGGTTTTGGGCCAAGCACATGTTCAAAGAAGGCCTTAAGTCCAAGAGGTTCAAAGGGTCTAAGGAGTTTAAAACATGCTGGATGATCTATTGGTTTTGGATCAAGTTTGTATTTAAAGAAGGCTTATTAAAGCTGCTCAAGAGGTCCAATCCTTACAAGACTATTGGAGTTGAGTCCATGAAGCCCAATAAGCTGTATTTGGTGGACTTAGGTGGTTATCCAGCCCATGGAACCTTTAATTACGAATTTTAGTTTGTTTTTTTGGTTAATTATGTTTTTGGTAGTTTTCCATATTGTTTACAAGCTATTTTTATGTTAAGTAGTAGAATTAGTTAGGGAATCATTTTTGGTAGTTAGTTCTAGAATTTTCCTTACTCTTTTGGATGAATTTTGTAGCCTATAAATAGGCACAATTACTGTTACGAATTACATAAGTTTGATCAATAAAATTGAGTGTTTACTCTTCATTGAGTGTTTCTTTGGTTCTTGGATTAGAACTACTCTTGTCTTATCAATCCTTAGATTGTGGCGACAGCATACCCTGCTTAGAGTTCATTCTTTCGCGTTTGATCAAGTCTTTAGAACTATAGTTTAGGCATATTGAACTCACTCAAATTGGTCCTAAATTGGAGTTTTAGAACTTAGTTCTTCGTTGGAGAAGGGTTCGAAGCGTACAACTTGGATTCATCAAGCGGTCTTGGCAATCTCGCTACCTTTGCGCATATCAACTATAAACACTAAGCATATAGTCTTCGAAGTAGAAAGGTTTCCAAATCTCTCTAATTTAACCATCATCCCTACCAACAACAAAATAAGCAAAATCAAAGAATGTTCAGTTGAACTTTGATAGAAAACTGTACTTTGGTTGGAAACTTGGACGGAAGCTTCAATACTTCCCCTACTAGCTCCTCTTTGAATATGAAAAGGAGGCTCCTCAATGCCTTCTTCAAAGAAAAGGGAAGAGAAATTTAGTGAGAGAGAGAAATAAGGGGAAGAAAAAGTAGAATAAATAGAAGAAAAGAAAATGCCCTAAGTCTATTTGGGCAAAACTAATTTGAAGAAATTGCACATGAGCCCCTCATCATTTTACAATTTAAATCCTCACCCCAACAAGCGAAATTACGAAGATGCCCTCGAAGGTCCCTATTATTACATGTACTCTTCCCTATGCAGTAAGTTACTTCCACAACTTCCAGTTGGGAGATGGGCTCTCAGCCAGCTACCAAACTATTTCATGGAGAACATTGGAGAATCTAAAGACCATCTATCATCGCAATGCTTCTCTTTGTGACCAATTCTTCCATAGAAGTAACAATAGTTTGGTAGTCTTTCATACTAAAAAAATATTTTGTGTTCCTTACCCCTGAACATAAATTTCATACCTCTCATTAGGGGTTTGGAAATATTGATATCTACTCGAATTCTTAGGTATTTCCCCCCATGTTGTTCTGTCTTGTTCCGCTTCCACTCTCAAGAATTTTCCTTCATGATTTCTTATGATTTTGGTAGTTCCAACGTTCATCCAATTGAGAGGAAGATTATATGCTTGTAACCAAAAATGGCACCAATCGAAGGACACTTCTTGTAATTGGATTTCTCCCATGTATTCCTGTATTTTGAGAAGGTGTTTATCGAAAGACCAAGGTCTTCCGGCCAACACTTTGTTTTTGTCTACTTCAAAACCAAATTGGAAAAGCATTATTTTCCTATTCAGAGACTTGCATTCTACTCTTCTTTTCATATTCCAAACCTTTTTCATTGTTGAGTACAATGCTGCCATATTGGCTTATTTCGGATTGAGAAGTTTACCCAGGAAATAGAAGAACCTTTCAATCTTGCAGATGAATCCTGGATGTCATCTCCTATTATGGCCAGCTCCTCCATATTAGACAGAGAGAAACTCTCCCACAGTTTCTCTATTTTCTCAGCCATACCTAATGGAGCAGGCCTTGGTCCTTAAACTTACTAGATTATTAATGCCAAACTGGAGATGAAAATTGCTAAAACCTACAAAAAAAAAGGTGTGAAAGATGTAAAAAGACAATAAAGTTATGGCAAGAAAAAATGACAAGAAACAAAAATAAAGGAAAAGAAGTGATTACGAAATAAGTAAGAAACTAGACTCGTGGAATCAAAAAGAAATAATCCTATTGAAGAAGAAATAAGAAGCTAGACTCTATAGGATCAGATGTAGTTATGCCAAAGACTTCTAGCAAGAAGACTAAAGAGCTTGAAAAGACAAGAGAGAAATTCATAGAGAAAACCCATGAGACTACTACTTGATAGTTTGGAGACGATAAATTGCATCAAATGCTGTGTTGGCAAAACATAAATACAAAAGGCTGCATTTGATTTCATGGAATTTAAACTAAGGATTAAAAAAATTGATAATCCTTTAGATGAGATTAAAATTTTTAAAAAAATACTAATGGTGAAACTGTCCAAGGTAACGCCATGTGAATTTGAGCACAATAGTTATACACATCATGTGTTTAGTCCAAATCAAGGAAATAAAAACTGTCCATATTCTAGCTGTGACAAATAAATGAATTGCATTGGTCTACCCAAAATATAAAAACACAAAATTCATTGGATTTAATGAAACCAGAAAACTTGATGACAGCTTATTAGATTCCCAGTTGAAAAAAAAAAAATCAACTATTTGGTTTCCTTTGGAGTTAGATTTTCTACAAAGTTTATGGCATCATCATACATTTCAAGAGTGTTTTTTTTTTTATTGCTTTCCACTAATATAGAGTAGCATGCATCATTTAGATGGGATGTAATAGAAAATTTGTACATGGACCTAGTCCACGGCCTTATTGGGCAATCTTGTGGTTTATAATAAGTCTACATAAACATCTTCATATCACTTTTTTATATTAACTTGTATCATTATACTTGTGTGGAACTGGTTTAAACCACATAGTCCACAAGTAGGTTTTTGGTGAGGAAGCATATGCAGCCAGGTCATCTTTTGGTCAGTTATGGTTTACAAGGAATTTATCAAAGAATTTCTTTTCAACAAAATCATTTCAATGTAACCCTTCAATATTGTATTGTACTAGTTATAAATTTGATGTATTCAACTTAGAATATCCTATATTTAAGGTTGTGTATTCATCTTATAATATCTTGTATTTAAGGATGTATATGAGCTTTAAAATCTTAAAGACTGTGAACATAGCCCAAATTAAAGTGAAAAATTCTTAAATGGACCACTTGTGGACTTTATAGTATAAAATAAAGCCACATAAGTATCCTTATATCACATTTTTATGTCAGCATGCATATGCTTATGTGGCACTCTTTTAGACTACAAGATCTACAGGTGAAACCGTGAATCCAATTCACCTAAGAATCTCCCATTAAAGTACATAGATTCTATTATTTGATATATATAGACACACATACACACATATTGCTAAATGTCATCTCTTATCAATCTCCTTTATTTTCTCCTTATCCCCCGATTTTATCAAAATATTTTCAAAAAGGAAAAAATTATAAGCAAAAAGAAAAATGCAAAATTGTGCCACATCCAACTATTCTCTTTGAGTGCCGATTAAGGCAATTTTCTTAGATTATTGCCATTTTAAAGAAAAGTCCCCAATTTGGGGACCTTTTTTTTATTGCATTTTGCATTTAGTGTCACCGCATAGCTAGTGTGCAGTGACTGTGAATATACATATACATATTTTTAAGCGTGTGTTAGTATGTCAGCTGCTCTTTTTTTTTTTTTGGTCAAAAGTGGCCGCACAAGGGCTGTGCGGCAACCCAAATACAAGATTCTTTTTTTACTTTTCCTGTGGGACTAAAATGGCAATTAGAAAATTTTTGTGAGAGTCACCGCATAGAGAGTGTGGGGTGACTCTCACAAATACTACCTAATTGCCATTTAGTCCCCCAAATGTATAATTTTTTTTTACTCGTAAGGGGGCTAAATGGCAATTAGGTAGTATTTGTGAGAGTCACTGCACACCCTCTGTGCCATGACTCTCACAAAAATTCCCTAATTGCCATTTGACCCCCAAATGCGAAGACTCGTTACTAATTTATTAAATACTAATATTTTTATTATTTAATTATTGATAGTAATATATCTACACATGTTTTAGGGTGTCTAAGTAGTGATTTCGGTTTGGTATTTTAGAATTTTAATTAATATTTTTGGTCAATTCAATCATTTTCTAGACACACTTCATTATGCCACTTGAAGTTCACGTTTGAGCATAATTGAGCCATATACTTGCACTAATGCCGTAAGTTTTTATAGGTAGAAGGATCAAGTATTGGATGGCTGTTAGGAGTGAAGCAAAGGCCAAGAAGAATGGAGAGCTGAAAGGTGATTTTGAGGAAAAAGGGGCAAACTGCGGATCAACTTGAAGAAAACACGTGAAGGTTCTCGCACGGTTCATAGTCAGAAGGTCAACCGTGTGACCAACCATGTGTGGGCATTTCTGCGGTCTCCATCCAGAGGTCAAACATGGATGAGACTGTGCGTGAAGAAGAGAAATAGCGGGACCAACTGCGTGTGGTTTCCCATCAGGCTGGTCCACGGTTTTTCAAATTTTTGAGAAACCGTGGGAGATCAACATGTGAAAACGTGTGCGTTCGTGACAGACACTGTAGCAAATTTAGTAGCTGGGATTGACTTTTGGATGGGATATTCACTCTTCTCTCTTTTTGCTAGCATTTTTTATATAAAAAAGAGGAAAATTGGAGATTCTTGAGGGAGATAGAGAAGGGAGAAGAAGAGGAGGCTTCAAAGGGCAAAAAGGAGCTTGAATCTTCACCACTTAGAAGAAATTGGAGAAATTAACCAAGTGGAGATTTGAAGGCTGCAATTAGAATGAGTTTTTATATTCCTCTTTTGTTAATTAATGTATTTTCTTTAACTTTCATGGGGTAAATCTTTGTAGTCTAGATTGATTGAACCCAATTGTGGAATAAATGGATTGATTTTTAGTTTATGCTAGTTACCATTCCTGATTTGGGTTAATTTGTGATTTTTTCATGTTTAATTGGATTGAGATTTTGCATGCATCCTTGATTCGAATGTTGATTTTTGTAACACCCTAAAAATTCATACGAAACCATTTAATTCACATTATGTCCATTATTACAAAAAAAGAAAAGAAAAGAAAAAGAAAGTGGAAAACCGAAAATGCACTCTAAAAGGGGGATTTCTTTTATTTGGAGTTTAGTGTTAATTCTTGATTTATTGGTTGGAAGATTTCTTAAGTTAATTAGGTTAAGTAAATAAGATTCTTTCATTATTAAGTGGGACACCTAAGTAGCAAATTTGGCTTAATTTCATTGGACCTTTAGTTTATAATAGTGTTCAATTTTGACCAACAAATTTTACCATTTTCTAGCACCTTGACCGGTTGAGCTTAGCTCAAATTTTACCCAAAAATCTCACTTATTTTCTTGCTTCATTTTTTTTCTTCTTGGCTGACTTCTTCTCTCTCTCTCTTGCTTCTTCAACCGCCATTTCCTTCTTGCTTTCTATCCTTTTGTTGATCAATTTTCTACCATTAAAAGTGAGCTTACCTTGTTTCCTTGCATTACCTTCAACTTAAGTAAGTTATTCTCTTTAAACTCTTGATAATTTCCAAGTTTAGGTAGTCTTTTGTACAAGTTAATGCTAGACACTTGTTATTAAACTTGAAGTTTGAAGTTTTGAAATGAAGTTTTGCTTGTTAATAAAGTGTTTTCTTGGTTAGATGGACTAGTAGACAGTATTTAAACTTGAAATGATATGTATTATATGTTGAATTATTGAAGAATCTTGGGGTTGAAATCTTGAAATTGATTGGAATTTTTAGTGAAATTGGGTTTGATTGAGACATGGAAGTTATAGAACTTGTTGAAAATTGGATTGGTTGGTTGATTTCTTGCAGATAAAAATTTTGGGTTAGTTCGATTTTAGGGGAGATGCTGCCAAAATTTCGGTAGAATTAAAGAGGAAAAAAAATGATAGGTGAGATTTTTAACTTAGAATATGCAAAATTTAGGGAATTTGGTGTGCAGAAATTTTAAGAGAATGATCTATTGGTGAATTAAATTTTCCTAGAACAAGAAAACCCTAAACCCTAGGTTCAAACCCTAAACCCTAAAACCCTAAAACCCTAAACCCTAGGTTCAAACCCTAAACCTTAGAAATAATTGGGTTATTTCTTGAATTTTTTTACTAATCTACTTAAGGTTTTAATCGAGTTTTCATTAGATTATTTCTTTTGATTTTAGGATCTGAAAGCAAATCTCGACCTTATTACGAAATATTTTCCTTAGCATTTCAGCTGAGTGTTTCTGTGTGTGCATGTTACATGAAATGATATATTATGTCTGTAAATGTTATTCAATGACATGTGCTATTTGAGGAAAGGTGTGTACTATATCACACCTCTTCCGTTAAATGTTATATGCTTCATTACTTTGTGTGATTGTTTGTGTATGTGACTTCCGTGGTTAACTTCACCGTTATTCCATGGTTAGTCAAACTTGGTGTGTTCGGGAGGATATAAGGTACTGGGCGTTATAGGCGAGTGTTAATTTTCATATCGGAGTGAAGTCCTCGAAGAGGCTAACTCAAGATTGAACTTTATGAATAAATTTGGACTTCCGTGGCTAACTTCACCGTTACTCCTCGGTTAGTCAAACTTGGTGTGTTCGGGGTGATATAAGGTACTGGGGATTATAGGCGAGTGTTATTCATTCCTATTTGAGTTAAATTCATCAAAGAGGATAACTCTGGATTGAATTTTATAAGTATCTCGAACCTGAGCTATTATCTTGGTTCCAACACTAATGTTGTATCATTCGGTGAATAATACTCCTGCGGTTGAGCTTGCTCCCGTAGTGAGTCTGTATCTGCCTTTGATTATATGACACTTCACATTGCTTATCCATTTTATTAAATTTGTTAATTAATTTTATTTTAAAATTAAAATGGTTTACTGGTATGCTAGCATGACTTGAGCACTCACTGGGCTATTATAACTCATCCTCATTTATTTGTTTTCTTTAACCAGGTTTCCCGCACTTATAGAGCTGGAAAGCAGATTTTAGATATATTAAATGTTTTATGTATTTGATAGCCAAATTTTTTAGGCTATTATTGTAAATATTATGTATATCTTCGATGTAAAACCTCTTAGTGATACTTGTCCTTTTAAGTTGAATTATATGAATATATTTTGGGCTGTATATGTTTGGATCTTTTGAGTGGGTGTTTGGTTTGAGTCCTGGCGAGAGTCAGGCAGACAGTCTGCTAAGCCCTTTAGTGCGCCTTTGGGTAAGGTGGGGATGTGACAGTTGGTATCAGAGCCTAGACTTGAATTCGGCCTTTAGTTCTAAAAGTGTTTGTGTGTCGAGTAGGAAATTTGGGTTGAATCAGTTACTCTTGGGCCTGATCAACCTAAGTGTGAGAGATAAGATCCGAATTTTCGTGCCTGGAAGCGTATATGAATATGTTTGAGAATGGTCTAGTTTATTTTCTAAGCTTAATTTCGAGGTGTGATATTTAAGTATTGTTTATTATTAAGTCTTTCTGAGTTTAGGCCTGAGTGATTTGTTTTTGAAACATGTAGGTGTGTCCGAGATCGGTCAGGGAGAGGCATCACGGCCATCAGATGTGGCTCCGATACAGCAGGAGCACCGTAGGAGACCGATAGTTCGATATCACGAGGGACTGGGACATCCCTATCGAACGTTTTCACCTGCTCGTCGAGTGCGGCCCACATGTGGGTGCTGGAAGACATACTCCTACCCTAATTATGTCTTACTTTCATTGATTGAGGAGAGTAGATGGGTTGGACGCGCGGGTGACACCTCTCGGGCACGCGTTCATGAGTTGAGAGAGATGGTGAGAGCTCAGGCCCAGAGGATCCGGGAGCTAGAGGCTGCTGTTCAGGAGGAACAGCAGAGGACCGATGCTTTCTGAGTGTAGTACTAGAATATACATGGCCGACTCATTTGCATTATGCAGCATGTCCGGGATCATACTGGATGTCTTGTAGATGAGTGTGGCCTGATGGTAGACCACGTGTTAGGCGAGGTACGAGACGTAGCTCAGCATATAGGGCCGGGATAGGCCATGAAGTCCACCTCTTGGGACCGAGGAGGCTCCTGAGGACAAGTCAGAGCGAGAGTTCATTGAGGACGTGAGCTCTACAGGATCAGTACAGTTAGGCTAGATCGCTAGATAGGAATATGTACAAAGACTTATG
The DNA here is from genome assembly GCA_024721245.1 of Mitragyna speciosa. Classification (NCBI taxonomy): domain Eukaryota; kingdom Viridiplantae; phylum Streptophyta; class Magnoliopsida; order Gentianales; family Rubiaceae; genus Mitragyna; species Mitragyna speciosa. The sequence goes on from CM045561.1 coordinate 12,312,014, forward strand.
TTAGTTTTGTTATGTTTTGTATATGTGATATATTTTGTATGTGAACTTTTGAAAATGTGTAAACTGAACTGCTTGTATATATATGTGACTTTGTTTGGCATAAAAATTTAATTTCCTTGTTTATTTTTGAATTTGTGCATTTTGAAATATATCTCGTTACTTATTACGTGGAATTGAAATAATTCATTAATGTTATTATAGAATATTACGTCATGAGTGGACAAGGTCGTGGTAGAGGACGTCCCTGTCACCAAGACCGGGATGAAGGCACTACTTCGAGTGTAAATCCTACTTTTGGGGCTGACTCAATGGTCGCAGTACTGAATCGAATGACTTACGTTTTGACTCAACTTGGAAACCGGCAGAATCCAACAATGGAAACCGAAAATCCTCATAGGAACCCCGTAGTTGGGGAGAACGTAGCTCTAGAAAGATTTCAAAAATTTAATCCTCCTAAATTTGCCGGTGGTCCAAATCCTGAAATCGCCGAGAAATGACTAGAGGATATTGAGAAAATCTTTATTACCGTAAAGTATACTGATGAAAGGCAAGTGACATTTGTTGTATTCCAGCTGGAAGGTGCTGCCACCCCTTGGTAGAATTTGATAAATGCCAAGTAGGAAAGATATCAGATCCTGAGAACGTGGGCCAATTTCACTAGAGAATTTAAGGAGAAATATATTCCTGTGCGAGTACAGGAGAAACAAGAAGATGAATTTTTAAAGTTGAGACACGGATTACTGAGTGTAGTTGAGTATGAAGCTCAGTTTACCAAACTATCCTGTTATGCTCCAGAATTAGTGGCCATCGAACGACGGAGAAAAAGAAGATTTGTTCAAGGCCTAAATTTGAAAATTCAAGATGCCCTCGCCGCCGCTCCATTGAAACTTATGAAGCCGCGGTAGAAAAAGCGCAGCAAGTGGAAGAGACAAAGTCCTTGGTTCGGACGGTGAAAGCGAGGAAATGGGGAAGCACTAGTGATTCCCGACCATCAATCGAAAATATTCTAGCCCCTAAAATGGGAAGAAGAACTGGAGGAGTGAGAATTGGGCAAGGTGCCCAACCTGGAAGGACAGGAGGGGCTCCGATAGGAAGAACTTAGCCAGGAAACGAACCAAAGGAGGACACTCAGAAAGGAACTCAACCTTTGGTGGTTCAAGTTACCTGTGGATACTGTGGTAAAGGTAATCATACTGAAGAAAATTGTTGGAGGAAAAGCCATAAATGTCTGTTTTACGATAGTGCAGATCACCAAATTAGACAATACCCAAGACAGAAGGCCAGTGGACAGGGTATAGCTCAGCTGGGGCACAAGGACCTCGATAAAACCAAAGAAAGCGGAAACAAGTGAAAGGTACCGGCTTGAGTTTACGCTCTAGATAAGTAAGATGCAAAGGAGTTGTCAATAGTGATTGAAGGTACGATTCTTGTTTTTCACCGTCTGGCTAAATTGTTAGTAGATCCTAGTTCTACTCATTCATTTGTGAATCCTCAGTTTATGACTGCTATAGAAATACAACCTATTAAATTATCTTATGAATTGGAAGTGAGGACTCCTATTGGGGACCATTGCTTGATAATCGACCTTGTTTATAATGATTGTGAGCTTTGGGTAGGAGAGAGAAAATTTCTAATGGACCTCATAGCATTGTCTATTCGAGGTTATGATGTGATTTTAGGCATGGATTGTCTAACTCGGTACTGTGCTCAGTTAAATTGTAGGATGAAAGTGGCAGAGTTTAGTATATCGGGAGAACCTATCTTAAGGTTGGATGTAAAGAAAACCCTAGCTTCTTCGAACCTTCTTTCTGCCATGCAAGCTAGGAAATTGATGCTCAGAGGGGTAGTGGGTTATCTTACTTATTTAATTAATACCCCTAAAGATAAAGTGAGACTTGAAGATGTGCCAATAGTAAGGGAGTTTCCTGATGTTTTCCCTGAGGAATTAAGCTCCCTACCCCCTGAGAGAGAAGTGGAATTTGGGATAGAATTGGTGCCAGGAGTCGCGCCAATATGTAAGACACCATATCGCATGTCTCCTGCAGAACTTGGAGAGCTTAAGATTCAACTCCAGGATTTGTTAGAAAGAGGGTTTGTTAGGCCAAGTGTATCACCATGGGGAGCTTTAGTGCTATTTGTAAAGAAGAAAGATGGTACTCTTAGGCTTTGTATTGACTATCAAGGGTTAAACAATGTCATAATCAAGAATAAGTATCCTTTACCCCAAGTTCAGTAAATGTGAATTTTGAAAAGACCAAGTGTCATTCTTAGGTCATGTCATTTCTGGAAGGAGAATAGCGATAGATCCCTTTAAAGTGGAAGCCGTGGTTAATTGGAAATGACCTGAGAATCCAACTGAAGTTCGTAGTTTCTTGGGATTAGCTGGTTATTATCGACGGTTTATTAAGAATTTTTTGAAAATAGCCATACCACTCACTATTTTGACTCAAAAGAATGTTAAGTTTAATTGGGATGAACAGTGTGAGGAAAGTTTTAATGAACTCAAGAAACGGTTAACATCGACTCCAGTGTTAGCTTTGCCTAATGGGAAGGAACCTTTCAGTGTGTATACGGATACTTCATGGGAAGGTTTGGGGTGTGTGCTAATGCAACGAAAACAAGTAATTGCCTATGCCTCCCGTAAGTTAAAGCCTCATCAAAGGAATTACCCCACGTATGATTTGGAATTAGCAGCTGTGGTATTTGCACTCAAGAAATGGAGACATTATTTGTATGGAGTCACTTTTGAGGTATACACAGATCATAAGAGTCTAAAGTATCTGTTTTCTTAGAAAGAGTTAAATTTGCAGTAGCGCAGATGGGTGGAATTATTAGAGGATTATGATTATACTATTAATTATCATTCGGGTAAAGCCAATGTTGTCGCAGATGGCCTAAGCAGGAAAGTTCAAGTGGTTGGCTTGGCCATCTGTGAGTGGAGCTTGTTAAAGTAACTTAGCAAGAGCAATCCACGGATAGATGGCTCTAAAGTGATTTGTGGAAACATAAATGTACAATCTAAATTATTGGAACAAATTAAAGAAACTCAAAGTAAAGATCCTACGTTACAAAAACGGATAGAGAAAGCCAAAACAGGGATCTTACCTGAATATAGTGTTAGACCGGAAGGATTATTAAGGTTTCGAAATCGTATCTTTATACCAAGGAATAAAGAGTTGAAGAGAATAATTATCGATGAAACTCACTGCTCCAGATACACTGTGCACCCGGGTAGTACAAAGATGTATCAAGATCTAAAGAAATTTTATTGTTGGGATAACATGAAGAGGGAGATAGCATAGTATGTTCAAACTTGTCCTACATGTCAACAGGTAAAGGCCGAACATCAGAGACCGTCAGGGCTATTACAACCTTTGGAAATCCCGGAGTGGAAATGGGAGCATATTACTATGGATTTTATTTCTGGTTTACCGAGAACCCTAAGGGGGCATGATGCTATTTGGGTAATTGTTGATCGACTGACCAAATCTGCTCATTTTCTACCCATGAACATGACTTATCCTTTGGAAAAGCTTGCCCGAATGTTTATTGATGAGGTAGTGAGACTTCATGGAATTCCAGTAAGTATCGTCTCTGGATCGGGATTCTCGGTTTACTTCTCGACTTTGGAGACAAATGCACGAAGCTTTAGGGACAAAATTGAACTTTAGCACGGCTTATCATCCCCAAATGATGGACAATCCGAACGAGTGATCCAAATTTTGGAAGATATGTTACGAGTAAGTGTGATGGATTTTGGTAGCAATTGGGATTAACATGTAACCTTGATTGAGTTTGCTTACAACAACAGTTACCAATCCTCCATCTGTAACACCCTAGAAAAATGCATACAAGAACAATTTAATTCATGTATGACTATTAGTAGAAAAATAAAATAGAGAAAAGAAAAGAAAAAGAGAAAAACCGGAAATGCACTTAAAAGAGAAACTCTTTTATATAGGGTTAAGTGTTAATCCTTGATTTATTAGTTGGAAGATTTCTTAAGTTAATTAGGTTAACTAACTAAAATTCTTTCATTATTAAGTAGGACACCTAAGTATTAGACTTGGATTAATTTTATTGGATCATTAGTTTATAATAGTGTTTAATTTTAACTAGTTTATTTTACTATTTTTGAGTCTTTTGAATACTTGAATTTTAGCTCAATTTTTACTCAAAAATTTCACTTATTCACTTGATTTATTTTCTTTTTCTTGGCTGAAATTTCTATTCTTTCTTCTTTCTTTTTCTTCTTGGCCGAATTTCTTTCTTTTCTTTTCTTTCTTGTGGCCGGATCTCCCTCTCTCTATTTTCTTCTCTTTTTGCTTTAATATTTGTGCCATAATATCACTAATTACTAGGTAATAAAGAGATTAAAAAGTTTCACCAATTAAATTAATCCAAGTTCACAACTAATGCCTTAAAAGTCTAAACCCTAACTTGATTCTTGTAATATTTTTATTGGTTACTCTTTCTCCCATCTTTTTCTTTATTTCTTTTCTATTTCCTAGCCTATTTCTTTCTCTTTTTCATTCTTCTTGGCCGGCCCTCTTGCTCTCTCTTTTCTTCTCATTTTTTTCTCAATTTCTTGAAGCTTTCTCTCCAAATTTTGAGCAATTCCACTATAGAAAGTGAGCTTTTCTTCTTCCTAAGCAAGGTTCTAAGCTTGTTTAAGGTATTTGCTATGAACTTTTCCTACTAATTTCAAGTTTTAATTAGTCTTTTGTATGAGTTTAAAACTAGATTCTTGTTGCTACTACTTGAAGAAGTTAGATGAAATTGAAGATTTACTTGCTAGATAAAGTACTTTTGTAGTTAGATAGACTAGTAAATGGCATTTAAACCTTGAAATCTCATGTGTTATATGTTGTTTGGTTGAAGATTCTTGGAGTAGAAAGCTTGAATTTTGAGTGGAATTTTGGATGGAATTGAGTTTGAATTGAATATAGAAGTTGTAGAACTTGTTGAAAAATGGATTGGATGGTTGATTTCTTGCAGGGAAAATTTTGGTTTAGTCCGATTTTAAGGGGAGATACTGCCGAAATTTTTGTAGAAATAAAGAAGGAAAAATAATAAGTGAAATTTCTACCCAAGAACATGTTAAATTTAGGCAAATAGTGTGCAGAAAATTTTGAATAATGACCTAGTAATGAATGAAATTTTCTTAGAGTAAGAAAACCCAAAAAAACTAAAACCCTAAAATGAAAACCCTAAACCCTAAAATGAAAACCCTAAACCCTAAACCTTAAAAACCCTAAAATCAAAACCCTAGAAATAAGTGGAATATTTCTTGAATTTCTTTACTAAATTAATTAGGGTTTTAATCATATTTTCATTGGATTATTTTTTTAAATTTTAGAACCCAAAAGCGAATCGCAACCATTTCACGAAATATTTTCGTAGGCATTTCAGGTGAGTGTCTTTATGTGTGCATGATGCATGAAATATTATGTGATGCATAAAATATTATGTTTGCTTGAAATTTTACTTCAAGAAATGTGTTATATGAGGAAAGATGTGTACTTTATTGCATCTCTTCCGCAATGTGTTACATGCTTTCATGATTAAATGTGTTACTTGTGCTTGAGACTTCCGTGACTAACTTCACCGTTACTTCACGGATAGTCAACTTGAACGTGCGTAGGAGGATATAAGGTGCTGGGTGTTTTAGGGTGTGATGTTCTTTCCCTTTTGAATTGTGAATCCTCTAAGAGGCTAACTCTGAATTGAACTTTCTTGCGTGTTGGCCCTTCAAGGTCGAGATTACTCCTTGGATGTGGTAGCCTGTACGGAGGTTATAAGGTGAATGGTGGTTAGGGTTCTTGCTTGAAATTACTGATATGACCCTTGGCAAGGACCTGAGCTATTATCTCGGTCCCAATACCCTGGTTACATAATCGGTACTTGCTTCTCCTGCGGTCGAGCTTGCTCCCATAGTTGAGCTCTATATCTGCCATTGACTACTTATTAATTGACCTGTTCATGTGTTGATTTTATACCTTGTTAATTATTTTATTTCCTTGGAATAATGGATCCTTGGTATGCCTGCATGACTTGGGCACTCACTGGGCTATTATAGCTCATTCCTATTATTTGTTTTCCTTTACCCAGATTTCTCTCACTATTGAAGTTGGAAAGGGTGAGTTTAAAATAGTAGATATTTTGTTCTTGTACTTTGGATAACCAAGTTGTTTGGTTACTATTGTAATTAATATGTACATTTTGGGCATGTAAACTTCTTAGTACATGACATGTAAACTTTTAGTGACTTTTGTATCTTAAGTTGAACTATGTGAATGTATTCTACTTTGGATTAACTGTGCGTGAATGTCTCGAGTGCGTGCTTGAGTGAGCTCTGGCGAGAGCTAGGCAGGCAGTCTGCTAAGCCCTTTGGTACGCCTCTGGGTAAGGTGGGGCTGCCACACTATCCAAATGGCTCCATTTGAGGCCTTATATGGAACGAAATGTAGAACACCTGGCTATTGGGATGAAGTAGGAGAACGAAAGATTTTAGGTCCGGAAAAGGTACCATGGATAGAAGCAGTGTACGAGAAAGTTAAACTGAAACAACAACGACTCCAAACTGCAAAAAGTTGATAGAAGAGTTATGCTAACCCTCGAAGGAAGGAATTGGAATTTGAAATGGGAGATAAGGTGTTTCTCAAAATCTCTCCATTTAAAGGAGGCATCAAGTTTGGTAAGAGGAAAAAGCTTCAACCAAGATGATACGCGCGGACAAACGTGGAATTGCTTGAAATACCAAGTATGAATTTCGAACCTTTCCCCTTGGATGAACTAGACTCTAGAATCAGCATCAAAGCCTTGAACACGCAAGATGAACAACTCGAAAATTCAAGGAAGCTTTGAACCTCCTTATGGAATGAACAAGAACTTGAGGAATCAGCATTTAGAATGCTTGATCAAACCAATAAGGCAACTCTAAGCTAGGGTTTTTGAACTTGGAATCACTCTACAAGTTCGGGAGTTGTTCTTAATCATCAAAGAACGAAAGAAGCATTCAATTTGAGAACTCACAAATTTATTAATCATCAAAACTTATAAAATTCGCAACAGTGTTTTGACCTATAAATAGGCTTGCATAACAACTTGTAGAAAGTTCTAGAAACTTAACAAAGAGCACTAATTGTAACCTAACACAATATGGTAACTTTCTAAGAGGTTACAACTTGTAAACAAAATAGAAAACTTAACATAAAAGAATTAAATTTAAAAATTCGTCCAAAAATTGGTGAATGGGCTAGACAACTCCTTTTAAGCACCATTGGGCCTCCATCTTGCATCTTTAAAAGGCCTTCCAACAAGTCCAACCAAACCAGCACCTTAGAAATATGTTATGGACCACTTAGAAGCTTTAATTGGAACTTCTTTGAATGTGTATTTAATCCATAACCAATACATAAACTCTTGGCCTAATGAACACAGTTGAATTGCTTGATCACCAAGTCCATTGAAAGGCCCTAAAGTCACGAATTACACCATAGTAGTCACAAAGCTCGAACGTTCCCCTCATGATCAGCCATGATTTGATCTCATCTTGGTCCAAACGAGTTGTTCCATGAGAATATCTAAGCATCAAGATTGTAAGCACTTCTAGGATCACATCAATCCCTCCTCCCTCGAAAAGATTCGTCCTCGAATCTGCGAGATCATATAAGCTAACAGAAGTAACTAAAGGACTGATAGAAAAATAAACACCAATGATAGATATACACGACGTATGAATTGGAATGCGAAACTCAATGCAAATTGAAACATAAGATGCAAGAACAAATTCTAACTTAAGAAGAATAAACATATCTAGATGCAGACTATCCCTAAAAACATGGAAGAGAATAACACGATTTCCAAAGTCTATGCAACCACAATTGGACTCAGAATAACAATTACTAACAAGATAAAATTTATGGTTGAATAAAGACTTATGAAAAGAATCTAAGTAAACATCACGTGAACTAAGAAAATGAGCATCATGTGAATTATGCCTAATAAGCTCTAGAATGTGAAAAACATCATCAATCAACTCATTAGAATAATTCAAACGATGTAACAAAAACACACAAATATGGAAATTTATCACATAAAATAAACTGAAAATTGTCCAAAAATAAATGAGAAAACATAAGAAAGTCTTTTGGACAGATTGCACTAGGCGAATTTAAACATGCTAGATGCAAAACACAATCATCTAAACTAACAAAACAGATATTCAAGAATGAACTAATTTGCAATTTAAAATAATTAGAACAAGAAAACTTAGGCCACAAATCAATTGCATCCATCATAGTTGTCAAGCTCAATGTGGCGTTTGAACTTGGCTTCAACTCCTTCACCACGGTTTTGTCAACTTCCAAGCTTCTTGAGTGGCAACTAACTACAAAACAGCAATAATGTGGCATCTCTCCATGAGTATCAACCTGCAAAATCACCACAAAAATACTAGGAAAAGAGTTATAAAGTGCGTTAGTAAAGTATACTTCTTCTTTAGAGTACATGGATACAAGAGTGATTGATCTAGCTAGCAAAACACTCTTGTTTTCTCTTTTCTTTGCTCTTGTAGAAGAAACACTCTCCTCGCTCTTTCTACTTTGTATAACTTCCCTCTCATTCTTTTCCTCATTCTTTCCCTCACTTTTCATCTTTTTCAAGCTCGCTTCTTTCTCTTGTTGCACGGCCTTGGATTTTTCTTCTCTCAATTGGAAATCACGTGCAATTCTAACTTGGTCAGCATGAGCTTCAGATAGCATGATTGGATTAAGAACAATCTTGCGATTCTCCCACCTAAATGAGTATTTTTTCTTATATCCATCATACAAAACTCTCCTATCAAATTGCCAAGGTCGCCCTAAAAGAATATGGCATGCTTGCATTGGGGCAACATCACACCAAACTTCATCTTTGTACTTGCCTATTGAGAAAGTAACAAGCACACGTCTAGTCACTTTGATCTCTTCTTGATTATCAAGCCAATGAAGTTTGTAGGGCTTTGGATGCTCTACAATCTCCAAATGCAACTTATCTACAAATAAGGTACTAGCAACATTAGTACAAGATCCACTATCAATGATCATGCTACATACCTTATTGAGCACAGTACAACGTGTATGAAAAATATGCTCTCGTTGTAGATTCTCCTCATTGTCTTTTGGTTGCACATTCAATGCCCTCCTAGTGACCAATAGCTTGGCCATGGTCAAGTAAAACCTACAAATATAAGTTAGCACAAGATAAACAAAAATAAAGGAAATTGCCTTACCACTCCCTTAGTGTATATACTCAACCCTCGTGTATCACTCAAAGAATTGTGGCTTTTTCCCTCAAATGTGCTCACCCCTAAGCCTTTTTCCACTCTTGAGTAACTCCTTTGTATGTCCTTTGATGAAAAGAACTAGCTCAACCTTCCTTGTAATGCTCCAAGAAGTCAAAACCACAAGAGTAAGTGTAGAGGTCAAAGATAAATAAGCTTAGAGTAATTGTTTGATCAAGAGAAGTTCAAAGAAAATAAGCACAATCAAGATTGACTCAAGATATCACAATTTGGAAATCCTAATGTGTGGTATTCTTGTGTGAAAAATCTTGATTTTTAATATTCTCTTGAAAGAAAATTATATTCTTGTGCAAAAAGTAAAACTCCAACAGTCCAATGCACTTTCCAAAATGAATTCCTGAACAATTAGCAACTAAAACCAAGCACAACTAATTTGGAAACAATAAAACACGCCCCAAACACTCCTTACAAGTCTGAAAACTCGACCAACAGCCTCCCCTAGGTGAAATCACGGACAGCAATAAGAAAAAGGAAACAAGGAACCGCCACTTGCCAAGAAGCAAAGGAAACTACCTTTTTTTTTTTTTTGTGGAATAAGTTTCCAAATCCCCTTTGTAACTACTATCCCTTTCCCAATTGGTTTCCCAAAGCCAAATAACTTCTATATAAACCAAACTAACACCCTTTTAAACCCTTTTATCACCAAAAATTTCTGGAAAATCGCAGCAGAAATTCGTCCAGCAAAAAGGCCACAAATTCAGCAACTATTTATGAAGGAAAACCCTAACAAACCCTAGTTGATTAACAAGAACCTTTGACCAACAATTTTTGGCTTCAAGATCCTCAAGATTTAACTAGAAAAGTTCAAGAAATCAGCCAAACTCTTCAAGAAGTCAGTCCAGAAAATTTCCAACAACTCACAAACTTCAAGAACTCAAGCACAAGTTGGTGCAAATTCAAGAAACTTAGCAAAGTAAGTTCAAGAACTTCAAGAACTTGTATCAAGAACACAAAGAAACTTCAAGAAACTTTGAACAAATTGTTGTGCACAGTTTTTGCTTTGATGTGCACTCCTTTTTATTCTCTTTTTCCTTCTTTTTCTTTGTGCTTTTGGCTTTTTCTTTTTTGCACATGAATTTTCTGCCTTTTTTTCTTCACATGAATTTCATTTTATTTTTTTTTCAGAAACGATTTTTTTTCCACACAATAAACAACTTAAACCTCCAAGAAAGTTGATTTGTGAATGTTCTAAGTTCAAGAATCTCTTTTCTTGCAAGTTTTTAACACAAGAATTTTCAAGAAAACAATAAAAACAGTCAAGATTATCAAGAAACCACACAATACCTAGAATTCTTGATTGAAGACAACCAAGAACGACTCTAAGACCTTAAAGAAAATCAAGAAAGCACAAGAACAAGACACAAGAACCAAAAAATTGACACGAATTTTGAACAAAAAAATTAACACGAATTTTTTTTTTTGACAAGAACATAGGTAACAAGAGCAAAGAAAGAACACAAGTTGTTTAACTAGGCATGAAGCACTTGAAAAACAACAACACAAGACACGATTCAAAGAAAAATAAAGGGATATATCCAAATTTCTCCAAAGGAAAAATTGGATTAGAAAAACCTGGAATTTCAAGAACCTTCGCTCTGATACCAATTGATACGCTCAGACAAACGTGGAATTGCTTGAAATACCAAGTATGAATTTTGAACCTTTCCCCTTGGATGAACTAGACTCTAGAATCAGCACCAAAGCCTTGAACACGCAAGATGAACAACTCGAAAATTCAAGGAAGCTTTGAACCTCCTTATGGAATGAACAAGAACTCGAGGAATCAGCACCTAGAATGCTTGATCAAACCAATAAGGCAACTCTAAGCTAGGGTTTTTGAACTTGGGATCACTCTACAAGTTCAGGGGTTGTTCTTAATCAGCAAAGAACGAAAGAAGCACTCAATTTGAGAACTCACAAATTTATTAATCATCAAAACTTATAAAATTCGTAATAGTGTTTTGACCTATAAATAGGCTTGCATAACAACTTGTAGAAAGTTCTAGAAACTTAACAAAGAGCACTAGTTGTAACCTAACACAATATGGTAACTTTCTAAGAGGTTACAACTTGTAAACAAAATAGAAAACTTAACATAAAAGAATTAAATTTAAAAATTCGTCCAAAAATTAGTTAATGGGCTGGACACCTTCTTTTAAGCACCATTGGGGCCTCCATCTTGCATCTTTAAAAGGCCTTCCAACAAGACCAACCAAACCAGCACCTTAGAAATATGTTATGGACTACTTAGAAGCTTTAATTGGAACTTCTTTGAATGTGTATTTAATCCATAACCAATGCATAAACTCTTGGCCTGATGAACACAGTTGAATTGCTTGATCACCAAGTCCATTGAGAGGCCCAAAGTCACGAATTACACCATGGTAGTCACAAAGCTCGAATGTTCTCCTCATGATCAGCCATGATTTGATCTCATCTTGGTCCAAACGAGTTGCTCCATGAGAATATCTAAGCATCAAGATTGTAAGCACTCCTAGGATCACATCACAATTGCCAGAAGGATTTGTGTGGATCCGCTTGATTGAGGACCCAAACTTGAGGAAAATCCTTGACGAAATGGGCGTGGCACTCGAAAAGATTGCCAACCACTTGGACGTTGACCTTGCACCATAAGGGGCTTACCCTTTTGTTGTTTTGCTTCAGAATCCTTCCTCTTTATGTTCTGCTCCACATCCAAACTAGCCACGTACATTTGGTTGCACGAAGTATAGAAATTTCTAGAATTTTTGGATTGAATTCGAATGTTCAATCCACCTTTGAAGGACACTATCTTGATGGTCTCATCTGCCATCACAGAAGGGACAAATTGTCCGAAAGTAGTATTGGAGGAAGACTCGTTGACCCCAGCTTTAGCTCGTTGAACTTTTGAATCTTTTCGATGGGAATCGCCAGTGGAAAGTAGTATTGGAGGAAGACTTTTTTGAAGTCCTCACATGTCAAAACGTGCCCTGTGGAGGCCAAAGTCAAAGCCACTCGGTCCCACCATTTTTCGACTTCACCAAGGAGGAAAGACGTCACTACTTGAGGTCAGATGTGGTCTAGTACTTGCATTGTTTGGAACGTCTTCTCTATTTGAGCCAACCATCTCTCAATCACGTCCGGATTTAGACCCCCATTGAAGGTAGGGATATTCACCTTACTAAGTTGTTTGAAGTGGTAGCGCATGCTACCTTTGTCTTCTTCTTGTCCTACTTGGTTTCTTCCGAGCTACTGTTGATATTGTTGGAACCCATGGATGAACTAGAAGGCAATCGCCAAGGTCATAGGGCCAAGTTGAGGAGGCGTAGAATTTAAGTCTCTTGTCGAAGTGGAGGAGTCACTTGAAAAGTTCCCTCCTCTCGGGGTCTACAGGAAGTCTGGTAGACATAAAACTCCCAATGGGTACGTTGAGTTCTTCTTCATCTTCATCTTCCCCATCCGAGCCTAAATCTTCCACTGACGGATCAGTGTTTTCTACTATTCGTTTGTAATTGCCATCCTTGAGAGCTTCCAATCTCTGCTTTCTTCTAGGTGGTATTTTGCACTAAACCCAAGTTAGAAACACATCAACTTAGATCTATCTCTCACTATCTCAATTAATCTCTAAACCCAAGAAATTAACATTCATTAAGTCAACTCTAAGCATTCAACCATTTTCACACTTAAGATATCACATAAAATCCAACTAAAGAGCTGATACCACTAAAATTGTTACACCCCATGCCCCGAGACATGGCACCCACCATGTTCTAGGCTACACTAGAACACAAGGCTAAATGATATAAAGCAATAACTAAATCAAATCATAACTTAACAATTGTACAATCTTAGCCAAAAACCTCATTTCATTCATTCAAAATATGACCATTCTATATTTACAATTCCATGTCCCCCATAACAAAAAGAGTGGGGTACCACATGTATAACCTAACTTATACAAAAGAATATGGCTATACAATAATTGAACAAATATATAATCCTAAACAAAGTATACCTCTCCACAAGAGTTTCATCTCAAAACCTAAGTCAAAAGGCCCATAAGTTGGTCCAATCTTCCTCTACAAAATCATCCTCCACTACGATTCAAAAAAAAATAGTGAGTAACTAGTCACCCAATAAGTAGTAAAGAATATCTTTGTGGCTTGAGATGGTTATACATAAATATTTTCACATTCAAATAAAACCACATTTAATCATGTACTTCATAGAATACGTGGTAAAACACATTCATTTCACATGCACATGTCAATTATCAAAAGTACAAGATGAGCTCAAGTAGTAATTTGACAAATAACCCTGGGTATATAGTTGTTAACTATCACCGGTTAACACAGTCAATTTTTGACTCTACTTGATCAGTATAGTCAAACAAAGCTAACTATCCCTAGTTAGCATGGTCAAATATCATATCACAATCACCAAATTGAGGAACTAGTCACGTCACAAGCCATTTCGCTTAAGAGCTCATTCAAACAATTACAATATCACATATAATCATCTCATATCAACAATCATAAAATATCCCACACTCAAGCCAAACGATATATCAAATAGTATTTAGAACACTAGGTTTTAACAAAGCTCATTTTCAATTGGCAAAGGATTTATATATTACACACCTTGATTTCATGCTAATTCAAATAATCGGAGTACGGGTGAACACCATCTTCACCTAAAACAAACAAAAAACACCCAATCAAATATTAACTCTATTAAAAAAATCATAATTAGAGCTTAACTCTAGATGCGAGACACAAAATAGAACGAAGATGCTGGAGAAAAGGGTGATCCACGGGTGGAGAGAAGTGATTTGCGGGCTGACTCATAGCTCTCTTGGCTGAGGCAAGCCATAGCCACACCCTTGCCAGTAGCACCTGCGACTGGTCTTCGCCCTACCCATGGCTAGAGCCAAAGACTAGCCGCGGGCTGTCCAAATCGAGCTGCAGCCGCCGCTTAGTTGAGCCTCATCATGGCTCATAAGTTAAAGACTTGCCGCCAGTGAGATCCAATTGAGCCATGCACATGGCTCAGCTCAAAATGCCTAGGTCTCACTGTAAAATTCACACCGCCAAAGTTCACTCTGCATAACACACACTCAAAACCAACTCCAAAAATGGTTCAATAAGTAAAAGAAACACCTCATAATACTCAATACACTACATAATCACAAACCACAAGTCATAAACATATTAACTTTCCAAATTCCTCATCTATATTCCTCATAATCAATCACCAACACACACACACACCCACACTCGTAGCCACTAATACTCGATAGCATATACTCATGGAAGCATAAACAACTCTAAAGTCCTCTAATCACCCATCAATTTCTACTTTTTTTTGGGCAAAAACCCGTACATGGGGGCAGAATGCCAACCTAATTATTTTATTAATAGGAAAAGAATTTATTTTATCTGTCTTAATTAAAAAATAGAAAATAAATATGGAGTACAACTCCATTACAATGCATTCTCTAATGTATGGAAAAGAAATACTATCTAATGAAATAACGCTGTAACATGTGGGGGTAGTTGTTGAAGTGATTCATAACAAAATGGATTAGTTCCATTAAGTCTCGCCATTGCATCTGCCACCGCATGCTCTTCTCTTGGTATGTGTCTGATTGAACCCTGTAACTGCTCCAACTTTTATTTAATTTTAAGAATAGTGAGACATAAGAGTCATCTAGAAGAAGTATTAGTATTTACCAGATGATGAAGAACCTGAGAATCAATCTCCAACAACAACCCTGATATATTATAGTGTGAAACCATCTCTAAGTCTGTCAATACTGCTTGAGTCTCTACTTCTAAAACTGAGGAAGCCTTAAACCATTTATAAAATGCTACTATCATTCTACCCATGTAATCCCAAACGACACCTCCACTTGCAACTATATCATCCTTCACTGATGCATCTGTGTTTAGCTTGAAAATTCCAGTTGTAGGTTTGTCCCATTTCACAATTCTTGCACCTATCTTCCTCAACTTTTTGTGGACAAAGTTTCACACCAAATAAATTGTTTCATCACCTTTGCAATGATTCAAAGTCATCGTGTGAGGTGTACTTGCCAAAGAAATAAAGTCATTAATATTTTGAATAATAATGGCTGGTCGTTATTTCTTGCCTTCAAATCGTGCTTTGTTTCTGGCACACCATAGAAACCAGACAATAATAATTGGCATCACATATCTAATATGATCAATCCCTTCCTTGGGGACAGCCATAATCCATTGCATCAAAACTGCAGCAAAACAATTATTGTTATGAAAAGGAAGACCGAAAGCCCTATGAAAGTGAACCCATACCTGTCGTGCTTGACAGCATGCTAAAAATATGTGATCCATAGATTCAATAGAGTCGCCAAAACAACATGTGTAGGCTAGTAATATTCCACATCTTTGTATATTGTTCTCCAAAGGTAGTAAGTGTGCATAATATCCTAAGAAAAAAATGAGAATTTCAAAGGAATCAATGAGGTCCAAATGACTCTACATACCAAGGACAGTGGATGTTTGTTTATGACCACCTCATATGCTGATCCAATTGTAAACTGACCTGATGTAGACAAGTTCCATATCATCCTATCCTCCATACCCTAATTAATTGGAATCTCCATTATACTACTCACAATATGGATCGAAAGTACCTCCCTCAACTTTGCTTCATTCTAACTGTCCTCCAACATGAATTCTTTAACTTCCATCTTCTAAGGATTTGGTTGAATAGAGAATTGAGCTAAAGGACCAGATTCACCCATGGATCATGCCAAAAATTTATATTGCCTTACCCTACAAGCCAAAAGATATTTTCTTCAACTATATCATGGATTTGACATAGTGCTTTAACATAAAACTTTTGCATGACCTGAGCCCAAAGTGACTTATTTTCCCTCAATCTCCACCATAACTTCATACTAAAAGCCATAGATGCATCTTGAAAGGATTTGAAGCCCAATCCCCTTTCGTCAGTTGGAAAGCACAATTTCTCCCAAGCCCTGCAGTGCAATCTTTTCCCTTCTTCTGAATCACCCTATAAAAAGTCGTTTAACAGTCTTCCCAAAGTCACCAAAAAGAGCTTTGGCAGGAAGAGGGCTATTATTACATATAAGGAAACGGAAGAAAGTACATGTTGAATCCAACCTTTTCTTTCCCTCATACAATTGAACACTAAGATAGATAAAAGGCAGCTTTTGAACTCTAAACCCCAAAATTTCATCAATCCACCTCTTGTGTGCCACATTTACTTTCTGTCCCGAGACTGATTGATATATTTCCAGAAATCCCTTTATTTTCTTCAAAACTTGTTTAGTAAGTTGTGTCAAGATAATGTTGTCATCTGCAAAAGATAAAATGGCAAATTGTCCTCCCAAAGCTTGATACTTCATTGTATATGCCGAAGAGAACAAGTCCTGAATTCCTCTATTCAAGAATTCTGTAGCCAAAATAAATAAACATGGTGATAACGGATCACCTTGTTTTACACCCTAAAATGATTTAAAAAAATTAGCTTTCTCACCATTGATTAAAATTGAAAACCAATTATTTGATATGGTTCTAAAAATGAGGTCAATGAACCACAAACCAAAACCAAAATCCCATAACATATCCATCAGGAAGCTCCAAGCCAACCCATCATAGGCTTTCTCCATGTCGATCTTCAGAATCAAATTCAACTCTTTTCACTTAATATTCAACTTGATAACCATTTCTTGGGCTAATAAGATGCCGTCATGTATATGTCTCCTCGGAACAAAACCTGCTTGAGAAGAAGAAACTATATTAGGAAGAGTAGTATTCAATCATTTTGCCAATATTTTTTAGAAAATCTTGGAACTAACATTGCAAAGACTTATAGGTCAAAAGTCTTTCCAATGATTAGCCCCTCTTCTCTTGGGGAACAAGACTACCATGGAAGAAGAAAAGCCCTTAGGTTGTGCTGCCCCATTGAAAATTTCTTTAACTGCTTCCATCAAATCTTCTTTTATAATGCCCCAACACTCTTGGTAGAACAAAGCTGAAAATCCATCAGGCCCCACTGCACTGTCTTTATTCATTTCAAATACCACTTTCCTCACCTCCTCTTCCATTGGCATCATCTCAATTTGTTCCACCTGCTCCTAAGGAACCTGCAGAAGTGTACAAGGTAAGTGTTGCATCCTTTGGATTGATGAATCATGTCCAAATAGATGAGCAAAATAATCCATAGCATCATCCATAATCTCCCTACCATTCTCTATCCAATCTCCATTATCATTCTTGATTCTAGCAATAAAATTCTCACTATACCATTGTTTGATAGTTGCATGGTAAAAGGATGTGTTTGCATCTCCTTGTTACAACCACTTAACCACTACTTTTTGTTTATAAAAGCTGCGTTCAATGGCCATCAACTTTGCACGATTGGCTCGTGCTTCCTATACTTGCAATCTCAGCTCCTTCCCTCCTTTGTTATCATACCTCATTTGAACTACATGCATCTCTTCCAAAGCTTGTGCAACGCAAGTACTAATATTACCAAAGGACTGAGCATTCTATGTTTTTAAAGCCATCTGGAGATGCTTTAACTTGTTGTAGTAGGCCGTCATTCCCTTGCCCTCCCACAGTCTGTTTCATGTGTCAGCAACTTGGTGCATGAAAGTAGGATGACTGCACCAAACATTTAGAAATCGAAACAAGCTTTTGGTTGTGCTTTGTCGACCAGATTTAATCAACCATGGGTAGTGGTCTGACCTCACTCTAGCCAAGTGAGATACATGAACCAAATCATAACTTCTCAGCTAATGCTCATCGATTAACATTTGGTCCAATCTTTGCCAAAGATATCCATTAGTCTAGGTGAAAGGTGCACCATTAAAATCAATCATGTGAAGTCCAGACTAGAGGATGGATTGATTAAAATCTTCCATGTCTCCCCTTCTCTAATGAGCGCCTTCTCTTCTCTCATCACTGGTTGTAAAGACATTGAAGTCTCCACCAATTAGCCATGCTAACGACATTCTTGCACAATCTCATTCATAGCATCCCAAAGACTCCTTCTGATTGCTCGAGTGTGCTTAGCATAAACCACTGAAAAGCAAATCTCAAGAGAAGAAGGAAGATTAATAGTGCAATGAATTAGCTGGTTAACCCTTTCCTCAAATGAACACTGCAATTCATTCATCCAGAAAAGCCACATTTTATCCTGTAACCTCATTTTAGCTCTATCAAATCCCAGTTTCACCCTTGTACCCTCCAGATGTCGTTCAGACATAAATAGGTCAATCAATACTGCCATTTTAACTTTATTCTGAATACAAATGTTTTTCAAATAACTCAAAGAATCACATTTAGAAGCCCTTCTTATACTCCATACAAAAATTTTTTTTTATTGGAATAGCCATAATAACATATTTATAAAGCTTTATTGGGAGAGAAAGATGACTTACTCTCTTTTAGCAGAATTGCAAATTTCCCCTCCAAAGAAAAGTCATTTTTTCAGGCTGTTGAATCTCTTTTTCCTTGTAGCCCTTCTTCTTAGCATCTACTGGAGGTTGTTGTGTGGTACATGTTTCCTCTCCTACTGAATCAGCTATTATCCTATTATACAATTGCTGCCAACATTTGAGATCATCTTTTGAAATCTAGGTTCTCAATTCATTCTCACCCGTGGACCGCCTCCTGTCTAACTGGTGGGTCTCCTTCCTTCGCACCGGTATAGAGTTTGGAGTTTTATGCCTAGACTGAAAACTTGTGCCAATGAAGTTGTTTGCAATCTTATGATTGACCTTTCCTCCATTAGTCATGACATTTGACCTTATATCACATGTAGCATTCTCAATCTCTAAAGTAAAAGCAAAATTATCCTGAGCAACTTCGGCTTAATATTTCTTCCTAAATCTAAATGGAAAGATCATCTGGAGTGAATTCTGGAGTCAAAATCTCCCCTGTTTTGTATTGTTTGCCCTAGCATCTCATTATTTGCTGAATTATCATGCTCTGTCTCACTTTGTGGAACATCTTCTCCCTCTTAGTTTTCCAGATCTGCTTGGCCGTTGTTGGAATGCCATTATCATGTTTCTCAGATTCTTGTCCCATCCAACATTGCTTCAACATGGCCTATTTTGCTGTAGCAACCACAATATTCAAGTACATTTTCGTATTCAACATGTTGCCAAAACCTTACTCCACAATTGTTAATTCAAATTTTCTCTGGTTTTAGACACAACAAGTCTAGTTCAATACAAACACAAGCCACACTCAGTCAAGACAATACTGCAATTGACCATTTTGAGTAGTTCTCCAATCGTGCGTGCCATCGAGAAGAGAGGAGTCTTAGAAAACAAATGAATCGACAAAGCAGGCAATCTAATCCACATAGGCATGACTGGAGATTCATGTTGACTAAAAAAGAAGGGCTCCATTTAAGTATTCTCATAATACAACCTTGAAAAGAACATATCCCACACAACCAGCATCTATGAAAATTATCTTCAAGATCAAAGCATATCAATATATGATGGGGGTCCAATAAACCCAACGTGAATGAATTGAAAATCCAATAGCCAAGAACTATTTACGAAGAACATCCATAGACGGCCTTCCTTTAGAAAATTTTCCCACCAAAGCAAACTGAAAAAGATTGGATAGATCCTGGACTTCCTTCTATGGAAATGATATTGCAAGTGCTCCACGATATTGCTCAGGTTTCTTAATCAAGGAAGAAGAGGGAATCATCGTCTTTTTTTATGCTACAACCTTTGCAAAAGTTTTCATTGATCCACCCGAAGAAGTTACAAGCGACACAGGCAAGGGTTGCCTTCCAGGAGGCTGGAGGGCAGCCATTTAGCAAATCCTAAGGCCGAAAAAATTCAAAGAAAGAGAAAGCAAACTAGAGGAAGTAAAGATGGCAGTGATCGCCACTGACAAAGCACCGGACAACTACCACCAGAGGCGACTAAAAGTTGAATTTCGAAAGCTCCACAAAATGTGGAGAGATAGAGAGAGGGGAGAGAATGAATAATTAATCCTAATAGGCATTTCAAAAGGGACCTTGATAAGTGAGACCTTGATTAAGAGAGAAATTTGGATGAGATACCTTGATTAGGAGAGAGATTAGTAGCCTCAAGATTTTGCTTTCTACTTCCCCTTGAGAATGAGATCCTACAACTTCTTTAATCGAAAATGAATGGAAATTAGAGAAAAAAAGACTTGGAGGAAGAGAACAAGAATGAAGAAGAAGAGAAATGGAGGAAGAAATGCCCTAAGCCCTTTTTGAGTTAAAACGAATTAATCAAAATCTCCTTGAAGCCCTTCATCATTTTGTCATTCATTTAGCACCCACGGAGTCAAAGTTACTATTATACCTATTGAGGGCCCTTGATATTACATTCTCCCCCTCTAATAAAAAATTTCGGCCTCGAAACTTACATACCGAGAGAGTCAAATAATACTGGATATTTCTTTCTTATTTCTTCTTCGAGCTCCTATGTGACATCACGAATGGTGTGATTAGCCCATTTCACGTATGGAATTGTCCTCCTCCTCAACACTTGGTCTTTACGGTCTACAATCCTGGAAGGTTCCTCGCCATATGACAAGTCTTCCTGGATGGTCAGTGGCTCGTACTCAAATACATGACTGGGGTAGGAGGGATACTTCCTTAGTTGGGACACTTGAAACACATCATGGATCTTGGATAAAGCAGGAGGTAAGAACACTTAATAAGCTCTGTCTCCCACTCTTTCGAGTATCTCTAATGGCCTCACATATTTGGCGCTTAATTTTCCACTCTTCCTGAACCTCATCCTCCTTTCATTAGAGATACTCTGAGGTAAACTTTATCCCCTAGTTGAAACTCGAGTGGCCTTCTCTTCAAAATAGCAAAACTTCGTTGCCTGTCCTGGGCTGCCTTTACTCGATCTCTCGCTAAGACTAACTTTTTCACTGTAGCTTGCACAAGCTTCAGGTCCAGTGATAGCTTTCTCACCTACTTCATCCAAATATAATGGTGATCTACATTTTCTTCCGTACAAAGCTTCAAATGTTGCCATTCCAATGCTGCCTGATAGTTGCGATTGTAGGAGAATTCGATCAACGTCAAAGAATTTTTCCAACTACCTCCAAAGTCTGCCACATACGCCTGAAGCATATCTTTCAAGGTTTAGATCGTGCATTCTGATTATCCATCCATCTGAGGGTGGTAAGCCATACTTGGTTCAACCAAGTGCCCGTGGCCTATTGGAAGCATTCCCAAAATTGCGATGTAAAACGAGAATCACGATCGGGCATTATACTAATTGGAACACCATGGTACCTGACGATGCGATCCATGTAAAGGCTTGCCAAGGTGTCCATAGAAGCTGTTGCTATCATGGGTAGAAAGTGAGCCAACTTAGTAAGCCGATCCACAATTACCCTAATGGTGTCGTTTCCCTACCTAGTTGTTGGCAATCCAATGACGAAATCCATAATTATATGCTCTCACTTCCATTCTGGTATCTCCAAAGGCTTAAGTAACCCAGCAGGTGTTGATGCTTCGCTTTGATTTGTTGACACACCATACACTTTGACACATACTCCGTGATCTCTTTTTTCATCCCTTTCCACCAATACAATCGTTTCAAATTTTGGTACATTTTAGTGCTACCGGGGTGGATTGAAAGACTGCAAGAATGAGCTTTCGCAATAACTTCATTCCTCAATTCATCTTCTCTGGGCATGACTAATTAATTCCTCATCCATAAGTTACCATCTTCGTGCAAAGTTGGATGACTCTTCGTTCCCAATCCTCTCTTTTAGTTTCACCAATTCTTCATCTCTCCTTTAAGCTTCTTTGATTCTGGCAATTAATGATAGTTGAGCGATTAGGGCCGCTAATACACTTTGTGTAGAATTCACCATCTCCAAACTCAACTCCTCTATTTCTATTTAAAAGGAATTAAATTTGAACATTTGAAGTTAACTCCAGGCCATTGAATAAAATTTTTTTTCTAAGTTAATGAAAGATTAATAGGCTCTAACGGTAGAGTTAGGCCGCTTTTGAATCCATACAGTTGTGGGGAAGAATTTCAAATGAATCAATTTGAGATTCTCGAAAATCAAGTTGAGATTAAAATTAACTTGTTGATTAAAATACAGGTACGTGTAGGTTTTAAATTCCATATTAGAACGTTAATTCATTGTTGTAAGTTATACTTGCATAATCGCTAGACCATAATCTAACAAATATGATAACAACTACAATTCTAACACGACTAAGCATTGTCAAGTCCCATAGGTATTCATTCGGCTTGAGAAATGGGAGATAGTTCAATTGAGTTATTTTATATAGTGAGAAGTAACTTCACCTTTTCCTACAATTGCCCTTCAACTATAGCAACAACTATGAATATAGATTGGACTCTGAGAATTGACATAAATCAATATACCCAATCTATATTTGAAAAACAGTTGCATCCTCCACTGGGGAATTCTATAGATTTGCTTGATAGAAATATGAGATGGCTGACTCTAAGAGTCAATGTCTTGCCTATTACAAAATTGACGAGGCTTGAGTGTTGTCGTTCTTGATGTATACTTAACCGGCACTCAAAGAGAATAGTTGGACATGCACAATTTCGCCTTTTTCTTTTTGTTGATAATCTTTTCCTATTTAAAAATATTTTGGTCATATTAGGGGATGAGGTGAAAATAAGAAAGATGGATAAGAGATGACATTTAGTGATATGTGTATATGTGCGGTGACTCTCACATTCAATTCAAATTAAAGCAAATTGGACTGTGACATTTGGATTTAAGCCTGCAGACATTTGGCTTTAAGCATGGTGCTGTAGCCTTGCCGTGTGCATTCACATGCACGCCTACACCCTACTTTGCCATGCAGAAAAGAAAGTAATAGCTTTGTTGACCAAATTCAAATGGCCTTTTTTTCTTTTTAATTTGCTAAAGCTAGCCGGATGCCTCTATAATTGTGGGATTCCTTCTTCATTCTTCATTTGTTCACAATATTGAGCATAACCAAACCAAACTTCAGACAGTTTCTTTCTTCATTCTTCTCTTTCTCTTGCTCGCTTGCAAAACCTGCTTTCTTTTGTTGATTTTTGTTTCTCTATCTTTGTCCACAAGGTGTGAATATTTATCTTTGGTTATTGTTTTTCTCTTTCACTTTTTTTTTCTTTGTAATTGACTTAATTAAAATGTATGGTTCATGTTGCAGGAGGCTTTTTGGATTGGAAGTGCAAGAGGCTTTGTGGCTTGGAAGCTGCAGGAGGATTGCAGAGGCTAGAAATTGTTACATTCAGTAGGATTTTTGCATTAGAAGGTTAGTATTCTAAATACTTGTTTAAATATTTTATCAAGAGAGTTAGGTTTAATATTTTTGTTAGATATTCATAAATTGCTAAATGTTAGTTTAATTATCTACCTCTTTTTTATTGTTATTGGTTGATGAAATGTGTACATAGTTAGTTTGCGTGTATAATAATTATTTAGTCATTAAGTTAGTTTTATGTATACTGTTACTATCATTTGAAGTTAATCTGTCAGTTAATCCACATGCACACGGCCTGAGTTTTATTTTACCTTATATTTTTATGAAGTCCTATTATTTATAGCTTAACACTTATGCTTTAAAACTGTTCAATTTTTGGTCCTATTATTTTTCATTTTCACGGTGAAATTTTTGTCCTTATTGTTGCTGGAATTTCATATATTGCCCCTTATTATTGCTGGAATTTCATTTTGGACCATCGATTTGCTGGAATTTATATTTTTTGAACTTGACATTGCGAAAAATCTAGTTCTAACCCTTCCTTGGTGGCTGTAATTTTCATTTAGTCCCATTAAGTTGCCAAAAATTAATTTATTGGCCCTCAAATATTTTGCAAAAAATTGATTGTCCCCTCCCTAGTAGCTAGAATATGAGGATTAGTACCTTTCAGTTGCTAAAGTTCCATTTTTGGTCGTTATGCTAAAATTATTTTAATTTTATTATTGTGGTTATGTGAACATTTTAGATTATTATGATAGTAATTAGTGATTTTGTTAAAATGTAAAATTGCCTTTATTATTAAGGTAAAAGATTATGTTGAAATTATGTTAATTGTATTATTGAGATTATATTATCTTAAGATTAAGGTAATATAGTCCGAGTAAAGTGTTTTATTTTTCTTGGATAAATGGTTATGTGAACATTTTAGATTATTATGATAGTAATTAATGATTTTGTTAAAATGTAAAATTGCCTTTATTATTAAGTTAAAATATTATGTTAAAATTATGTTATTTGTATTATTGAGATTATATTATCTTAAGATTAAGGTAATATAGTACAAGTAAAATATTTTATTTTTCTTGGATAAACGGTTATGTAAACATTATAGATTATTATGATAGTAATTAGTGATTTTGTTAAAATGTAAAATTGCCTTTATTATTAAGTTTAAATATTATGTTAAAATTATGTTATTTGTATTATTGAGATTATATTATCTTAAGATTAAGGTAATATAGTCCAAGTAAAATATTTTATTTTTCTTGGATAAACGGTTATGTGAACATTATAGATTATTATGATAGTAATTAGTGATTTTGTTAAAATGTAAAATTGCCTTTATTATTAAGGTAAAATATTATGTCAAAATTATGTTAATTTTATTGTTGAGATTATATTATCTTAAGATTAAGGTAATATAGTCCTAGTAAAATATTTTATTTTTCTTTGATAAAATGTTATGTGAACATTTTAATTATTGTGATAGTAATTAGTGATTTTGTTAAAATGTAAAATTGCCTTTATTATTAAAGTAAAATATTAGGTTACAATTATATAATTGTATTATTGAGATTATATTATCTTAAGATTATGGTAATATAGTCCGAGAAAAATATTTTATTTTTCTTGGATAAACGGTTATGTGAACATTTTTTATTATTATAATAGTAATTAGTGATTTTGTTAAAACGTAAAATTGCCTTTATTATTATGGTAAAGTATTATGTTAAAATTATGTTAATTGTATTATTGAGATTATATTATCTTAAGATTACGGTAATATAGTCCGAGTAAAATATTTTATTTTTCTTGGATAAACGGTTATGTGAACATGCTAGATTATTGTGATTGTAATTAGTGATTTTGTTAAAATGTAAAATTGCCGTTATTATTAAGTTAAAATATTATGTTAAAATCATGTTATTTGTATTATTGATATTATATTATGTTAAGATTAAGGATAATAAATTTGTTATTATGTGCTTAAATGCTAAAAAGCCTTTATTATTACGTTAAAAATATTATGTTAAAACTATTTTAATTTTATTATTGTGATTATATTATGTTAAGATTAAGTTTATATAGTAATGTTGAAATAACTAGTTATGTGAAAATGTTGGATTATTGTGGATAATAAATTTGTTATTACGTGCTGAAAAGTTAAAAAGCCTTGATTATTATAAAATTGTATGTTAAAATTAGTGGATTATATAATAAATTATTGTGTTAAAATTATTTTTTCTATCATAATTCTAAATTATTTATTTTCCTACCGTGGATTATTTATTTTGGAGTGTCACCCTCCCCCGTGTACGGGGTTAGCCAAAAAAAAAAAAGATTATTATGTATGCTAAAAAACATGTATTATGTTATAAATATGCAAATGCATTTATTATTATTTTAAAATTCTTATGTTAAAATGTTTAGTTTACATGAATAATATTAATGTCATATGGTCAAAATAATTTTTTATATTTATTTGCCCATGAATATTATTATGTTCTACTTAATGTTTATGATTCGTATTATTTGAAATAAATAGGCAAAATAAGCGTTTTAATTTTGGTTTGGTGAATTAATTATTGTAATTGTGTAGCTTATGGATGGATAATTAGTATATTAACTTTAAAAATTTTAATTTTTCTTTGTGAGTTGTAGACAAGTTATGTCAATGGACAACAGTCAGATTATTCAACTATATTGGGGAGGAAAAATTGTAGACAATGGGGGATCGTTGGCCTATGCTTGTCCGAGGTGCAATAAAATGATAATACTCAGGAAGTGTGTAGGGTTTAGCGGATTGGTTGAAAAAGTATATAACGCAATGCAAAGGCACCCTAGCAAAGTTGGGAAGATAAATCTTCTGCTAAGAAGTCATATTGGCGAGAATAGTTATACGGGTATACCGATAACGGATGACGATGATGTCGATAATTTGTATTATATAAAGCAGATAGTGTCGTCTCAAACACCGTGCGAAATATATGTTGAGGTAGAGGAGAACCAAATTAATGCCAACCTATGCGGCTCCGGTATAGGCTTGTCAGAATATGAACCATATTCAAAAACAGGTGCGGCTTCCTTACCAGCTATTTCTAAGGGTTAAGGTAACCCTTTTACTGAATATGAAGCAACACCGTTGCCTCTCAATCCACCTCATTGTAGACACTGTCATGGGGGTAGACATGTGGATCGACCTAGTAGTAGTCAGATGGTTGATGATACTTTGTCACCATCTTCGGGTCATTTCACATCTGATGCAGAATATTACACGGCAACAGGTAAATATTACACGGGTGCTTTAACAGGTGAGTATTACATGGGTGCTTCAACAGGTAATGAACTTGGTATGGAGGATGATGAAGATTCCGAACCAGAACCAAAAAGCGATGATTCAGAGCACGAGGATTCGGGGAATCAAACAAGACAGATGGACAAAGCAAGTCCTAGCGTTTCTTACACAAGTGGTATGTCTAAAGCCATGAGGTCGCTTCGAGATATTGAAGATGTCGAAGCAATGATGGCATTTGATCCCATGGACCGCGGAAATTACATGCGTCTAAATTTGTGGAATGAGCAGACAAAAGAATTGGAGCTGGGCCAACTGTTCCAAACAAAGGGTGATGTTGAGTGAGCTATTAGATTGTGGTTGGTTAAGAACAACAGGGAGTACAGAGTTAAAGAAAGTAGTCCACATACGTGGTATGTCATTTGTAAACATTGAACCCCTACCACTCCATGTAATTTTAAACTGAGAGCCACACTTTGGAGCACACATCAACAGTGGATGATTGTGACTTTGCAGAATGTGTACAGTTGTGTTCGCGTGTTGAACTCTGACGATCACGGACAATTGAGCTCTCACATCATTACCGAGTACATTGTGAACCATATAAGTAATGGTCCATTGTTCCCGATCAAAGAAATACATGCAAGGCGAAGGTGTATTAACCTAGTGTACAGTGATTGGCTTACTTCTATAGCACAGTTACCAACATTCATGTAGGAGTTAGTATTGATCAACCCTGGTACAGTTGTCTCTTGGCTGCACCATCTGCAGAGCACATCGTAGTGCTTCTTTTTTTATTACATCTTTTGGGCTTTTGAGCCTACTATCGAAGCAGTCAAGTTCCTAAAACCTGTTGTTGGTGTAGATGGGACATTTATGAAGGGGCCATATAAACCAAACTTCTAGTTGCTGTTAGTTTCGATGCGGACAATCGACTTCTACCGCTAGCTTTTGCCCTTATGGACGAAGAAACGAATTACAGCTGGGGATGGTTTATGTAGCAGCTGTGCCAATACATTTTAGGAAACGTCTTAAAAATTTGCATTATCTCTAATCAGGCACAAGGGCATTATTAACGCCATGCAGAATTGGCCAGATAGCAATACAGTCCATAAATTCTGCTTGGTCCACATCCAAGCTAACTTCACAAAAAAATATAAAAACCAGTAGTAAGATAATTCTACAGTGCATATTTTAGGTTCACGTTGATGTTACAATGTTGGTACTTCGTATTGAAGTTATGATAAAATTATGCATATTCTTCCAGATTGAAAGATCTTCTATGGGCTGTCGGATTTGCCCGACAAAAATGAAAATACAATGAATTTATGCGGCAAATTTAGGCTATTAGTGATGAGTGATAAGTAATAAATTCACCAATATTATTATATGTATATTATTATATATTTTAGATATTATTTTAGTATAAAAATAGTATTTCTGGTTGCAAATGACTCATTTTCCAACAAGTCATAAGAATTTGGATTTTTACCAAAAATTAGGGTTTTTTAAGCAGAATTTTTATTTGAGCAAATTAATGCACAATTCTTGTGTACAACTGCAGGTTCATCATACTAAAACTTATTTTGGATCAATTGGAGTTAAGAAAGATCAAATTCAATGGAGATTCAAAGAGTTAAAGTTGATGAACAACTTGGAGGAAAAATTTTGCAAAAATAATGGAAAAATCCAATTCTTCACCAACATGCTTGGAAATACGTGGAAAATGCTTGCACATATTAGGACCAACTCAGCAAAAATCAAAAATCAAGTGGGGGCCACAAGGTTGTGATATGCGACTGCAGATACGTGGATGAACAGACACGTATCGCCAGTCGCGTATCGTATTTCGGCTGGACTTTCTAGGGCATCAACTTGCATCCTCTTCCAGCTGGGTTTTGTAGATATTTTCAGATGAAGATAGGGTTCTGCAAGTGGGAGAATACATTGGAAGTATAAATGAAGACTTTTGTGCCCATTTGGAATCCCCAAGCAAATCCTCATCATTTCCATACATTAATGATTCATGCAAGTTGGAAAATGACTTAAGGAACATTTGTCTATAAATAGAAATCATTTGTAAAGCATAAAAAAGAGTTTTAGTAGAAGGTACAAGTCCTAACAGTTGAAAATATTTATAGTTTTTAAATTTTACTTAGCTTGGTAGAGAATTAGTAGAATTCTCTCAATCCTTCAATAGAATGGTGAGGAACATCTAAGAGACTTTTGTAGTGCAACCTTTAGAAGGTGAATAAAGAAGAGGACTAATTCTCATATTGGTTGAGCAATTCTCAAACTCTTTCTCTTTTACTTTCAATAGTTGCCATGAATTCTATCTTTGAAGTTGAACTTTTAGTTGTTTCATTAACCATGTTGAACTAAAGGCTTCATCTAGATCATCGATGAAGCTAATGAATCAACAAACATGATTTAACTTCTTGAACTTACTAAGCTTGTATTAGTTTGTTTACTTGTTCAAGTTTTAACACTTGTTTTGCTTGGCCAACTTAAACAAGTCATTTTCTTGCTACTTGACATTGAGAGATGTATGTAACAATACAAAATGAACAAGTAATGCTTAAGTCTTTCATATGAAAATAATGGATGCTTAAGTGAATCACCAAAATTCATATTATCATAAGATTTCATCATGAGAATAGTTGGAATCTTGTCATTTCATAGAGAAATCTAGTTATGACACATATGAAATTGGATTCCAAACAAAGCAAGATAACACTTAGTGAGTCATTCATGCTTGGTTCATTAGTAGAATTTATGTTCTAGGCTTCTTTGCTTGAATTCTACAAAAGTTCTCAATCATATATCTATTCTATTGAAGGGACCACCTATCACTCTTATTTTCATTTATGTCTAGATAATAAAAGTTGGTGAAAAAGCTTTAGTAGTTGCACATATTTGATTCTCTGTGGGATTCAACACCTAATACTCCAAATACTACAACCGACCCGTGCACTTGCAAAATAAGTTGGGAGATTAGGTTTTTATTACTTGATTTGTGTGTTTTTGTTTATAATTGTTATACTTAATCTACACCACATCAGGTGGCATGGTTTTCTAACTTCAAATTGTTATGTGTTTTGCATTCTAGTTTATTATTGCATGATTTTGTTTTTTGTGCTAGTGTGAATAATTATGTATTATACATGGTGTTTTGTCATGATTTGCATTCTTTTCAGGTAAATACATTTGGTTTTACATTCTGTCCTTAGGTTTCCAATGTGTTTAATGTTTTAGAGTGTTTGTTGCACGATGAGTTTAATAGATACACTTGTTTTCTTCAAAGTACACGTTTTGGATATGAAAGTCCTATTCAGTCATGTCAACTGACAAGTATTAAATTTAATTATGTTATAATATTTTCATTATATATTTTTTAGTTTTTTTATTGTATTTAAGTGAATTTGGCTCCAAAAATATCATTTTCCTCCAATTAGGTTTATTTTACCTAAGAATTAGAGTTTGGTAAATAATAACAGATTTTGGTATGTTACCAATACATTGAGCTATATATATTGGATTGAGATGTTTCTTATGTCATTTTGAAACTAAGAGGATTCTCTACAGTTCTTATCAAGACATCAAAATCCAGTTGTCAAGTTTTCATAGCCAAAAATCCTAATTACTGAAGTACATCTGTGCCGTGAAGCTCTTCTGACCATGTCTTGGTTTTTTGGCCATATCTCCATGCTCCGACCTTCAAATAATCTGATATTTGTGGGGCTGGAAAGCCAACTCCAAGGAATACTACTTTCATGTTTTGCAAAAGAGCTGATTCATCCATCTTCAAGGTGAAATTTGTGGACAAATGTTAAGTAGACACTTGGACAGGTTGACCAATACACATGTGTTGGTCAAAGATAGAGTCAATGGCGGTTCTTGCAACTTATAACTATTTTAAAATTGATTTCTTGAGTTTTCCAGAGAATTTTAGGCTGGAATTTTGAAGAAAATCCTGCACAAATCGTTTTGACCATTCTAACCCTAAATATTACACCGTTAGACAAAATTTGTAAGAAATTGTTAACAAGGACTTGAACCCCAATGTTCTATAAATAGGGGTCCTTGGTTAGCATAAGGAGGGGAGTACATGTGAGGTTTAGGAGATGTTATATGAAGAAAAATAGTGTAGTATGGTAGAAATCTTCTTGTAGTTTTAGTAGAAAATTCCATATTTGTAAGGAAGCTTTTGGAGATTTCATTTGTACCAATTCATCTTTATGGAGGAAATGGAAGCTATCGAGCCTTGTTCATCCACCAAATGAGCAATTTCTATCCTTGTCTTTTCATTTACTACTTGTTATGAATTTTTACTTTGATATTTTGTTCTTTGAAGTTATGAATTCTATATCAAGCTAAATACTTGTACTAGGGTTAGATGAAAATAATTCTATGTCTTGAATGAAATTTAACTTGCTATATCTTGATTTTACTTGTTCATCTATCAAGGTTAAATATTTGTGGTTGATTGATCACCAACTACAAACTACCGAGTTGTTAGTTGACAACTAAACTTGCAACATAACAATGGAAATATGATAGATGAAACCTTTGTAGTATGACATAAAAATAGTTGTACTCTTAGGTGGATTGAGGTTATTTTAAAGCACAATTCATGAATTTCACAAAACTTCATCATGTGAGTAGGTGAGTTTATGTCAATTCATTGTGAAAACAAGTTTTGATTATATATGGAATTGCAATCCCTAGTAAATCAAGATGTTAATAGCAACTGAGAATTAGTGGCGTCTAAACCCTGCTACTTGCATTTTGTGAATTTTCTCTATTAGTTACCTTAGAAGAAATTGAATTTTCTTTAATTTGTTACTATAAGGTAATAAGGGAAGTAACGCAGCGGAAAATATAAAAATTTATTACCCTAGCCATGGATCTCTTTGATGTAATCTATACGATTAAAGGGTGTTTAACACAAATACCTCAAGCATAGAAGGTTTCTATGCTTCAAAGGGCAAGATCCTATTCGATGAAGGTGTTGATCTATCATGAAAAGCCCTCCAAGTGTAGAGCCTCTAACGGTATCCACACGAACATGATCTTTAGGAACCTTTGGGCTTGCTTGCATTGCCTTTTGAGTGCTAGCTCCCTTGAATGATTCATGAAGAACACAAGAAGAAGAAAGAAAGCCTAACTATTAGGAAGAAAAGAGGTGGCGTTTTTCTTGGGAAGAGAAACGCCTCTCATGCTCTCAATTTTTCTCTCTCTAGATTTTGTGTTGTGTTTCATCAATCTCACAAGAGTCAAGGCATAGGACTTATTTATAGATGTAGTATTCTAGTGTTTAAGGAAACAAGAGCAATTGGAAACCAAGAAGGTTTAGGAAGCTTACCTTAAG
Source organism: Mitragyna speciosa (assembly GCA_024721245.1). NCBI lineage: Eukaryota > Viridiplantae > Streptophyta > Magnoliopsida > Gentianales > Rubiaceae > Mitragyna > Mitragyna speciosa. The sequence goes on from CM045561.1 coordinate 12,344,276, forward strand.
CTAATCCTATTCCTTTAGGAAACCTATTCCAAAAGGAAACCAAATAGCTTCTTAATTCCTTTTAGAAAACTAATTTCCATCAAGACTTATTATAAATAAGTCCTTTAAGTTAATTTATCACATAAATTAACAACATAAGTATCTTATACTTATCTTAATAACAATTTAACCCAAAGACCATGTTCTTATTGTGTGTGACCCATTAGGTTCCATTCACATTGGCAATAATTACAAATTATAACTCATTAATTAATTAATTAAGAGTTAGATAAATTAACACTTTAATTTTATATTAATTCACTAATTAATTAATTTGCACTTATAGATCATGAGTGGCGTCTGACAATGCATCATGACCACCCAAGTGAATAGGAAAGTCATATGGTAGACTAGCCCCTATCAATGACAATGTTACCTGTGTTATTAATATCCTTTCACCAATCTATATCCCAATTAGTCTAAGAGTGTAGTGCGCACTCTTTAAATGACTAATTAATAATTTCTTGTTCTCGAAATATAACTTTCCATAAAAGTATAACCTTAAAACTCTTTCAAGTCATACTTTCACTTTTGCGCAAAAGATTCTTGAAGTTATATTTCAACAAGTGGCCAATCCGGGATATACTCTCCTATAATAAGGAGTGGTGAATCTTATATCGATTACTCACTATCCTTCCATGCTTCAGTACTATACCCAATCTCTACCGTATGGGCTACTCTTTTATGAGCACCGAAGCAATAGAGTCAAAGCATAGCAATCCACACTCAAGATACCATGGTAATCTCAAGTCTAAGGATCACTTACACCATTGCCATTAAGAGTATAATTCATTAACACTATGAATAGTAACTCTTGGAGGATCAATCCAATGAACTTGTTCTCTAAAAAGCATCCACATACCAGCTTAGGTGACACACATCGTAGTTGACGAGATCAACTACTACTTACCATAAGTAGAGGCAAAGTATGTGCTAGTCTTTCCATATTAATGATGTCTAATCTCATTAATACTATGACTAGGGATATTTAAGAATATAACTTAATGTGTAATAAGAGTCTCATCATTGTAACTCTTACAATCTCTTATACACAGTTAATATTCTATGGACTTTATCAAATAAACAAGTAATATTAGTAACAAGTATTAAATGACAAAGAAAATGCCACATATATAAGTATAACACGAAATAAGTGTAATATAAAAATGCCAAAAACCAATTTGGTTTTAGGGCATCCACTAACAAACTCCCACTTGTACTAAAACCAATCACCTATAGGTTTTAGGCAATAAGCATGACTATCATGCCTATTCTGGGACAAGGCCATGGTAAAAGGATTAGTGACATTAACCTTGTGGGAACCTCCTTTATCTTTTCATCATTTGACCCAAACTATGTCCATAAATAGATGGTGGCACCTAAATACACTTTAGGATCATGGATGAGACTTTAGTTCCTTGATTATGTGATGGCACAATTGTTTCATAAAACAATGGAAGGAACTATTCTTTGTCTAACAAAGAATCCCATGATCCATAATAACTTCTAAAGCTACCATGTATTTGGCCTTTGTTGTAGATTATGTTGTAGTGTCTATCATAAAATACCTTTATCCACTGCAATTCAACGTGAACACCAATTCATCTCATGATTTACTTATCATCCCTATTGAATTAAAAGTTTGTGTCTTTAAATCCACATACTTCCTAAGTGTGATCTCCATAGTCAAGAATAGTTAGTGCAACTCGGGTACTTAAGAATATTCTTTGATAACCATCTAGTGACACTCACTAGAATTACTTGTAACACTTAAAGCAAGGAGACATCGGGTCTCATACATAGGATAGCATACAAAATAGAACCCATTGCAAAATCATACGGGATCTATTAATGCTATCAATCTCAACAAGTGTCAAGGACACATGTCTCTCGAAAGAGTAATCTCCTATCACATAGGTAAAACCCCTTCTTCGATTACACTATGCTAAACCCTTTAGCATCCTGCCTATGTACTTGGATCAAGGGAGACCAAGCAATCTCTTGGATCTATCTATATAGATCTTAATTCCTAGATTAGAGATCCGCCTCTACTTTATTAAGAAATTCTTGGACAACCATACATTTAACTTTAAAGTATGTTGTTTTCTATCAATGATATGTCATCTACATATAATATCAATAAAATGAAAATGCTCCCACTCAACTTTACATTTACACAAAGCTTATCTTTGTTTTCAAGAAAATCCAAACTCTTTGATTATCTTATCAAAGCAAATGCTCCAATACCTTGACACTTGCAAGAGTCCACAAATGGACCCTTGAGGCTTGCATACCCAATGACTATCAATGGAAGTGAAGGCCCAAGGGATGTGTCATATACATACCTTTTAATTCCCGTTAAGGGATGAAGTCTTCATATCCATTTGTCATAACCATAAAAGCAGCTAATGCAAGTAAAATCTTAAATGGATTTAAGCATGATCAATGGTGGAATGGTTTCTTTCAAAGTAAAGCCTTCGAATTGAATCATTTTCCCATTAATCTTGCTTTATAGGCAACTACGTTACCCTCCATGTCAGTCTTTCTCATAAAGACCTACTTGCACCCTATGGGTGTTATCCGATTAGGTGACTTGAGCAAGGACTACACCTTGTTCTTGTACATGGAATCTATTTTGGATTTTATGGCATCTTGCCACGTCAAGGAGTCTACATTAGACCAAGCCTCTTCGTGACTAGTAGGTTTGTCATCATGTATGACTAGTACATTATTGCTCTTGCTAATGAGAAATCTATATCTTTCATGTATGAGAAATCTATATTTCTCAAGAGTATAACGCACTCTACTAGTCTTTTGAAGATTTTGTGTATTTTGAGCTTCCGTTGCGCCTCATCAACATGTGGCGTATGCTCTAATTCTAACTATTGATCTATGTCAGTTTGTGGTTCTTGAACCTTTCAAGTTCTATCTTGCTCCTGCTATCCCTTTTAAGAATAAACTATTTTTCTAGAAAAAGACATTTATTGAGACAAACATTTTTCTCAAGGTAATTATAGAAATGATATCTATTGTTTTCACAAGGATATCCCATAAATAGACATTTGTCGGAACATGGTTGAGTGTATAGGAGTTGGCGCGTTAGACAGAACCCCTAAAATGAGGTTAGGAATTGTAGCATGGCTCATCATGGTTTGTGCCATATCTCATAGGGTACAACTTCTCCTCTTTCACACATCATCAACAATGGTGTGTCAAGTGGAGACATTGAGAAAGAATCACATTCTTCTTTAATTATTTTGAAACACTTGACATTAAGTATTATCCACATAGAACAAATCTTAGTGTTTTAATACTCTTGTCAACTTGTTTTTCTTACTTCAAATTTAATGATTTTGAACATTTCAAAGGCCACGGATGCGTGTATCATATGATACACATAATCATATCCCATATGATCATCCATGAAAGTGATGAAGTATAATAAACAACCTCTAGCATAGATCGACATTGGGCCAAAAACATCTATATGTTAAAGTTCTATGAGGATCACTAGCATATTCACCTTTTCAAATAAGAGGTGTTTTGGTCATCGTTCAAAGTAAATGAGAATCACATGTCTCAAACGATTCATAATTGAATGAGTCCAAGTACACAACTATTATGTAATTTGGAAGTGCGTTTCTCATTCACATGACCAAGTCTATAATGCTAGAAGGATAGTTGTTTCAAAATATAGAGTTTTTGCCTATGTTTGAGAATGGACTTATCAAGGTCTAGGATTTGTAACATGTTGTTTTAGTGATCTAATACCACAAAGAACACCATTACATAAAAGAACAGTAGATATTCTCTTTTGTAATGGTAAATCATTTCACATTTAATGTGAATTGATTTCATGTTCTCTTGTAAGTATCACAACATAATAACAATATTTTAAATTCTAGAACAAGCCCAGTTGGTAAAGAGTGCATAAGTCTCTACACCTAGTGTAGCAACTCTTGCTCCATTCATCACACGTAGTTTGACTTTCTCTTTGCTTATTGTCTATCATGCTTAAGACCTTACACATTTTTGCAAATATAGGATCCAAATCCAGTATCTTATACCCAATGGTCTTAATTAGTAGATGAATATATCTAAAATATAAACATACTTAGAAGTAGAAGCTTCACTAGGCCTCTTTATCTTCTTAGTATTGAAACGAGCCTTACAATTTCCTTTCCAATAGAATTGGAAACATGTGCCCTTAGACTTGTCCTTTTGATCACACCTTTAAGTTTTGTCATAGCTTCTTGGGTTTTCTCAAGACCACGCTAGGATTTTCCTGTAACAAGCAATAAAGTACACCTTTCTTCCTTGACAGATTACTCCTTAGATATCTCACATCTAATGGTCCTAGATTGTGTATCAACAACTCTTTGAGATGCATAATCACAAACAAAAAGATCTATCAATTTGTGCTACTTTTATAGCTTAGGAATTATAGATGACGTTATGATATAAGTAGCAATATCATTGTCATCTTTTATACATTTTGTATGCACATTGTTTCCTAACTATAATTGTCACTATACGATAGGTGGAAGTGGGTATCAAGGACACAACCAAATGTGCTTAAGAACTATTCTCAAGTCTTACACTAGTCCAAGAAAATCAAATATAAATGGAGATATAGGGTGATAAGTGTGTTCATGTGTACATTTATTCTACAACAAATGAAAAGATAGTACAAGTATTTGTTTTATGTTATAATTGCAAACCAAAAATGTGGGTTTCGAATTTATTTGATTTGCTCCCACTATTTTACTTCAAATCAATAACCCTCAAAATATTGATTTGGGAATCCGTTGGAGATTCCTAGTGGGTTAGGATCTCATCTAATTAACTTTGGGTTTGACGGAGGCCAATGCCCCAAAGGTAACTTCGATTAGGTAGATAACTTTCATCAATCACAACTCTTGTGACTCCTAGATAGTTGGGTATCAACTCTTGATATTCACATCTTATGTGTTTCCCAACATTGCCTCAAAAAAATATCATAACATTGACGGAGGCCAAACTCGTTATGTATTTTTGTTAAGTCATACTCATTATTCAGAGATCACATCTCATAGCAAGAATATATTCTGAGTAAGGTGACCTTGACGGAGGCCAACGTGTCAAGACTTAATAGGAACTCTTCATTTTTGCTATAATAATGGAGGGCAACTTATATGTATTGACTTAATATCGCCTCAAAAACACCATAACCTTGATGGAGACCAACAAGTTAAGCATTTTTGTTAAGTCAGACTCATTATTTGGAGATCATATCTCATAGTAAAAAGCATGCTCTAGGTAAGGTGACCTTGACGAAGGCTAACGTGTCAACACGTAGCAAGAACTATGATTTTTACTATAATAATGGAAGGCAAGTGACTTAATATTTTATTTGAGGGATTTTATTTTAATTATTCAATATACAGTCTCATCATAGCATGTAATTAAAATATATCAACATATAAAATAAAAACATGCATAATAAACCGTGGATGATTATGGACTTTACTAAGATATTTTCCTTGAGCCTTAAGGAAATTATATGGTCAAATTCCTACGGGACGTGATCAATTCCTTGATGCATTCCTTGGGAGGTCTCCAACTCTTGATGAGCCTCTATGGTTGCTCCTTCGTTCCATCTCCATCTTCTTTGTACATTACACTTGTAATTCTACTCTAAACAATTTAGAAAATTAAAAACCTAACCTTAACCTACAATGTGTCTATTACATGTATTGATTAAGAAACCATGAATTACATTCGAGGGGAGTTCGGTGAGAAGAGAATTACATCAAAAATAGAGAAGGCAGGACACGCAGGCCCTATTTTAAAAACCAATACAAGCCGCCCATAAGAAAATTTTACCATTCAATCACATTGGTTGTAGTCCATAATTATCCACGACGCCATCACATTATTTAACAATTAAATAATATAAACATTATTTAATTCAAATCATAAATCACATGGTCTAATCAAATTAGATTAATATCCTTGAATTATTTGTCTCAAAAAAATGTTAAAGAAGGTTTATGGTTTCCAAAATTGTCTTCCCAGATTTTAACACTTAAAATTGGAAAGAGTTTTTCTAAAATCAACTTTCCAAATTTTAACAATTAAAATTGGAAAGAGTTTTTCACAAAAAATTCACACAAAAACACATTTTTCCAAAAAATCAAAATTTTCTTGCTAGGGTTTTGCCTTGAGCCGTGGGTACACTACCCGCGGCTCATGCCCATGGCTCGTGGATAGACTTGAGCTGTGGGTGCTAGACGTGGGTAAATCACCCACGGCTCATGAGCCGCGGGTTGAGCCGTAAGCAAAGTGCCCACGGCTCAGACTTTGAAAAATACGATCTCTTAGCCGTGGGTTCAGCCGCGGGCAAACACCCACGGCTCAGCCCACAACTGGCCTTCTGTAACTTGCGAAAAATGATTTTTCTTGATGTTTTTCAAAACTCTTTTGAACAAAAACGTGTTAAAACCCTTTTAGCACTTAAAATTAGTCTAGAAACCATAAATACAACCTTAAGAACTCATCTTAATTATTTAAAACACTTTTAAACAATTAAGAACTTATCTTAAAAATTAAACTCTTGATTTTTCTAAAAAAATTTTGAGACAAAATTTATCAGGAACAAACCATCCATATTTATGCCAATTAAATAAATACAAATCATTTAGATATAATCAAAGCAGGCTCTGATACCACTGTAAGGTAATAAGGGGAGTAACGCAGTGAAAAATATAAAAATTTATTACCTTAGCCATGGATCTCTTTGATGTAATCTATACGATTAAAGGGTGTTTAACACAAATACCTCAAGCATAGAAGGTTTCTATGCTTCAAAGGGCAAGATCCTATTCAATGAAGGTGTTGATCTATCATGAAAAGCCCTCCAAGTGTAGAGCCTCCAACGGTATCCACACGAACATGATCTTTAGGAACCTTTGGGCTTGCTTGCCTTGCCTTTTGAGTGCTAGCTCCCTTGAACGATTCTTGAATAACACAAGAAGAAGAAAGAAACCCTAACTGTTAGGAAGAAGAGAGGTGGCGTTTTTCTTAGGAAGAGAAACGCCTCTCATGCTCTCAATTTTTCTCTCTAGATTTTGTGTTGTGTTTCATCAATCTTACAAGAGTCAAGGCATGGACTTATTTATAGATGTAGTATTTTAGTGTTTAAGGAAACAAGAGCAATTGGAAACCAAGAAGGTTTAGGAAGCTTACCTTAAGCTAATCCTATTCCTTTAGGAAACCTATTCCAAAAGGAAACCAAATAGCTTCTTAATTCCTTTTAGGAAACTAATTTCCATCAAGACTTAGAATATTTATAAATTGATTTTGGATATGCAGATCAATCACCTGGGATATGTAGATGATATTATAATTTTTTCAAGTGCTGGTTCATCTTCATTGACATTGATTTTGGATGTTATTAACAAATATCAGTCTATATCAGGGCAGAAAGTTAATGTTGACAAGAGTTGTTTTATGGTGCACCCAAGCATGTCGAGATCAAGAAGGATGTGTATTAAGCATTTGTTAGGTTTTTCGATGAAAGAATTCCCTATCAAGTATTTGGGGTACCCGTTGTTTGTAGGAAGACGCAAGAAGCATTTTTTTACGGGTCTAGGTAAAGCTGTTATTGGCAAGATAGCATCTTGGAAGAATAAGTTTTTATCTGTTGCGGGTAAAATATTTTAATCAGGCATGTTCTTTCTTCTATTCCTGTCTATTTGCTTATGGCAGCCTCTCCCCCATTATCTTTTTTACACGAGTTGGAAAGTGTTTTTGCCAGGTTTTTGTGGGAGGAAGCTGATGGAAAAGCCAAACGTCATTGGATTTCTTGGGAAGAGTTGTGTAATCCACAAGAAAATGGAGGTGTTGGTTTTCGGAGTCTTAAGGATGTTCATGCTGCCTTCTCCATTAAGCTTTGGTGGAGGTTTAGGCAGAATAACTCTTTATGGGCCCAGTTTATGATGGCTAAATACTGTTCAAAGGCTCATCCTTGCATGGTGGTTAATAATAAATTTTCCTCACATACATGGAAAAGGATGTTGAAGCTAAGAGAAATAGCGGAGCAAAATATGGGATGGATAGTTCAGGCTGGCAATTTAAATTTTTGGTTTGATAACTGGATAGGATCAAGTGCTTTAGCATCTAGATTAATTGATGTCTCCGATCATTTGGTGAACTTCTTTTGTTTGGAAGGTAAATGGGATGGTGATAAATTATCTCAATGGGTTCCTAGGCAAGTGGTGTCACAGATTCTAGCTCTTCCAGCACCAGAAGGTCAGACTCCTGACAGGATGGTTTGGCAAGCATCACAATCAAGTGACTTCTCTCTTAAATAAGCTTATAAGTTGACTCGTGAACCAAAAAATGTATCATTTATGTTAGACAAAATTTGGCACCCGAGAATTCCTGTTAAAGTGTCTTTCTTTATGATGCGACTTTTAAAAGATAGACTTCCCCTAGATTCTACATTATGTAAGCTGGGTTTTCATATGGTGTCAAAGTGCTTTTGTTGTCTAAACTCTCAAGTTGAAACTGTTAACCACATTTTTTGTATTGGAGATATAGCACAATGGGTATGGAAGTATTTTGGAAATGTTATTGGATTATTGTATAGGGGTGCTTCAATCCAGTGTTTTAGTGCAACCTGGTGGTTCAAGAAGGCAGATAACAATTTTTTGGAACTTGTCTTTCGTTTGCTTCCATTACTTATTTGCTGGAAGGTGTGGAAAGCAAGAAATAATAAAGTATTTAATGGTGTGATTCTGTGTGCACAGGTGATTTGTCTGGAAATTTTACAGGAAATGAAGGATTTATTTAACTTACAATTTCCAAGTTGTGTTATTTCAGGTTTTACCTGGAGTGCTTTCTATGATGAACTTAAGGTAATCCCGGTGAGGTACAGGTGCAAGCAAGTTATTTGGAAGATGCCAAGCCAAGGAGTTCTAAAGCTCAACATTGATGGATGTTCTAAAGGCAACCCTAAGAAGGCAGGTGGAGGTGGGGTCTTGCGAAGTAGTGTTGGAGAGATGATTTTGGCTTTCTCGATTAATCTTGTTGAAGTAAATAGCATCTGGGAAGAGGCCCGTGCTTGTCTATTTGGTATTAAATGTTGTTTGCAATAGGGTTATATGTCTTTTGAAGTTGAAAGTGATTCACAGGTTTTGATTCAGATCATCAGTAGGAAGGCTAATTGTCCATGGTCCATTTATAGAGAAGTTCAGCAAATTCTAAAATTGGAACCACACTTTATTCATTTGAGTCATTGTTTTCGGGAAGCTAATCAGGTTGCTGATGCCTTGTCTAATATTGGAGTTTCTCATCAAAGTCACAGGATTTACACTCAGATTTCTCAGCTGCCAACACAAGCCCATGGTGCATTTAGATTATATTTATTTCAAATTCCTTCAATTCGTAGAATAATATGCTAGTAAATGTAAAAGGAATACTATTCTTGATTTATTGGATTTCTTATTCTTGATGTATTAGAGAGGTAAGGTTTATGTCCCCCTCATGTTAATTTGGTTTTAATTTAATAAAAGTTAGGGGTGGCGTCCCGCCCCGTGTACGGGGTTTTGCCCAAAAAAAAGGTGCCCTTTAAGTTAATTTATCACATAAATTAACCCCATGAGTATCTAATACTTATCTTAATAACAATTTAGCACAAAGACCATGTTCTTATTGTGTGTGACCCATTAGGTTCCATTCACATTGGCAATAAGTACAAATTATAACTCATTAATTAATTAATTAAGAGCTAGATAAATTAACACGTTAATTTATCATTAATTTACTAATTAATTAATTTGCACTTATAGATCATGAGTGGCGTCTGGCAATGCATCATGACTACCCAAGTGAATAGGAAAGTCATATGGTAGACTACACCTATCAATGGCAACGTTACCATGTAATTAATATCCTTTCACCACATTATATCCCAATTAGTCTAAGAGTGTAGTGCGGACTCTTTAAATGACTAATTAATAATTTCTTGTTCCCGAAATATAACTTTTCATAAAAGTTTAACCTCGAAACTCTTTCAAGTCATACTTTCAGTTTTGCGCAAAAGATTCTTTAAGTTATATTTCAACAAGTGGCCAATTTAGGATATACTCTCCTATAATAAGGAGTGGTGAATCCTATATCGATTATTCACTATCCTTCCATGCTTCATACTATATCCAATCTCTACCGTATGGGCTACTCTTTTACGAGCACTGAGTAATAGACTCAAAGCATAGCAATTCACACTTAAGATACCATGGTAATCTCAAGTCTAAAGATCACTTACACCATTGCCATTACGAGTATAATTCATTAACACTATGAATAGTAACTCTTGGTGGATCAATCCAATGAACTTGTTCTCTAACAAGTATCCACATACCAGCTTAGGTGAGACACACCGTAGTTGACGAGATCAATTACTACTTACCATAAGTAGAGGAAAAGCATGTGCTAGTCTTCCCATATTAATGATGTCCAATCTCATTAATACTACGACTAGGGATATTTAAGAATATAACTTAATGTATAATAAGAGTCTCATCATTGTAACTCTTACAATCTCTTATACACAGTTAATATTCTATGGACTTTATCAAATAAACAAGTAATATTAATAACAAGTATTAAATTACAAAGAAAATGCCACATATATAAGTATAACACGAAATAAGTGTAATATAAAAATGCCAAAAACCAATTTGGTTTTAGGGCATACACTAGCAGTTACTTCTATATTTTTCCTACTACTTTATTTTTGATTGTTTAGATAATAAAGCAAGTTAAAAGCTTTGGTAATTGCCATATCTAGTTTCCCTGTGGGATCGACCCTAATATCCCTATGCTCGTTTCGACCTGTATACTTGCAGTATTGGGGAATTAGGTTATATTTATTACTTGTTTGTGAGTGAAATTTGGAAAGATTTATTGCATATTTTATAGATCTAATCCACCCGCATCAATGAGGCACATCGATGGTTGACAAGTTAATCGGCTCAACCGCATCAATGGGCGCTTTGCAAGGACGAGGGGTGTAGGTGGGGATACACATCAACAAATGTCGCCGAGTGTTTCAACAAAATATTACAGAGTGCCAGATTATTGCCAATCAAGGCATGCATGGAACACACATTCAACCAAAGTGTGGTGTTGTGGGAGAGAAAACGAAAAATCGCATCGAATTTCACTTTTCTGCTCCCTAAGCATTAGTGGGATAAATACTCTGTAAACGAGGAGAAGACACGACGGCACTCGGTAATGCAGTACAACAGCGTCGTGGACAAATATGGAGTGATTGCGAGAACTCATCATGGTAGAGGTGGAAATACCCAAAACTGTGAATTTCAATCGGCACATATGCACGTGCTAGCAAATACCAATCTTTAAAGTTTCCATGTTCTCATGTTATGGCCGCATGTCAAAAAGTGGGCATTAGGCCGATTGAATTAGTTGACCCCGTTTACGCAATTCCCACATATTTTCAGATGTGGATATGCCAGTTTCACTCCATTAGGCACTAGGCTTATTGGGCGACGCTTGATTTTGTACTTGCCTACGATGCTACGCAACTGAGAAAAAAGACACTGAGCTAACAGAGAACATCATGAATTCTAAACGAAATGGATCGCCACTGTACTGATGCCTCATGTAGATGCGGTGTCTGTTGCCAACCAGGTCACAATGCAATGTCATATCCCTAATCGACCCATTTTTTCTAGTAGATCTTTTGTATATTTTTTCTTTTAATTAAGGAAGTAGCGTATTTTTTTATTTAGTCTTTTGTGTACTGCTATAAACAATGCGAATAAAGTTGAGTTGCGCGTTCAGCTGTTACATGTACTTCTATTTGATTACTTGTACACAAGCATTCATGCCGTCGTATTATTTTAACCATTGAATTAACAATTTGCTCATTCATTTGCTTTGTCAACGTTGTGTTTTAATTCATACAAATTTGTAACAGAATTTTTTTTTCACTTGCGCATGATACCAAGGCTTATGGCTGCATTTCCTTCACTACTACCTACGTCGGCCTCTCATCCTAGACCACACGACCCTAATCTATTGGTTTTACAGCCTGGCCACCGGTCCCTGGAGGTGTTCCATGGGAACGAGCAACAGCTTAAGGCGAAAAGATGTGACGAATATTTGGATCCACGTATTTTACATTACTTGGAGTTGGCTGGATTTGGTCGCGTTGTTGATACGAGTATGTTGTTATACGATCATGCACTGATCACAGCATTGATAGAGCGATGGCACAAGGAGACCCACACATTTCACCTACTATACGGCGAGGCTACTGTGACGCTTTAAGATGTCGTAGTTTTGTAGGGCTTGCGTATCGACGGGTTGCCAGTGACATTGGTCAATCGAGACCTAAATACCCTACAGAAGAAGGCTCTCGTTCAAGAGGTTTTGGGTTTTTACCCTGAGGATGATGATTTAGGGATGGGAGACTTAGGATTAAGGCGCTAGAGCAACACTGTAAAGGCAGATTGCCAGCTGATGCGGACGACGAGACCGTACATCAGCATGCTCGGATGTATATTTTGATGTTATTATCTGGATTGTTATTTGCTGATACTTGTGGCAATTTGTTATCCACACACTTCCGAGACTATGTACAGGACATTCAGGGTATATCTCGTTACAATTGGGGGAGTGCAGTGTTAGCTAGGCTATACAAGTCTGTGTGTACGACATGTAAGTTAGAAACGTGTGTCACCGCCTAGCCCATACATGCTTTTACAAGTACGACCGGATAACAATGTCATAATTTTTTAACTTCAATATCTAATTCAAATGAATATATTTTTATTTCGCATCCTTTCCAACTTTAGGCATGGAAGAGATTTTCAACTCTTCGATTGGAGATCGTCGATCCAGTGACATTACCTATGGGCCAGCATACATGGGGAGCATGTTGGAGTACTACACATACTCATGCTAATCCACCCAAGCATTCTTTGCCCATTATCGAGATCACATCTCGAAACTCAGGCAATGCGATGTAAGTTGTGTAATCGTCTTTAATCTAATACCCTAAACCATATTCATTGAATATATTTCCTAAAAACTTGATGAATACATATTTCATGCAGTTCATATGGGAGCCGTACAGAACGGGTGTGCTTACGCAGATACACTCGGATTGTACTATCGACAGTTGGGCATTCAGCAGGACATTCTTGAGCCTCTAGACATGCAACCTACACTGCATGCATTGGGCAGATCCAACCATGTTGGTTAAGATTGGGTGGCATTTCATAGTAGTTGGATTTATTGGTGGGGTCATCGTACAGATTTAGTGGTACATGGGCCCCTTGCAGACCCGTACTCTCCCAGCTCGAACTACATGCATTGGTGCTTGCTACATACTCTCTGATATATTACATCTCCTATTGTGCAGTTATCACATTGGGAGGGCCTACGAGGAGATGCAGGTCGATATGATTATTTTGTACGCCTTAATTTCCCTATAGTGTTTAACAATCTTATTGAAATTTATGTAACGTCTGTTATTGAACCATCTTTTATACATTTAACCTAACTTATTAATTTTATATTTCGCTTATTTAGATGGATAGTATGGCATGCATCGGATGGGCTACGCATGAGGTTCTCACGCAGGATGCACCACAGCCCCATAATATGCGTACCCATCTACAGTCTATACACGCAGAGGCGTTTGGCAACATGCAGCACATTGGGAGAGACTATTGCATATAGCTCAGGACATTTGACCAGCTTGAAGCCGGTTCATCATCGCAGGGTCAGGTGTGACGTGAGGATCCCGTTCTTTGTGTACGCGAGCATCGACAAGGACAAAGCCGAAAAGGCCGTCGTCGTCAGTAGGTACAGTTACCACTGGATCAGGATGATGATATTAGTATCCATTCTTCACATCACGATGCTGATTTCTCTGGATAGTCAAGATATGTCCCGACATTTGATCCATTCATCACCCCTACGCAGATGCCAGCCTTTGGACCATATACTGACTATGGCATGTTAGCCCGTAGTTCTTCAGTTGGAGACAATATTATCTTTAGCTTCATGGCTTGGGGGGATGCTCACTTATCGTCTTGCCCTAGCACTTCCAGAAGTGCTATGCTTGGACCTTTCGAACCGGAGTCGTGTTCGCGCTGCGAAAAAACACCAATTCCTACTGACGATGCTGATGAGCCTCCATCGCTGTTACATCTTGATGCTGGATTGAGGAGATCTTCTCCCCAACAGGACCAGCATTACATGGCACACCGGAGGAGGCATTAGAGATGTAGCTATTCTATCACACCACGGGACAAGGGCAGGAGGCATATGTAGAGTAGTATTATATATTATCATTCTTGTTCATATTTCACATCCTATGATGATCGTTGTACAAAACTATGTATATTTTTTATGATAGACCAGTGTTATATATTATCACTATTCACTTTTTATGGTTACTGCTTCGTTTATAAATTTTTACGCTTACGTTTTACAATTTAGTTGCTTACTGAAGGTGATTACAAACTAGGGTTTAGGGTTCACAAAGTAGGGTTAGGGGATTACAGTTCTTGTATTTAGATATTAGGGTTTAGAGGATTAGGGTTGGTGCATTAGGGTTTACGGTTTACGATTTATGTTGTAATAACTAGGGTTATGGGTTAGGGTTAGGGTTTAGGGCTTTAGGGTTTAGGGTTTGTGGGTTCAGGGTATGTGGTTTAAAGGTTAGGGTTTAGGGGGCTAGGGTTGGGGAAAGGGTTAGTGTTAAGGTTTAAGATTTAAGGTTTATGGGTTTAGGGTTAGGGTTTAGGCTTAAGATTTAGGGTTTATGGTTAAGATTAAGGTTTAGGGTTTAAATTGGTTTACGGTATAGGGTTTATGGTTACGATTAAGGTTTAGGGTTAGCGTTTAGGGTTTAAATTGGTTTAGGGTTTTAGGGCTTAGGGTTGGGGTTAGGGTTAGAGCTTAAGGTTTCTTTCTCTTAGGGTTTATGGTTACGATTAGGGTTTCAGTTTAGGGTTTATGGGTTAGGGGTTAAGGTTTTGAGTTAGGGCTAAAGGCTAGGGTTTAGGCTTAGGGTTTATGCTTAGGGGTTTAGGGTTACGATTACGGCATGGGTTAGAGTTTAAGGTTTGTGCTTATAATTAGGGTTAGGGTTTAGGATTTAGGGTTAGGGGTTTAGGGGTTTAGGGTTTAGGGCTAGGGTTTAGGGTTTAGGGTTTAGGGTTTAGGGTTTAGGGCTAGGGTTTAGGGTTTAGGGTTTAAGGGCTAGGGTTCAGGGTTAGGGTTTAGGGTTACTCATTAAGGTTAGGGTTTATGGTTTATGGCTATGATTGGGGTTTGGGTTTAGGGTTTTAGGATTTAAGGTTTATGGTTTTGTTTAGGGTATATGGTATACGGTTTAGGTTATGGTTAGGGTTAGAGTTTAGGGATTGTGTCAAGGTAAAAAACATTGTGATTCAAGTAATTAATTAGGCAAAAATTGTTGCAAGTAAGTATCATTCAATGAAAGTAATTAGGAGATCTTTGTTTTAGTACCTCCAATTTTTTTTTTAACATTTGTAGGTGAAAAAATCACAATTACATATTAGCCCCCCTAATGTAAATTTTTTTTTAACTTTTTGAGGTAAAAAAATTATTATTCAAGTAATTAATCAACAGAAGAATTTTTTTTTTTTTTTACCCTATAAACTTATTCAAGGACATAATTAAGACAAATACGTACCATTATTTATAAATAATGTATTCCTTTAAGGATTAACTTAAAAAATACATACCATTCCCTAGTTGTGAATTCCCTAAACCATTAACCATTCCCAACTTGTGAATTAACATACCATAATAATTTATTTTTATAAATAAATAATTAATTATTTTTAAGATACTTTTTTAAGGATTAACAAGTAATTCAAGTAAAGAATTAAGATAAATACATACATTTCCCTAGTTGTGAATTAATTTTTTTCTTATTCTTTACAAGATAAAAATAATAATTTATATAATTAAGACAAGAATTATTCAAGTAATTATTTAAGAGAATTATTTTTTAATACTAATTTATTTTTTTATATAAATTAACTAATTGATAACCTAACAATAACATTAAAAAATTTTTTAACATTTTTTTTCCTTTAACATTTGGGGGGCTGAATGGCAAGTAATTATCATTCAATGAAAGTAATTAGGAGATCTTTGTTTTATACCTCCAATTTTTTTTTTAACATTTGTAGGTGAAAAAATCACAATTACATATAGCCCCCCAAATGTAATTTTTTTTACTTTTTGAGGTAAAAAAATTATTATTCAAGTAATTAATCAACAGAACAATTTTTTTTACCCTATAAACTTATTCAAGGACAGAATTAAGACAAATACGTACCATTATTCATAAATAATGTATTCCTTTAAGGATTAACTTAAAAAATACATACCATTCCCTAGTTGTGAATTCCCTAAACCATTAATCATTCCCAACTTGTGAATTAACATACCATAATAATTTATTTTTATAAATAAATAATTAATTATTTTTAAGATACTTTTTTAAGGATTAACAAGTAATTCAAGTAAAGAATTAAGATAAATACATACATTTCCCTAGTTGTGAATTAATTTTTTTCTTATTCTTTACAAGATAAAAATACTAATTGATATAATTAAGACAAGAATTATTCAACAAAATCGTAATTAAGAGAATTATTTTTTTAATACTAATTTATTTTTTATATAAATTAACTAATTGATAACCTAATTAAGAGAGTGATTTTTTTAATGTTTTTTTTTCCTTTAACATTTGGGGGGCCAAATTCCATGGCCAACTTTTTGCAATTTGAATTTGGACTTGTGAGAGTCACCGCACTGTCACTGTGTGGTGACTCTCACAACAAATTCAAATTGCAAAAAGGCCCCCCAAACGTAAAATAAATAAATAAATAAAGGGGGCCTAAAATGCAATTTGGATTTAATGTGAGAGTCACCGCACAAGACCTGTGTAGTGACTCTCACGCCAAATCCCCAATTGCACAAAAGACCCCCTCAACTGAAAAAAAAAAAATTTCAGATAGCAATGTTGTGCATTTGTGAGAGTCACCGCACAAAGCTTGTGCGGTGACTCTCACAATTGCCCAAAAATTGCACAAAAGCCCTCCTGACACACACCTACACACCTGCACATGTGGGAAAAAAAATTAAGCAATCACCGCACATGGTGTGTGCAGCAGCTATAAACCTGGAATAAAAAAAAAAAAAGTAACCCCAAAATGGGGACTTTTTTAAAATGACAAGAATCAGAGAAATTTGCCTATGCCAAATGGTTATGGCATCGCCACCAACAAGACTTCGCTAAAAATAACACCACCACCACAAGTCTACGCTGCTAGTTTGACTTCGCCCCTAGGTACCCAATGTTGGGACATTTTTTTGTGGAGATCTTGGCCTTACTGTTCTTAGAACCATACCTGTAGTTATTTTTAATGCTATCGACTTCAAAGATGGATTGGAATGTGCTATTTGCATTTATGAGATCTTTGAAGTTGTAAACGAGAGGAAAAGGCAGTAGAGATAGTTCATTTTGTCCCAAGTTAGGCGAGTGCAACACGCATACGACTTTCCGTCAATTTTAACCGAAAGATTGATGGAATGAGTTAATTGAAGCAATTAGAAATTTTGATAGTCTGATTGAGGCAAATATTAGTTGTGTGGGTGATTTGAAAATGAGCAAAAATTTGATGATCTCTCGTACACTTTACCCATAAAATATGAGATGGCTGAATCAGGGCATAAATGTCTTGCCCAATATAAAATTGACAAGGCTTGATTGTTGTCGCTCTTGATGTACATTTAACCGGCGGCAGTTTTCTCTGATTATTGCTATTTTAAAGAAAAGTCCCCAATTTGGGGACCTCTTTTTTACCTTTCTGCATTTAACGTCACCATACCTATGATTTTTTTTTTAATCGCGTGTCAATTGTGTTATTTTTTTTTATCTAAACGGTTGCCACACAAGGGCTGCGCAATGACCTAAACATAATTTTTCTTTTTTTACTTTTCCTATGGGTCTGAATGGCAATTAGATAATTTTTGTGAGAGTTACCGCACAGAGGGTATGCAGTGATTCTCACAAATATTGTCTAATTGCCATTTAGCCCCCAAAAAAAAAATTTACTGGTAACGGGGCTAAATAGCAATTAATAATTTTTGTAAGAGTCACTGCACACCCTCTATGCTGTGACTCTCACAGATACTATCTAATTGCCATTTAGCCCTCCAAATAAAATTTTTTTTTATAGGTAGAGGTACTAAATGGCAATCAGATTATTTTTGTGACAGTCATTGCACACCCTCTATGTGGTGACTCTCACAAATACTATCTAATTGCTATTTAGCCCCCCAAATGATTTTTTTTTTAAATTTTGGGGGTAAAAAAAAATTGTTCTCCTAATTACTTGCATTAAGTGATTATTACTTGCAACATTCTTCTCCCAATTAATTACTTGAATCATAATTTTTTTTACCTGTGAAAGTTAATTTTTATTTTTTATTTTTTACATTTGGGGGCTATATCTAATTGCAATTTTTCTACTCCAAATGTTAAAAAAAAAGAAATTAACTTTTGGAGGTAAAAAAAAATTGTTCTCTTAATTACTTGCATTGAATCATAATTACTTGCACATCATTCTTCTCCTAATTAATTACTTGAATCACAATTTAATTTTTTTACCTCCAAAAGTTAAAAAAAAATTAATCGGACTAAATGAAAATTTTTTTAACATAATTTCAAAATTTTAATGAAAATTTTTTTAACATAATTTCAAAATTTTAATCTAATAACTAAAGGGACTAAATAAAAATTCCAGCAACTAGGGAGGGATCAAAATCAAATTTCCAACAACAATACTAGACAAAGAATGCATGCAACTTAATTAACTCGTGTTGGTGTTGTGCCATCATTAAAAAGAAAGGACAATCTATTTAATAACCAAAAAAGAAAATTATAACCCTATACCCTAAAACCCTAACCTTGATTATGGTATATGGTTTAAACACCAGACCTTGAAACCCTAACCATCATTGTGGATATTGTCTAAACCCTAAACCCTAACTGTATCCCTAGTTCTAAAACCGATTCTTAGCTCTTATGACCGTAATTTCTTAACCTTAATCTATAAGCATTCTTATAAACCCCATAAACCTCTAAGCTTAATCTCAATTTGTAAAGACACCGGTATAAGAAAACCCGCCAACATGACTTCTCAGCAAAAGATTGATCTTATCAATTTCTCGGTCCATTTGCATGGCCCCGTATACTTTATCAACCAATCCCTAAACCCTACACGTTCCCTCACTAATATTATTTTATTGCACCTCGGAGGATCGTAGGCTAACGAGCCCTCATTGTCTACAATTCTTCCTCACCAATACAGGTGGACAAGCAAACTGTTGTCCATTGAAAAACTTGCCTATTATTCACATAATTCTCATTTAAAGTCAATACATTATTTAATTCAGTTTTCATTATTTCCAAAAACAATTAATGTAAAATCCTTGCCTTGACATTTAATGTCAGAAAAATCCTATGTTCACTACAGTTACACCAAAGATATAGAAACAAATTCTAATGATGTCTTTCCAAATAATAATTATTTAGACATCAAATTTTGACACACCATCTATTTTTAAAATTTTGGAGGCATGTTTATATTTTTTGGGATCAAATTCTAATTTTTCAATAAAAAGGGGAACAAAATCAGTAATTTTGGAGGCAAAATAGTAATTTTTAACTGTAAATATTTTTTCATTAGTTTTGAGGTTTTCAATTCATATTTTGTATTTTTCTAAGTATTTTCTTTAATTTTTGTGATTTTTCAGATTTAATTGGTATTTTTCTTATATTTCGCCAACACAAGAGCAAAATGGTAATTTCACCTCGTGAAACCATTTTCGCTCATTTAAAGTCCAAAATTTATTTTTCAAAGATTTTAAACATATTTCTAAATTGTTTTTATTTTTTCGGGGACGATTGCTATTTTTTCTCTAAATTACTGCGTTCAGGGGCAAAATCATCATTTTACATGTTTAACTCATTTTTCACCAATTTTGAGTCATGAATGCATTTTCTAGGGTTTAAGGCTTATTTTTAATTTTTGATAATTTTTCGAGACCAATAGCCATTGTTTGTGTATTTTTGTTGTCTAGGGGCAAAATCGTCTTTTCTCACTCCGAACGCATTTTTGGCCAGTTTTAAACTCTAACGCATTTTTGGGGCAAAATTATTATTTTACATTTTTAATTCTATTTTCACCAATTTTTAGTCATAAAGGCACTTTCTAGAGTTTTAGGATTTTTTTTTAATTTTTCATAATTTTTCGAGGCCAATAGCTATTTTTTGTGTATTTTCGTTGTCTAGGGGCAAAATCGTCTTTTCTCACTCCGAACGCATTTTTGGCCAGTTTTAAACTCTAATATTTTTTGTTTTAATCTTGAAATCTACTATGAATTTTTTTGGAAAACTTTGGACTTTATTGTCATTTCTTTGTATTAATTTTATAATTTTTTAGGTAAAAAATATTTTTAAAAAAAATAAAAATTAGGATTTTTATCAGCCGTGGCATTTTTGTTATTTTGTAGTATTCTTGGAGGCCACAACAACTAGCTCTATAAATACGCTCATTAAAAGGAAGAAAAAAAAAATCCTAAAAACACATTACTTTTATTCCTTAAAGATCAAAGCACATAGTTCACACCAAAAAACACACACTAAGGCCACCGTTCTCAAGTTCATGGTTCATCTGGTCTTCAATCAATCTTTAAGTTACTGTTCATCAGATTTTTCAAGAAAGCTTCAAAGTATTAGTACTAGATCTTCAGAGAGGTATCCCTATTTCTCGTTAATTTCATTTTATGTACTCCAATGTGCTTTTATGTGATATGTTATGCATTTTCTTCACATGTTTCTTATTTTACATGTTTTATTTAATTTTGAATTTTATTATTTCAGCAAAATATAATATTTTATATTTAGCTAGTCATTGTAATTGTCAGATTATTTTTCTCACATTTTTAGTAAAAATTTTTCTATTTTAGATAACAAATGTAATAGATAGGTCGTTTTTACTTTTTTTTTCCTAAAAATTGCAGTTAATTCCCCGATATAATAGTTAGGGCTTATGCGCTTTTGCTTGCTTGTGTGCTTATTTGTTTTTACTGCTTTCCTTAGGATTTGCATCTAGATATCATGTCTACGTGTTATGTGATCCTATGTGCCCTTATATGTCTTTATATATTTATTTGCTTTTAATTCATGCTTTATTGCTTTAATTCTTGTTTTACCAGTTTTATTGTTCCTTTACCACACTAGTCCAACGCTAGTTGTAGTTTTCTCACGTCTCTGCTAGTCCAACGCTAGTGGGGGGATTACTAGAACGGGCTAGTTCAATGCTATACCATTAGGGCATTTAGTACTAGGTGCACTCGTGTGCATTTTACATCTCACTTCACATATTTTTAGTTTTCTTTTCCATTTTGCATGATTTTTATTATTATTACTATTATTTATTTATTTTTGACACATCTTCAAATGCATGACATCTAGGTTTCATTTCACTTAGAAGTTAGGTCATTTGTGTGATTCGACTAGAAATAGTCGTCTACTTAAGTGGAAAGCAGTGGCGTACATGCCGTTCCCCCTCCGTAAGTAGGAACATTCAGTCACGAGTTATTGGTTTCCCGTATCCGTTACGTTGCACCTCCACTTTCTTTGACCACGTATCATCTATATTACTATTTTTCTTTTCTTTTTTGCATTTCATTTTGCATATACACTCGTGACTCCCTCGAAGTCTCGACCCGAGTTTTACAATTAATGTGATAATCCCAACCAAGCCTTGACGGGACATTTCGACCCTCTCAATACTCACATTTAGATTTAAGATTTGCATTCATTTAGACACATCCAAACGCAATAGAATTCAGGGTTAACTTAGAAAATTTTGATTAAAGCTCGCAACTAGCTTGCGCTAGGTGGAAAGGGTGCCTTAGGCGCGAGCCTTTGCCTTCCCTTTCTTCAAATGTGACACCTAGACCTTTTTCTCTCGTTTTTCGTAGACCAGAGTCGAAAAAGGGTTTTTCAAACATTTTTTAAAAATTTTATTTTTGTTTTGTTAAACGATTTTTCAGATGACTTGGTACACCCTAATTCAATACCAAGTGGCGACTCCATTTTTAAAATAAACTCTTTTTCAAAATTAGTTGGCCAAAACTGTCGCACTTTTAGTCCCGACCTTATTTTCTTTTAAAATATCATTTTTTCAAAATAACATTTTTTTTTGGCCAAAATTCGATTTTTTCACACACGCACAATTTTTTTCTTATCTTTTCAAAAAAGGTCATCAGACTAGACCGCCTTTCGAGGCGCGACAGTCAATGACCCCACTAGTACCTTAACGATTTTTAGGATGTGACAGGATTTGGTGACTTCACTAGGGAATCACTAGTGAGTCCGAGCACCAGGCTTAATCAATTTTTCTTTCTTAACCCTTCTAGTTTTTGCGTTTAAAATGTTAGGATTGCATTTTTTTTTATTTTTTTAGGTTTTTTAGGTTTTATTTTTTGCATTTCAAACAATTCGCCTCTTGTCTATCTATGTGATATATGTTATTTATTCTTTTGCTCTATTCGACCGTGCTTGCATTTAGAAAGAAGATCAGTCACCCTTAGAGCCCACGCTTTATCATTCTCTCCTCTCATAAGGAGCACTCCATACGCGCATTCGATATATTTTACCCTTTTTCTCTTTTTGGTGGTTGCCACCTACCCCTCCCTTCAGGACTAGGATCGATCTGCCTAGACATGCGACCATCACATTCGTGCATGTAGCAGTGTCTAGGGGATCACTCGAACCACCGACTGGGACCCTTGGAATTGACGGATTTGTTACTTTTGGATCTCTAAGTCTGTAGGTTCGCAAGCCTTAAGCCATATCGCAGGCTTGATCTACTTGGGCATATGACCGTGGCATAACGTGCACGTAACAATGTCTAGGAGATCACCCAAACTCTCGGCTTGAGTTCACAAGTCTAGAGGTTTAGGCTTTAAAAATTGATTCGCTTGGACATGTGGCCATGGCCCAACGTGCGCGTAGCAATGTCCATAGGATTACTTGAACCACCGACCTGAGATCCTTGGAATTGACGAAATTATTACTTTTTGAATCCTTCAGTCTGAAGGTTTGGGAACCAAAGCCTTATCGAGTCTAGATGCATTAGTGAGCCCAACCTCATGCATCCATGTAGAATAACCTAGGGTAGAGTCAGCCTTACCCTGTCAAACACACTAGGCACGAGTGGAGGGAACCAACCTCCTTTATTTTCCTTGTTGTGCCATTTACTGTTATCTATGTGTATTATTTGTTTTTGTCAATGTGTTATGTGTTATTTTTTGAATAAACTAATGCAATTTCTTTCCTTTTTGATTGCATTCACAACTATAGAATAAAGAGCCCTAGCATAGTGCTCTCGTAGGAAACCAACCCATTATCGACATGTTTAAATTTTTGTCTTGCCATTAATTTCTTCGAAAAAGATGGAAATGAGATTTTCATAAAATTTTAAAAATTGCATTTGGTTGTAAACAAAGCACCCCAATGGTCCAATCATTATAAATTTTGTAAGTCTCAAAAATTTGATTTTTTTAACTTGTGTCTTTTCAAATAAGAATTTTATTTTCAAGTCTTTTCCAAAGTTTGCTCATCCTTGCTGTACTTGTCAGTTTTGTCCGAACCAAATTTTTTCAGAATCAATAAATGTATCCAAGTGGTCAAACTTTTGCATAGTTTGCATTTACCCTTTTTTTTGAAAAAATTAATCTGTCATTTTTTCTGTATCCCCCACCCTCCCATCCCACATTACACAAAAAGTGATTTTAACACATATTTTATTTGACTTTAATAAACTACCATTTTGACTTGTATATTTCTAGATAAAGTCATAATTTTGTTTGATTTCAATGTTATGTCCTATAACTCATAAAGGCTCGATTTTTTTTCAAACAAATAAATTTGAAGTCAATAATCTTTTGTACAATTCATGGTCCATCTTTCTCGAAGAAATTCTTCATCATTATTAAATTTAAAAAAATTAATTAAAACATTTTTCAAATTTTGCATTTTTTGCATTTATTTAGTCTATTTTGACAAACTAGCATCATGCATAAACCTTAGGGGGAATACCGCTTCGGGAATCTTGTGATAGGCAGCTGTCCTTTTGTCTTGGGTATGTAACCCTAAAAGACATGCACGTTTATATTTTCGGTAAATCCTAGCAGGTGAGATCCTAGGTAAGGTAATACAAGCAGAATAGAAGCATCTCTTCCTAACGGATCTGGCCCATCTTCGATTAAAAAAGGGGGTATCACCCTAAAGGATTGCATTTCATGCTAGGCCTACCCTTGGCATAAGAAGGGCTCCCCAGAGGACATGCATCCGTTTTTGTTTTTACTTATACTAATTTTGATTTTTTTTTATTTTTACATGCCCTCTAATGGAGGTAGTAAAATAAGAAAGACATCTAATACATATTTGGTCTTACTTTGAGTATTTTTAAATTATGATTTAATTCGAAATAAACCATCACATGCTTGAGACACATAAGGCCATCAAAAACATGAGTACTCTTTTGAATTATTCGAAGGATCATGGACAACCGATTTTTTTTTTTTAGAATTGATAGTGCCTAGAACCTAGATAGGTGAGTTTGGTTAGGATAAGCAATGTAATAAATGAAATTGTATTTGGTAGCTAGATACTTGTTCATTATTAGATGTAATAACAATAGTGATAATTTGGATGCTAATAAATGCACTCCTTCTGTAAATTTAAGATTGTCTTGTGTTCAAAATTATTTCTCTGATGAAGTGTTAAACAAGCTGCTTTCTCAAATTTGTTTGTGACATTTGATTTTCCCTTCATGTCATACGTTTAGCTTTTGAAAAAGTTTTCTTGAAATCTTTTGTTATATTGAGCAAATAATTATTTCATGAGGTCTCGAAATAAATCACATTTTTTCTCAAAACCTAATGCTAGGTTTGTGTAATTGTAAGCTTATCTCTTTTGATGAGTTAATGCAAATTCAAATTGAATGAAAAGAAAAACATTTTCCTATATATTTTGATGGTGAAAATAAAACGTTGCCATGATCTTTAGATGTCACCTTACTTGAAGCTAATGATTACCACTTCGATATCTTCTAGGATTTTGAGATAAAGCAAATTGTTAAGGAGAAATTAGAGTGATACCTAAAAAGGAAATATGGATTCCTATGTTAATGATTTTGAATGAATACAGAAGCTATCAACACCTACACTGAGGCAGAATGGACAGATCTATCACTTAGACTCTCACTTGTGGGCATTCGAGATATTAAGAAAGAGGACCACAATGAATTGTCAAAGCAGGCTTGGATGTTTGTTCAGGAAGATTCAAGTACAACAAAAGGAATAAGCATGTAGAGGCTATGACTTCAACCTATTTCACAAGGGGAGTTTCATTGTTTCATATCCACACTTTTCTTATTCACATTCGGAACTGTGTTGTATAAGTTATTGTAAGATTAAAATAAGGTCATGTCACATTGCTTGTGAGTTATTACTCACAATCGTGATTTTTATCTAATTCCCCTACTTGCTGAAATTACTTTATGTACTTTGGCAAATGCTTTCTTCAGGTATAAGAAATGATTATTATATGGTTTGAAGTTTTGTTCTTATAAAAGTATGTCTTGTAAAGTGGTTGGAATTATGTCTAAATTTTGAATGTTTGATGAAAATTTCTCTTCTTTACTTAATTTCACACATTAAATGCTGATTATGATCAGTTAGTGCACTCATGTGATCTGTGATGTAAAGTCTATTGCGAGGGATTTTTATATTGCAAAAAAAAAAAAAGAAGAAGAAGAAGAAGAAGAAGAAGAAGAAAAGAAAAGAAATAACTTTTTTCTACTCCAATGGTTCATGTACTTAGTAACCGGGAGTCTTCATCCAAAATATCGACTTTCGTGTCAAAAAGTACTTAAATTATGAGTAACGCATTGCAAATTCGAGTAAGTAAATTACTGAGTAACCAAGGATCTTCATCCAACTAATGTCGATTCTTGCATAAAACGGTAATTGTACTTCTTAAATACAGGTTTTGCTACTTGCTTATAGATTGAGGTGTTGAGTAACCGGGAACCTTCATAACCAATATCGATTTTCGCGTCAAAAGACATTCTCGTATCTTGAGTGATTAGTTTGATATTACAAATATTCCTCAAGTGAAAATGAAATTGATCATAGACATGTGATGCACTTTGATTGATCATATGATTCATTTGCTTGAGAAATTTGGTAAGGCGAAGAAATTAAGTTGAGCTAACTTAATTGTGATATAATTCCTTCCTCTTTGCTTGATATTATGAGTATTAAAGACAAGTCAATAAATTATATAATGGTTATTTACTTGGTCTTGAGAAAATATATTTTAGAATGCACATGTGTGATTTCAATGCTTGAATTATTAGTTGATCTCGCATGTTCCAAATCATTTGAGGTCAAACAACGATTCAAGTGTGGGAGAATTGACAATTGTCAAAATGATGCATTTTGGTGTATTTGTGTTTCACCCAAAAATTTAGAATTTTTTGAGATAGAAATAATTTGAGCAGATTGACACACAAGTTTTTTGAATTTTTGTAGGTTAAGGACAGTTGAACAGACTGGATCAGTTGGAGCACGACCACTCTCATTAAAAAGGAAAAGAAGAGAAGCATTTTTGGGATCCTAGCATAAATAAACGGTTGGACAATTCCCTGGATCATTAATTCAAGCACCACAAAGGAGTTTCTCATTTGATTTAGTAAATTTTCTTTCAAAATGGCTGCAAAAAGGATGGGTCAAAGACGGGATTTCTTTCTTTTTCCAAAAAATATTTATCCAGCTCCTACTGAATCTATAGGCATTTCAGCAACTCCCTCTACAGTGGCCCATAGCAAGCACATCATCCGTACCTCTTTGCATGGTTCCCTGGAAGTGATATTTGGTTGTGACCCTACAAATCTCAAATCAGTCTTAAACATTCTTCTGAAGGCTGAAGCAGACAAATGTCCTCCCTAGATTTGCGAGCTAATTATCACTTTATGAACTCTCTCTTCATGAGAGCTAGGTCCTTTTTCTGAGCTTCAAGCCGGCCTAGCTAGCTGCAAAGAATTTGAGGAAAGTAGGGAGGCCAAGGACAAGGAATGTCAAAAATTGGGGGACCAATTGATTGAAGTGGAGAACAAAATTTCTAGCCTAGCCGACGAAGAAACCGAGCTAGAGAAAAGGTTAGAGAATGTGCGCCACCTCTTGGACACTAAAAAGGGGGCTAGGGATTTACTGGTTGTTGTCACTACGCAGGTGTTGACTGAGTTGGAAAGATTTAATGCTCAAGAAGAACGCATATCATTAGTAAGTCCTTCCTTGAGAGCAACTTGGGTGGAATGGATGAATCTGTTAATCACATGCGACGCATTCTTCACCCATTGTTGGTCGCTCCTGTTGGTCTGGCATCCTCCGAAAGGTCATCTGCAGTTGTCCCTAGTAGCTCTGTTTTAGGTTCCAGTGAAGGAACCTCTTCTCTTTGAATTTTTGTGTTGCCAGCCAATTTGTCTCGACTTTTAAACAATTTTTTTTCTTTCCTGTAATAATTTAACATTGGCCAACTTTGTACACATCCCGGTATGTACTCATTTACTTTAGTTTTGCTTTCGTTGAGCAATTTGAAAAATGATTTCTTGTTCCTCCAGGGACAAAATATCCCATTCTGTGACATTATACCTCTTAAGGTATATACCAATGATAGACTTATTGAACACTTATCCTTGCAAACTACTTAGCCTATAAGTCCCTTTACCTAAGTCCTCGTGCACTACGAAAGGCCCCTCCTAGTTCGGGCTCCACTTTCCAAACTTGGGGTATTTTTTGCCAATTGGGAAGATCACTTTTAACACCTTCTCACCTAGACTGAAACTCTTATGCTGGAACCTCTTGTTGTACATAGCTATCACTCGCCTCTTGTTGATTTCAATATGATCTAAAACTTGCAGCCTTTTCTCTTCCAAATCATCTAATTCTGCCATCATTACCTGTTGATACTCTTACATTCTTAACCTATATTGTCTAGCCATTCGGAGTCCCCCAACCGCTATTTTAGCTGGTATCATAACCTCTTGACCATATCCATATGGAGTCATCCCAATGCTGGTCTTACATGACAACCGATAAGCCCACAAGGCTTTTGACAAATGTTCATGCCACGCCCTAGGGTTATCTTTGATCAACTTTGCTATAATTCCTTTAAGAACCTTATTGATTGACTATGCTTGGATATTACTTTGAGCAAAATAAGGGGTCGAATGTGTTACCCTAAACTTGTAACTTTCTGCAAAAGCAAACAACTCCTCTTTTGAAAAATAAAGAGCTTGGTTAGTGATAATGATCTCAGGGATGCCGAATCTATGGATGATATTTTCTTTGACAAAATAGGTAACTGTCTTTTGATCGGCCTCCATGAGCGGGATTGCTTCGACCCACTTCATGAAATAATCCATGGCTGTAATTATATATGAATGTTGTTTCGATGAAGGTGGCATAATCATACCAATTATATCAATTTCCCAACATCAAAACGGCTATGCTTGCACTATAACCTCCATATCTCGGGCCGGAGATCGTTGTACAAGTCTATGTACCTGGCACTCTTCGCAATCCCTTGCAAATACTACACAATCCTTCATCATTGTTGGCCAGTAGAATCCATGCCTACGTAAAATCCAGAACATCTTTCACCTGGCTTGATGAGCACCACATGTGCCTTCGTACACCTCTAACATTGCTCAGTAAGCCTCTGGCTTATTTAAACATCTGAGGTACAACTTAGATCTATCCTTCTTGTATAAAATGCCATCGAGCAACCTGTAGTGGATTGCATCCTTCTCACTTTCTAGTGCTAATCACTTGGGTTATCTAAGCACAATTTAATAGGTTGCCTCTAATTTTCCTCTTCTCCCATGTTGAGAGCACAAACCCCTAAACCTCTAGCACGATCATGACATGATGGTATGGTCTTTTGAAACACCGTGAAGCTAGTTTCCAGCTTCCTACAGTCGAATGTCACCCTAGATGCCATTTGGGCCAGCTCGTTGGCCCTGTGATTATTCTCTTGTGGGATGTGGCAAAAGCGCACATCTTGAAGGCACTCAACCAACTTGTTAACCGCTAGCAAATATCGTGCCAACGTTTGATTCTTGCATTAGTACCCTTTTGAAATTTGATTAATCACCAATATGAAATCTCCAAACACCTCCATTTTTTTCACCCTCAGTTTGACCAGCACTTCCAATCCAATAATCAGAGCCTCATACTCTGCTTGGTTATTGGAGCAATCAAATGTAACTTGAAAGCGTAATGTCACAGATTGAATCAGCATTCTGGCTCTTCTCACAGCACCTGCTGTTGAACCATCAAACCACATCTTCCATACTCTGAAAATTGCTTCTTCTGCCTCTTGTTTGACTTCCTGGTCTAGGCTTGGAGCATGATTGACCACGAAATCCGCCAGCGCTTGTCCTTTGATAGCCACCTGAGACACATGTTAGAATTGATATTCAATCAAGTATAATGCCTGCTTGCCAAGTCGACCGCTAAGCGTCGACCAGTTCACCAAATAATAGACAAGGTCAACCTTAGAAATTACATGCACTACTACTGGTAACATGTAGTGTCTCAGTCTTTTAGTTACAAAATACTAAGGTAAACATAACTTTTCCATTGGTCGATACCAGCACTCTACAGGTGTGAGCAACCGACTCAAATAGTACACAACTCGTTCCTTTCCTTTTTCATTATCCTATGCTAGGAGACAATCTATGGTCCCCTTAGCTGTTGAAAGGTACAGTTTTAGTGGTTTTGTGCGGCCCAAGGGAACCAGCACTGGTAGGTTAACAAGGTAATCTTTAAGTGTAACAAATGCTACTTGAAGCTCATGCTTCCAAATGAATTGTTCATTGTGCTTTAACTTTAATAGGGGTGAGAAAACTTGTACTTTATCAGCCAAATTCACAATGAACCTCCTTAAGAAATTAATTTTCCCAAGGAACTGCTAGAGCTCCTTTTTGTTGCTCGACGGTCGAGCCCTCCTGATGGCTTCAGTTTTATTTTGCTCAACCTCAATTCCCTTTTTATGTGCCAGAAAATCAAGAAAAACTCTGGCAGACACGACAAACGCGCATTTTAAAGGATTAAGTTTTGGTTGGTGAAACCTCATCCTTTCAAACATAGCTCTCAGATGGATCAAGTGCTCCCTGAAACCATATGACTGCACGATTATATCATCAATATGTATCTCTATGAATAGACCGATATAGTCAAGAAACATGTAGTTCATTGCCCGCTGGTATGTTGTCCCGATGTTCTTCAATCTAAAAGGCATGGCCTTCCATTGATAGATATCTAATGAATTGGGACACCAAAATGTCGTCTTCAATACATCCTCCTTTGCAATGAAAATTGATTATATCATACATTGCCATCCATAAACGTCATCATCTCATTGCATGCTGATGCATCTATCAATAGGTCTGCGACTGGCATTGGATACTCATCTTTTGGGGAAGC
Organism: Mitragyna speciosa; assembly: GCA_024721245.1. Classification (NCBI taxonomy): domain Eukaryota; kingdom Viridiplantae; phylum Streptophyta; class Magnoliopsida; order Gentianales; family Rubiaceae; genus Mitragyna; species Mitragyna speciosa. The sequence continues at coordinate 12,375,014 of CM045561.1, forward strand.
CAAATTTAAATTCCTAAAGTCAGTGCATACTCTAATCCTATTATTCTTTTTCATTACAGGCATGACATTGGAGATCTATTCAGCATACACAACTACTTCGATAAAATCTACCAATAGCAACCTTTCGATTTCATCTTTAACTTTGAAAATGGCTTGTTCCGAAAAGTGCCTAGGTGGCTACTTGTATGGTTGATATCCCGACTTCGATGGGATACGATGTTCAAATATCTGGCGGTTTAGTCCAAGCATTTCAGAATATTCCCAAGCGAAATAGTTTTTAAACTCCCTTAGAACACCCAACAACTGGTCTTGCTGTGGCAAAGTCAACCGCCTGCTTGTATATGTGGGCTTTGACTGTGTAGGAGTCCCAAGGTTTACTTCTATGACGGGATCTTTAGTCTCAATTTTATTGTCATCCATACTTGTTGGAACAGTCGATAGTTCATCTAAGTTAGTAGGTTGAAGTGTCTCCGGTACATCACCTTCAGCAACCACATCCACCCATTCAGTCACCCTGTTTTTCTCAACCAACAATGACTGGCCTTGTACATACTTTGTTATTCGTTGCAACAACTGACAGCAACTTTGTTCCTTCTCTCGTGCATGATTGATTATTAGATTTGCCTCGGCCTTATCGCTTTGAGATGGTCTATTCATGATGAACACTACCAAGTTCACTCTTAGACCGTTCATCAATATTACACAGCCTGTCTATCTTGCTGCAAGGAGTGGGGTGAAAATGTTCAGAGTATTCAGCTCCTTCGCCTCATTCCCTCCTTTGATCGGCCTGACTTGGCCGAAAAATGTTGGAGTGACATTGTCGCAATAATACACAGACTCTGCTACTCTCATCATGGTAACAAAAGGTTTGGCGTCAGCACGAACCACCTCAGCATCACCGCCATTCTATATGAAAAAAGTTTGGTGTAAAAAGGATGGGATGCATTTTGATGAGTAAATCCAATCTCTCCCAAGCTGAGCATTATATGTCTTATGTATCCACAATAAAGAATGAGGTAGTAATTGTACTTGGACCCACCGCTACTTCCAACAGCAAGATTCCCCAAGTACGGTAGTACTATTGGTGAAATTGCTGACAGTGACCCTTGAAGGAATCAAGTCGTTACTCGTCCTGCCAATCTTTCTTAACATAGAAATAGGTAAGATATTCACTACTGCTCCATTATCTACGAGGACCTGTGCCACTGGTATGCCTTCAATGTGTGCCTGAATGAAAAGTGGATGCACATGACGACTCATTGCATCATCTGGTTTAGTTATCATGATGCATCCGGGCCTCTCAGACTTTTTACAACACGGATCTCGCCTTGAACTGGCTATGGCAGTAGTACTGAGTCAGCTAGTTTTATCTCCATAACGCCCTGTTCTTGATCTTCATCAGTTACAGGCTCAAACTCTAATTGTTGATCCTCTTGTGGTAGAAACGATGCGAGCAATGCTATAACCATGTTGACCTCCATAGATAGTTGGACGGCTTCGCATACAGACTTCTCCTTTTTGGCTTCCATCTCTTTCTTCCACAGGCCCTCTGCCCTAGACAACTGTTGTGCCACATTGTTGCGTCTTTGCCAAGGCCGCTTCTGTATTCATGTCATCTGGTGCGGATCAGCACGATATACGAATTTTGGGTGCTTAGCTACTTGCTAATGAGTGGAATTAACATGCGTTAGCTTCACCACTCTCGCCCGGTGACCTTGGCTAATCGATTCTTTTTTACCCAAATCAATTTTTCATCTCATAGTAGGCCCGCCAGCTAGCGTCATCACTAATCCCTCAACAAAAGGTGTGCTCTGCTTGCCAAGCTTGTCCTTAATACTTCGCCTGGGCGGTGACTGCCTCTGCCTTTGTTCATCTGGAATTGAGACAACCTGTTATTATTTTGCCTCTGCTACAGGGAAACCAGTTCTCGCTTGTTTCTAGCACAACCATATCTGAGGTTTCCCATCTACTATTATGGTCATCTCTTCTACCTGGAAAGGTTTGTAGCTCCCGCCAAGCATGACTTCATTCCTACACTCACTGATTTCTATTGATAATCGATCAATATGACACAGCTTTCATACCTTTGTACTTCAGAGCACTTCTTGACCAGCTGTGAAGTCACTATTTGTCTGAGTTCTACATTGGTATTTGAAACTCTGTCGATATTAATCATGTTCACATCTGCCATACTCTGGAATGGGTTCTCCTTTATCTCCATCGGTGGCTTTGGTTGTTTAGCAAACTTGAACACCTTTTTTTGGATAGACTGCTGGACATAATTCCTGAACACTAGGTAATTGTTAGTCGAATGGGAAAAAGATCCGTGATACTTACAAAACTCTTTTCCAGCCAATTCCTTTGCCTTCGGATGATGATATCTTTTTGGATATTTCACTTGGCCATTTTGTTGTAAGTAATCAAATATCTCTTCTAGCTTTAAGACATCAAAGCTATACTTCCTTGGTGGTTTTGGTGCTCTTTTCTTATTGTTTGGAAAAACTGCAATAAGCAACGGCTGATATGTCAGAGGAGGTATCAATGCTTGGTATGTGAATGCCCTGTCACTCGTTATTTCTACCGTATCGACCTCCTGGGTCTCGATACCCCCGGGCTCTCCACTATGCACTATCAAGATGCTGTAATTGGAGTCTCTCATTGCTAGACCTTGTGATTCTCCTCTTGTGACCTCCAACTTGCACTGTTGTATACGGTCGTACTGTTGAACCCTTTCAATAAGCTCAGCAAGGTCCCACAATTTCTTTCCTTCAAAATGCTTGACCACCTCAAAATTTCTCATCTCCATCATGGCTGCATCGACAAACTCTTCTTTAGGGACTCGAGAATTGCATCTCATTCGAGCGGCCAAAATGATCTAGGAACTGGCTAGTTGTTTCACCAACTTTTTCATGCGAGTGACATCGGTAAATCTCAATTCACGTAAAGGTGAGTGAAATTGTTGATGAAAAAATTCCTCCATTTGTTCCCACTCTTCAATTGTATTTGGCAGCAAACAAGTGTACCACTCAAAGGCCGCCCCCGTGACAGAATGAGGAAACAAGCGAAACTTTAGGAAGTCATTTTGGGTTGCTTCGTCACTTTGGCTGACAAAGAGCCCAATGTGTTTGACCGTGGATTGGCGATCTTCCCCAGAGAACTTAGTGAACTTGTGGAACTTAAATTCGTGAGGGAAAGCATATATACAATCGATATAATCAGGATAGGGCTTCCTATAGCTGGCCGCTCACGGCCTTCGGCTAAGTCTTGCATGACATTACTCACCAACTGTCGAAAGTCCACTGGTGTGATCCCCATGCCATCATAAGTTTCTAAATGATTCCCTCTCATTGTTGTTGCGGGAGAAATCCCAGTCTGTCCGTAATGACATGCATTGTGCAGGAATCGTATCATGAACATCGAAAGAATAAGCATTCTCTTCGATAGGACAAACATTCAACTGTTTTCCCTCAAAATAGTCTCCGCCTCCCAGTGTTTAACAATGGGTCACAAGCCAACTAGAACTCCCCCCGACTTCAGCTCCCAACACAAGCGGGACGTACATTGCGTGTCCTTGCCTTGGTTTTAATGCTGAAAATTGAATTGAACGCATCTGTTCAGCACCTTTTGCCTTTCGCTAGTAATTGAACCTAAAGAAATTTCTTTGCCAGAGTCCCATTAAACGTCCCTTGCAGATGCTGTCCCCCTAAGGACCCTCGTAAGGAAATCCCTTTAGGAATCGTGATCACACCGAGTCTTGATAGGTTCTTTTCCAAATGGCCAAATACTAGGTCATCTATTTTGGATGACTATCCAAACACGGATTTTCCCGTCCAAGTTTCGTTGGGTCGTGGCTCTACTTACTAATCCTATAGCGTTGCTAAAAGGTCTGCTTTTGCCTTAGGGCCGTCTTCATCCTCAGTGGGTGGCTGAACTTGTGATTGGGTGGAAACTAACATGATTTGCCCCCCGTGTGCATTGCAATCGACGTTGCCAACTCCTTCAAATTCATGTCTAGCAAGTTTGTGTGCATGTCAAACTTCGATCTCATCGTATCGATGGCGAGTCCCATCGCTGCAGCTTCTCGCTCCAAATTCCACAAGTCTGCGGCCATCTCCTGAATAGTCCCTTTCATCAAGTTGTTCTGGGATCACATCTCATTCATGAGGTCATCCTAAATGTTTATCAATCTACGCATCAATTGGTGCTGTGTCTCTGCTGTGAGATTAGTTTCCCCAGATCTCATCGAAGTCACGGGTTATGCCGACACACCAAGCGTTCCCTGGCCGGAAGGTCCTCCCATCTTTGTGTGTTCACCCTTGGGCATGGGTGGAGTGGTTTCTTTAAAATTGGGGGTCCTGCCTCTGACCTGTTCTTTGTCCTTTGCCATATAGAGGCCTTTTGTATCCTCTGTTGCGACAACTTTGTCCCACCGGGCATACCAAAAAGATGTTTGCACACAAAATATGCAACATAGCAATCCCTCTGGTCGATTGGCCTGGTCGTTGTGTTTGAAGGTGTGCCACTCGGTCGATGTTGAGATGTGATGTATACTAGATGGAAATGACTAAAATAGTGCGCCGGTTGATCTTGGCCTCTAGGTCAATTACTATTCGTCCTACCTTAGACAGCTCCAAAGGCTTAAATCGTCACTCTATGAGTTGTTACGAATGACCAAAAACTATGATCTAATTATTTTAACAAGTGAAGAGATGTGGAAACTAGGAAATGCATTAAAGGGGAATATATACAACATGGAACACTGGAATTGCATAACTATACTAAGGATTCTAACAAGAGTTAAACAATCCTACTATAAAAAAGCTTAAATAACATAAGCAAACTAAAAACTAGGAAGGCTATTCTACAAAATCTAAATGGAAATCCGAAACTAAAAGGAATTTCTAAAGTGTAGATGTATTCTTGAGCATTTCTTCTCGTCCCTATCTTCAATACACCATGGACTATTTATAGGCGAAGTTTCCCTCCAAAATAGCAGTTAATTGGAGTCTCACATCATGTTTAGTCATTTTCCCATGTTTGCTGGCCCACTTAGTCATTCTCACTCCACATGTGTAACTCCCCTCATCGTGGGCCAATCCTAGCCAATCCCAATCGTGGAGTACCAAAGTCTTTTAACCACTTTTGACCAAGTCAAACTTCTAAATTCCCCTTTTGACATTTCCTGATCGATTCAAGGTCGATTGCATTATTCCCCAACACTCCATCAATACTCGAACTACCAAAAACCAATCCCAAAACCACCAGCAAACAGTCCTAAGAACCTGTAAAATCAGCCCCATCTCCCCAAGCAATAGCCATTACACAACTATCAAAAAACAGCAACAACTTCCTACGGCTTCATCGCCTCCATGCCACTATCATCTCAATTCCTCCCCTACTACCAATCAACAATAGCCTAGATAACCACCCAAGCCCAGCTAGACAACCTGCAAAACAAAAGCAAAACAGCACCATAAACAGACCTCATAATAGCCGAATGACTCTACCTTAACCATCCACCATCACTATCAAAATACCACTACCACAGAGCTGCCCATATGCACACGCAAAATCCCAACAGTCAGTCAGCATAATACCTTATCACCACCATCCAATTAGTCAGTTCCTCCTCTGCCCAATGCCATCACGTAGCAACCCACCAATTCACACCACCACCACCTCAATCAATCATCTAGCTCCCACGCATCACCTGCTCTTCGGAAAAGCCAACCCAATCATCACCAAAGACTAGTAAAGAGCACTAGTAAACCACCAGTTTCACCCTCCGGAATCACCTCTGTCTTCCCCTCTGCTCGAGCCAGAAAGAATCCCACAGCTTTCTCTTCTAATTGGAAGATATAATGGTCTCATAGATGAGATTCTTGGTGTTTATTAATTGATTCTTTTCTTTCTTTCTTTTCTTTTGATGATTTGAACAAGTTTTGGTGGGATCAGATTCTAGGTTGAGAGATTTGGGTGTTAATTTGTGAAATTAGATTGAAGTATGACTTAGAGGGATTTGATTTTTGCAACTGATTTAGGAGGGAGGGGGTGAGTGATTGACCAAAAAAAAGAGAGAGAAGAAATGGAGGGAAGGAGAAAGAAATACAGAGAGTGAAAAAAAAAAGAAAAAGAAGGAACAAGAAAGAAGGTGAGAGAAAGAGAGAAAGTAGAGGAGCGGAGTAGAGAGAAAGCGAGGGAGAGAATGGGTGAAGAAAGAGAAGATAGGGGCATAGTGTATGCTTTCTGATTAAGAGCCGATTGGGAAAAGGGGGAGTCTGTTACTGAAATCCGAGTTTATGAAATTTTGGAGTATTTTGCGCTAAAGAGAAAGAAAGCTAATCGGAGATTTGTAGACTTTCAGGGGAGTTAGCTAATTCAACGTTGAAAAAGTTGCTTGGGGAAGAGTTTTGACTTTTGACTTTTAGTATTATCCTCCTGTCCAAAATAGATCATGGGGTAAATTTGTTCTAGGGATTTGGTCCTTATTTTACATTAGTTTAATGTTTTTTTTGGGTGATTGAAGCATGGTTCGGGTTTTGAGAGTTCATTATGGTCTACATCTCTATTCATTTAGTTGGAATAATAGTGTTCCATTTCATTCTGTTTTTCTTGGGTCAGTTAATTAGCTTAGATAACAAAGTTGAGTTAATTAATTAATTTGGTTTAACTTAGTTTAGTGTTTTATTCTGGTTACTCTTAAGTACTATTACTATGCCCCGTAGACTTTTCATTGTCAACATTTTAGTCCAAAATTTTATGGATTGATCTCCAGGTTTATTTTTTTTCAATTAAATCTTAGTTAATTGTTATTTTGCACTAAAATTTACTACTTTGTCCCCCAACTTCACTTTAATTGCATCAGTAACCCTTAGACTTACGTGAATTTTTAATTTTTACCCCTTAAGTCTTATAAAAATTCATTTTACCCCCCTTCAATTGCTAGAAATTCATTTTTTTATCCTCATTGTTGCTGAAAATTCATGTCAATCCCTATAGCTTGCTGGAATTTTCATTAAGTTCTTATAGTTTGTTGGAAATTCATTTTAAGTCTTTATTGTTTGCTGGAATTCCATTTTAAGTCCTTATTTTTGCAGGAAATACATTTTAGTCCCTATAGTGTTGCTGGAAATTCATTTCCAGCCCTCAATTGCCATTGAATTTTTAATTTCAACCTTATATTGCTGGAAATTTTGATTTTCCCCCCTAAGTTTGCTTGAATTGCTATTTTGTCCCTTAGCTAGTTGAGATTTATAATTTACACCTTGAATTTGCTAAATTTACACTTTAATTCCCCAAATTTGTTGGAATTTACACGTTTTTATATTTTACTTTGTCTATATCATGGTGCCTTGATATTTTTATTCGTTTTGATTGCATTAGTACAGGGTCTTCAAAAGGAGGTATCCTCATTACTTTTTTTAAATTTCTCTTTATGTACTCCAATGTGTTCCTACGTGATTTTTTATGCATTTTCTTCACATGTTTTTTATTTTACATACTTTTTGTATATTTATTTACTTTATGCCATTTACTTTCAAATTTTATTTGGCAAAAATTTTAATAGATGGCTAGATTTTACTATTTTTGCAAGATTTTGTATTTAGACAGCTAATGTAATAGTTAGATTACTTTCTTCCCTACTTTTTTTAACAAAGATTTATATATTTAAATAGCAAGTGTAATTTATTTTCCCCCATAAAATTGTAGCTAAATCCCCCTGGTGTAATAATTAGGGCTATGTGCTTTTGTGTGTTTGCGTGTTTATATGTTTTACGACTTTCCTTAAGATTTTCCATCTAGATATCATGCTTACCTATTATGTGCTCTCACGTGCTCTTATATGTCTCTATATGTTTATTTTTTTTTTATTCATGCTTTATCATTTTGACTCATGTTTTATTAGTTTATTATTATTCCGTCACCACACTAGTCCAATGCTAGTTTTGGTCTTACTATTTACCCACTAGTCCAACACTCGTGGGAATCCCTAAAAAGGACTAGTCCAATGCTAGACTCTTAGGTCATTTAGTGATAGTTTCATTCGCGTGCATTTCATCGCATTTCACACATACTTTTCTTGTTTCGAATTTTTCATATTTGCATGATTTTTGGTATATTTTTTTATTATTATTATTATTATTATTGTCAACTTTTAGCATTTGACAGTGCATGACATCTATGTTACATTTCAGTTAGAAGTTAGGACATTTTGTGCTCTCTGATTAGAAATAGTTGTCTATTTACGTGGGAAGGAGTGGATTGACAGGCCGTTTCCCCCTCTGCGAGTAGAAAAATGTCAATCACAAGTTATTAGTCCCTTGTACCCATTATGTTCCATCCCCACCTTTTTTTATCACTTATTCTCCATACTATTATTTTTCTTTTCTTCTTGCATTCCATTTTGCATTTATACTCGTGACTCTCTCGAAATTTCGACTCGGGTTTCACAATTAATGTGATAATTTTGGCCAAGCCTCGACGAAACATTTTGACCTTCCTGATACTCACATTTAGATTTAGAATTTACATTTATACAGATACATCTAAAAACGAGATAGAATTTAGGAGTTATTTTAGGAAAATTTGATTAAACCTCACAACTAGTTTCCGCTAGGTTGAAAGGGTGTCTTAGGCATAAGTCTTTGCCTTCCCTTTTTTCAAATGTGACTCTCAGGTCTTCTTCTCTCATTCTTCAAAAACCAGAGTCGAAAAAGAGTTTTTTAAAAAATTTTTTCTAAAAATTTTATTTTTGTTTGTTAAATGATTTTTCGGGTGACTTGGTACACCCTAACTCAATACCAAGTGGCAACTCCATTGTTTTACAAAAACCCTTTTTTAAAATTAGTTGGCCGAAATTGTCACACTTTTAGTCTCAGCCTTATTTTATTTTTAAATACCATTTTTTAGAGTACACTTTTTCATTAAAAACCTAATTTTTTTTTCACACATGCATGGTTTTTTTCTAAAATACCTTTCTTTTCAAAAAGGGCCATTGGACCGGATTGCATTTTCGGGCCGCGACAGTCATGTGCCGACCTGTGCTCAATCATTTTGGGGCGCGACAAATTTTGGCGACTCTATTTTTATAACAACCCTTTTTCAAAATTAGTTGGCCAAAACTGTCACATTTTTAATCCCGGCCTTATTTTATTTTTAAATATCATTTTTTTAAAGTACACTTTTTCACTAAAAACCTGATTGTTATCGCACACGCACGATTTTTTTCTAAAATACCTTTCTTTTTAATAAGGGTCACCAAACCAGACTGCCTTTCGGGGCGCGATAGTCACGTGTCGACCCGTGCTCGATCATTTCGGGGTGCTACAGACTCTATCAGTCAAAATCTTGGAGACAATTTTGAAGCTTATATTACATGGACTGATTGATCTAAATTGTATCCACTAGAGGTAGTAGCACAATCAGTGCACTAGTGAAACCACGAGACGGTTGATCACCCATGAAATAATCATGGACAGCATTAATTAAATCGTCTTGTATTATATCTCAACAAGTTTGATAGAAACTAGCTCCAAATCCATTAGGACCTGAAGCACTATGAGCACTCATTGAAAAAACTACCATTTTCACCTCTTTAGTTGTAGGTAGAACATAGAGCATGTCATTTTCAACTTGGTTCACCAGTTGAAGATCAAAAAATAGATGCGGTTGTCTTCTACCTTCTCTTTCTGAAGTGAAAAAGGTGGAAAAGAACTCAATTGCTGAATTCTTGATAAGCTTGACATCTTCCAACCACTTCGCTACCTCAGTTTTTATTCTGTGAATGTAATTTGCACTTCTATGACCCCTAACTATGGAGTGAAAAAATTTTGTGTTTTCATCATCGGCTTGGATCCATTTAGTTGCAACTTTCTGGTACCAAAATTGACATTCTATGGCTAACTCCTTATTCCATAATGCTCGTCCTTTAGAAAGTCTAATTCTCGACTCTTCATCCTTTTGATTATCAAAATCGTGTTCCCTTTTTTGAGGGTTTAACTCCGCCTTTTTTACCCTCTTAGCAATTTTTCCCAAGGATCTTGCATTCCATTCCCGAAGTTCCTTTTTTGTATTCATTAGCTTCTGGTAAAACTTTTGCATGCCAACCTCAAACACAGCTTTCCCCCAAGCCTCCTTTCCATGAACCCTCTATGATGATACCAAGCACTAATGAATTTGAATGCAGATCTTCATGGCATCGAAGAATTGCAACGAATTAGAAGTAAAGCATGGTCAGATCTCCCCCTATTCAAATGAGAAACCCGAATATAATCACAAGCCTTAGTAAATCCATTTTTTATAACCACCCAATAGAATCTTTGCCAAACTGTACCATTAGGCCATGTATATGGTTGGCCATCAAATTCCAGTGAAACAAGACCACAATTAAAAGGGTCGAATTAAATTCTTCCATGTTCCTCTCATTCGTCGGAGATCCCCTCAACCTCTTGTCCGCTGTGGTGATGACACTAAAATCTCCTGTAGCCATCCAAGGTATATCTTCAACCATATTAATTGTTTCCATAGCTTGCCAAAGAGACCTTCTCCCCACTCTTGTGCATCTAGCATGAATAACTAAAAACTAGAAACTAACACCAAAATGAAAAATAATATTCACGTGCACCAACTACTAAGCATATTCAGTAAATTGTACTGTCAAATTGATACGCGCGGACGAACGTGGAATTGCTTGAAAGACCAAGTATGAATTTCGAACCTTTTCCCTTGGATGAACTAGACTCTAGAATCAGCACCAAAGCCTTGAACACGCAAGATGAACAACTCGAAAATTCAAGGAAGCTTTGAACCTCCTTATGGAACGAACAAGAACTCGAGGAATCAGCACCTAGAATGCTTGATCAAACCAATAAGGCAACTCTAAGCTAGGGTTTTTGAACTTGGAATCACTCTACAAGTTCGGGGGATGTTCTTAATCAGCAAAGAACGAAAGAAGCACTCAATTTGAGAACTCACAATAATAATATTCATCAAACTTATTCAAATTCGTAATAGTGTTTTGGCCTATAAATAGGCTTGCATAACAACTTGTAGAAAGTTCTAGAAACTTAACAAAGAGCACTAGTTGTAACCTAACACAATATGGTAACTTTCTACGAGGTTACAACTTGTAAACAAAATAGAAAACTTAACATAAAAGAATTAAACTTAAAAATTCGTCCAAAAATTGTTAATGGACTGGACACCTCCTTTTAAGCACCATTGGGCCTCCATCTTGCATCTTTAAAAGGCCTTCCAACAAGTCCAACTAAACCAGCACCTTAAAGACATGTTATGGACCACTTAGAAGCTTTAATTGGACCTTCTTTGAATGTGTATTTAATCCATAACCAATACATAAACTCTTGGCCAAATGAACACACTTGAATAACTTGATCACCAAGTCCATTGAGAGGCCCAAAGTCATAAATTACACCATGGTAGTCACAAAGCTTAAACGTTCCCTTCATGATCAACCATGATTTGATCTCATCTTGATCCAAACGAGTTGCTCCATGAGAATATCTAAGCATCAAGATTGTAAGCACTCCTAGGATCACATCAATCCCTCCTCCCTCGAAAAGATTCGTCCTCGAATCTGCGAGATCATATAAGCTAACATAAGTAACTAAAGGACTGATAGAAAAATAAACACCAATGATATATATACATGACGTATGAATTAGAATGCGAAACTCAATGCAAATTGAAACATAAGATGCAAGAACAAATTCTAACTTAAGAAGAATAAACATATCTAGATGCAAACTATCCCTAAAAACATGGAAAAGAATAACATGATTTCCAAAGTCTATGCAACCACAATTGGACTCAGAATAACAATTACTAACAAGATAAAATTTATGGTTGAACAAAGACTTATAAAAAGAATCTAAGTAAACATCACGTGAACTAAGAAAATGAGCATCATGTGAATTATGCCTAATAAGCCCTAGAATGCGAAAAACATCAGCAATCAACTCACTAGAATAATTCAAACGATGTAACAAAAACACACAAATATTGCATGATATATCACATAAAATAAACTGAAAATTGTCCAAAAATAAATGAGAAAACATAAGAAAGTCTTTTGGACAGATTGCACTAGGCGAATTTAGACATGCTAGATGCAAAACACAATCATCTAAACTAACAAAACAGATATTCAAGAATGAACTAATTTGCAATTTAAAATAACTAGAACAAGAAAACTTAGGCCACAAATCAGTTGAATTCATCATAGTTGTCAAGCTCAATATGGCATTTGAACTTGGCTTCAACTCCTTCACCACGATTTTGTCAACTCCCAAACTTCTTGAATGGCAACTAACTACAAAACAGCAATAATGTGGTATCTCTCCATGAGTATCAACCTGCAAAATTACCACAAAAATACTAAGAAAAGAGTTATAAAGTGAGTTAGTAAAGTATACTTCTTCTTTAGAATACATGGATACAAGAGTTATTGATCTAGCTAGCAAAACACTCTTGTTTTCTCTTTTCTTTGCTCTTGTGGAAGAAACACTCTCCTCACTCTTTCTACTTTGCACGACTTCCCTCTTATTCTTTTCCTCATTCTTCTCCTTAGCTTGCAATTGAAAATCCCTTGCAATCTTCAGTTGATCAGAATGAGCTTCGGATGGCAAGATTGGATTAAGAACAATCTTTTGTTCATTCCACTTAAAAGAGTAGTTGTTCTTGTATCCATCATATGAAACTCTTCTATCATATTGCCAAGGACGCCCTAAGAGAATATGGCATGCTTGCATTGGGGCAACATCACACCAAACTTCATCTTTGTACGTGCCTATTGAGAAAGTAACAAGCACACGTCTAGTCACTTTGATCTCTTCTTGATTATCAAGCCAATGAAGTTTGTAGGGCTTTGGATGCTCCACAGTCTCCAAGTGCAACTTATCTACAAATAAGGTACTAGCAACGTTAGTACAAGAACCACTATCAATGATCAAGCTACATACCTTATTGAGCACAGTACAGCGCGTATGAAAGATGTTTTCTCTTTGTAGTGTCTCCTCATCTTCTTTATGTTGCACATTTAAAGCTCTTCTAGTAACCAAGAGTTCACCACGATCACCACCAAAGAAGTTTTCTTCTTCAGTATCAGAACCTCCTTCAAGAGGTGGCATCTCCTCTTCACCATTCACTAGAAGTAACACTCTTGACATCCCCATTATCTAGGATCATCATAGCCCTTTTGTTTGGACAATTTGCAGCATAGTGTCCATAACCTTGGCATCTAAAACAACGTACCTCACTAAGCTTTAAGTTAGGCTCATTCTTACTTTTTGCTTGAGGCTTTGTGGAAGATGGTTCTTGCTTGACCCTCACAGATTGAATAGCTTGTTGAGAAGGTCCGCGGTTTTCTCTCTTGTCAAAGGAATGATTCTCCCATTGAGGTCGTGATGATGATGAGCCAAAGTTGCGTGGCTTCATGGCTTTAAGTTGCCTTTCAATCTTGATGGCCATGTCCACCAAGTCATTCATCTCCACATAGTGATGCAACTCCACACGAGATCTAATTTCAGGGTTTAGACCTCCCATAAACCTAGCCATCAAAGCTTCTCCCTCTTCATCCATGTTGGCTTGAATCATCAATTTCTCCAATTCTTTATGATACTCATCCACTGACATGGTACCTTGCCTCAATGTTTGCAACTTCCAATGGAGATCACGAGTGTAGTAACTTGGCACATACCTCTTCCTCATAATCTTCTTCATCTCAGACCAAGTAGCCACGGGTTCCTCTCCATATTTGATGCAATTTTTGTTGAGTTGATCCCACCAAATGCTTGCATAATCAGTAAACTCAACAACAGCAAGACGTACCTTTTTCTCCTCAGTGTAGCTATGGCATGCAAAAATATGCTCCACCTTTCTTTCCCATTCCAAGTAAGCATCAGGATCTAGTCTCCCTTGGAAAGATGGAATCTTCATCTTTATGCTCCCTAAATTGCCATCATGAGTTGGTTGGTTTCTCACCCTCCTCCCTTTGCGTGAGATTATTTCCTCATAGTCAGAATCATACTCTTCATGCTCACGAACATCCTCTTCATAAGTAGGTCTCTTGGAAACCCTAGTTTGGCCTTTAAATGCGGACTCCATGCCTTCTACTCTAGCATTTATTTGAGCCAATTGCTCTTGCATGGCTTGCCACATGGACTTCATATCAAAGTTTTGTTCCACACTTTCGTGAGACATGATGAATAAACCTGCAAAATAAAGTTAGTAGCACAAAATAATAATAGAAGAAAAATAGCCTTACCACTCCCTTAGTGTATACACTCAACCCTCGTGTATCACTCCAAGTATTTGTGGCTTTTTCCCTCAAATGTGCTCACCCCTAAGCCTTTTACCACTCTTGAGTAGCTCCTTTGTATGTCCTTTGATGAAAAGAACTAGCCCAACCTTCCTTGTAAAGCTCCAAGAAGTCAAACCACAAGAGTAAATGTAGAGGTCAAGAAAATAAGCTTAGAGTAATTGTTTGATCAAGAGAATTCAAGAAAAGATGGAATAAACAAGACTTGACTCAAGAAGAACACAAATTAGAAACCCTAATGTGTGGTATTCTTGTGTGAAAAATCTTGATTTTTAATGTACTCTTGAAAGAAAATAATATTCTTGTGTAAAAATAAAAACTACTTTCCAAAAATATCAAGCACACACAAGAAAACACTTTCCTTTTACCAAAAATTACTACACTTTCCTTTTTTCTCTTGCACACTCCCAATCCCCTACAATTTAGGACACTCCTATTTTTTCTCAAGAAGGAAACGGACTGCTCCCTTATTATTCTCCCAAGATGCACGCTCAAGCTCCTACTTCTTCTCACAAGGGAATGCGCCAACTCCCTATCTTTTCTCTCAAGAACACGCTTCCTTTTTCTTTTTCTTTTTTTTCTGGAAAGCCTCCAATATTTTTTTGTTTCTGCACCAAAATCACGATCACCTCCTGGTTTCTTTCTCCAAAAGAATGCAGCTCTGATACCAATTGATACGCTCGGACGAATGTGGAATTGCTTGAAAGACCAAGTATGAATTTCGAACCTTTCCCCTCAAACACACGGTTTTCTCCTATCTTTTAGGAAACTTTTTTCTTTGCCTTTAAAACACTAGAACAGCTCCTTTTCTTCCCTTTTTAAGATCAAAACAAGCTGGAAAATTTCAGAAAATTCATAGGTAATAATCTGCCAAAAATTCCAGCTAGTTCAAATTAATCAAGATTCAAGAATCAAGTTCAAGAACTTGCTCCCATCAATCCCAAGCAAGAAGCTGGTCCCAAAACTCAACTAAATAGCCCCAAAACTTCCAGAAAAACGTGCTAAACTCCCCCTTTTTAATGTTAAAACTTTCTGGAAAATAACCAGAAAAATTCGCACAGCACACAATGCAAAATTCCAGCAACCAATTCTTCAAGAAAAAGTGAGACTATTGATCAAGAAATTCAAGAACTCAATTTCCAGCAAGAAGTTCTTCAAGAAACAAAATTCCAGCAAGTACTTCTCTTCAAGAAATCAAATTCCAGCAAGTAAAAATTTCCAGAAAAATCCAAGAACTTCAAGAAACTTTCAAGAACAAAATCTCCAGCCACCAAGATTCCAAGAAAGTTGATTCTTTCAATCAAGAAACTCAAAAACACCCAAGATTCTTTCAAGGAACCATCCAATACTTTCAAGAAGTTCAAGAAACTGACCAAAACCTTCAAGAAATCAATCAAGATTGCTGGACAAGTTCAGGAAACTCATAAACTTGTTTTCTTTAATTCAAGAACTCACAAGGTAAGTTCAAGAACTTCAAGAAAACTACTCAAAACACCAAAACACACCAATAAACAATTAAGAACAGATTGTGCAAGGCTTTTTCTACTCCCTTCTTGCACGCCTTTTTTTTTTTTTTTTGCACGGCTTTTCTCTTAGGGTTTGTAGTGCACGCCTCTTTCTTCTTTTTTTTTTTGGTTTTTTTTTTATTTTTTTTTCCACCAAGAACAACACAAACGACCCAAAACCTTCAAGAAACTTCAATCCAAGGCTTGTTTCTCCAAAAATTAATTTTTCTTGAAAAAGTTTTAACACAAAAAATTCAAGAAACACCAAAAACAGTCAAGATTATAAAAAATCCACACAAAACCTAGAATTCTTGATTGAAGACAATCAAGAACAACTCTAAAACCTTAAAGAAAATTCAAGGAAAAATTATGCACGAATTTTTTTTTTATTTTTAAACAAACGTGACACAAAGAAGAAACACAAGGAAAGACACAAGTTGTTTAGCTAGGCACGAAGCACTTTGAAAAACAACTCAAGAGCGAATTAAAGAAAAATAAAAAGGGATATATCCAAATTTCTCCAAAGGAAAAATTGGATTAGAAAAACCTGGAATTTCAAGACTAGCTCTGATACCAATTGATACGCGCGGACGAACGTGGAATTGCTTGAAAGACCAAGTATGAATTTCGAACCTTTCCCCTTGGATGAACTAGACTCTAGAATCAGCACCAAAGCCTTGAACACGCAAGATGAACAACTCGAAAATTCAAGGAAGCTTTGAACCTCCTTATGGAACGAACAAGAACTCGAGGAATCAGCACCTAGAATGCTTGATCAAACCAATAAGGCAACTCTAAGCTAGGGTTTTTGAACTTGGAATCACTCTACAAGTTCGGGGGATGTTCTTAATCAGCAAAGAACGAAAGAAGCACTCAATTTGAGAACTCACAATAATAATATTCATCAAACTTATTCAAATTCGTAATAGTGTTTTGGCCTATAAATAGGCTTGCATAACAACTTGTAGAAAGTTCTAGAAACTTAACAAAGAGCACTAGTTGTAACCTAACACAATATGGTAACTTTCTAAGAGGTTACAACTTGTAAACAAAATAGAAAACTTAACATAAAAGAATTAAACTTAAAAATTCGTCCAAAAATTGTTAATGGACTGGACACCTCCTTTTAAGCACCATTGGGCCTCCATCTTGCATCTTTAAAAGGCCTTCCAACAAGTCCAACTAAACCAGCACCTTAAAGACATGTTATGGACCACTTAGAAGCTTTAATTGGACCTTCTTTGAATGTGTATTTAATCCATAACCAATACATAAACTCTTGGCCAAATGAACACACTTGAATAGCTTGATCACCAAGTCCATTGAGAGGCCCAAAGTCATAAATTACACCATGGTAGTCACAAAGCTTAAACGTTCCCTTCATGATCAGCCATGATTTGATCTCATCTTGATCCAAACGAGTTGCTCCATGAGAATATCTAAGCATCAAGATTGTAAGCACTCCTAGGATCACATCACAAATTGTCATACCAAAATATCCATATCTTCCCTCTAGCATGGACATAGATTTATCAAATTTCAATAAAAGATGAACATCTTCCAAGTGAGTTACATCAGACATAGGTTCAATTAAGACTAGCATGTGAAACATAATCTATATAAATGGCGTTGAGAGTCACATCGTCGAATGTTTCACACTAAGATATTAATGGGATCCATCATCATTGACAATAGATTGTTCAATTTGAGCCTGAAATCAAAGAATTTCTTATGATAATTGGTAGGGGGACCAACCTTTTTTGCAATTTTATTTAGCAATCAACATCTTTGGAATCAATCATAGTTGCACCGGGACAATCAACTTTAATTAAATTTGATTTTTGTAGCTTGACTTCCAGATCTTTCTAAGCTTGCTTAAACTAATCGATGGATAAAGCCTCATCCTTTAAATTGGCACTAGCTTCTATTTTACGTCATCTCTTGCTTTTCTTTTTGCTTGGTGAGGTCCAAGACTGAAGCTTAAACTAAGCACTATCATCATCCATACCCTCCAATACAGCGAATGTACTGTTGATCTCTTAAGCTTCGTCGTCTAACTTAGGATCTATAAGAAAACCTTCCTACACTTTTGTGTGTTCCCATGGACTTTGCAATTGAGTAAAGTCTTCATTTGTCTCTTTTGAAAGGTTGTTCTCATCTGGTTTGTCTAAGGCTTCC
The DNA here is from genome assembly GCA_024721245.1 of Mitragyna speciosa. NCBI lineage: Eukaryota > Viridiplantae > Streptophyta > Magnoliopsida > Gentianales > Rubiaceae > Mitragyna > Mitragyna speciosa. Next base: position 12,393,035 of record CM045561.1, read on the forward strand.
AATACCAATGACTATTGCAACGTCTCACCATGCATTATAAGCGCCTGTTCATCCATGATTTTTGAAGCAGTTGGAACCTGAGAATTTTGGCCTGATTCTATGTGTGAAATTTTCTGCTGCTGTGTTCATTCATGGTTATTGTATCCACCTTTTCTTTTTGCTTCTCCAAGTTAGTTTTCGGGATATAAACCTATTTAATCTTCCTAGCAAATTGACATTCTTACCCTACCGAAGTGAAGGATCTTTTTTAATAGTCTACCTTGGCATGTCCAATTCGAATGCAAAAGTTGCAAAAATTGGGCCAATCCTCATACTAGATCTTCTGCCATCTACCATATTGATCGCCTCCAATCCATAATTTTACTGCAGGCACTTTTGCAAAATCCATTTCTGTCACGCCTCGTGCCCGAGACGTGGCACTCGCCTTGCCCTAGACTACGCTAGAACACAAGGCTGCTTCCAAAACATATATTACTAAAACAAGTTAAACATAAGGGAAGAGCAATCATAACCAAATGATCTATTTCATTCATTCAAAATGAGTATTCACAGTACATTCATTTCTTCTATAACAAGAGAATTGGGATGCTACAAATGTACCCTAGCATAAACAAAATAATAGGGCTATACATTCATAGAACAAAAGAACCCTTTACAAAATATACCCTATCAGCAAAAGCTTCTAGTATAAACCTAACTCAAAAAGTCCAAGAGTCGGTCCAGCCTTCCTCAACAAAAGTCTCCTCCTCTACGATACAAAATAGTAAGTGAGTGACATGTCACCCAATAAGTAGTAGAGAATCACCTTGTGGCTTGAGGCGGTTATACATATATAGATTCATGCAACCATTAGCATTAAATGACTTAATTCATAAAGTACGAGGTAAGGCACATTCATTTCACAAGCACATATATCAAATGACAAATATTTCTAACGAGTTCAAGTAGGAAACCGACTAATGACCTTGGATATCCAGTTGTTAACTACAACCCGGTTAACACGGTCGATTACTGACTCTACCCGGTCAGTCCAGTCAAACAAAGCTAACTATCCCCGTTTAGCACAGTCAAACATCAAACATCAAATAGCAAATTAAGGAACTAGTCCTGTCATAGGTCATTTTACTCAAGAGCTCATTCCAACATCAATTTATCAAACACATTACCTCGTATAAATATTCCATATAACAAAACGTAAAAATAGCCCAACTCAAGCCAAGGAAACAACATTTAACAATTTAAAGTATTAGCGCTATGCATAGCTCATTTTGAATAAGCAAGGGATTCATAGACTACTTACCTCGATCCTGCCTTAATTCAAATAGGCAGAGTAAGAATAGCCATCCTCCTCGCCTAATAACACAAAGAACACTCAATTATAGATCTATTCTAACATCAATTCTAGAACAAAACATAATCTAAGGCCCTACACGAAAACTAAACGAAGCACAGAAAAGGAAAACAGGACAAATGATTCGCGCCCAAGGCCGGAAACTCACTCGCAGACTCAACACAAGCTGAGCTGCGAGTAGGCCTCGGATGAGCCGTGGCCGCGGCTCATCGCATCCGCGGGCTTGGCATTCGCGGGCTTGGCCACGGCACGGACAATGCCGCTGCCACGGATAGACTTAGCCTACCAAAGGATGCGGGCGAGCCGTGGGTAGACCAAGATGAACCGCGGCCATAGCTCACCCAGTCCGGCCTGCGGCTCGGCACCTGCGAGCTTGGCCCCGGCGTGGACAACGCTGCAGCCATGGACAGAACCAACCTAGCACTCTGGAGTCAAGCCGCGGGCACCCTGGCTCCAGCCGCGGCCGCAGCTGGCCTTAACAAGGCCGCGGTTCGACCTCCTGCCACACCTCAAAGCGACCAAAACTCCCTCCAACACAACCAAACACCTCCAAAGCCCAACCAACAGACATAACAACTTCAAAATGGCAAAACTTGACAAGACAAAGCAAGACAAAACACATGGAACCCAAAACATACATCCAAGACAATATACACTATAATCATACTATGCTTTTCTTAATTCCACCACTACTATCATGCATCCTCCATCAATACACCCATAACACACAAGTATAACTTCAACAAAGCATAAGAGCTCTACAATTCATATGCCTATCAAATTGCACCTTCTCACACAATGTAATCTACTCAAGAAAGAAGAAATTGCACTTAGAGAATTTACCTTGGGTGAGAGATTGGGTAGATGAGACAACACTTCCTCCCCTCGATCCCCTACTAGAAGAAGGCTCTTCAACCCCACCTTAGAGAAGAATTAAAGAGATAAGAGAAAAGGTTTAGAAATAATTTAAGTGGAAGACAAAGAGATAGAAGAGAAATGGGAAGAACAATGCCCTAAGCTTATTTGGGAAAAAATGTAGAGTTTAGAAAATTTCTTTTAAGTCCTCCTACTAAAGAAAATTAAGACACCACCCCAACTCATCAATTACAAAAATGCCCTCTAAAGGTCCCTAATATTACAATTTCAACAAATGCTCGTGTTAGGAATTGTCTTCTCAAGTCATAAGTTGCAAAATGAACCTAGAGTAGATTGCCCAGAAGAGCCCCCATTTGTGTATATATTTTTTGTTGAAAAAAAGAAGTGGTAATTCAGGAAAATTGACCCGCACTGGTACAATAGAAGCTTCATGGTTTGCATTGAAATCCAAAGCCCACTTGGAATAACCATTGGTATAAATTTTGTAGACACCACGTACAACGAACAAATAGACGAGCTAATCTTCTTCGTGAGTGGAACAGATCAACACATGACGAGCATGAAGAAGACCCATTGAACACTCTCCTTTCAACCCCAAGGAGATGAAGAATTTACGGATCACATCCATGGGTGGCAGCCAACTAAGGCTTGTTTGAAAAGTTCAGCCAATTGCAAAGTATCCTGCTTGGAAATCCAAAGTGTTGACAATCCTTTATGTGGTGATAAGCTTCCATAATTAGAGATCCCCGAAGGTCCATCAGATGATGCACCAATGATATCAACAAGGTTTTGGTTAATCTTGGACGTCCTTCAAGTGATGTATTTGGAGGTTTAAAGGTCAAGTGGTTTGGCAGTATGAAAGCAGCCATGGCAAGAAAAAATTGCCATTCTTGCTAGAAAAATTTAGAGATACCAGAAATCCTAAATTCAAAAACATGGGGGGAGGGAAAATTTTTTGGCACGTTTAAATTTCATTTTCATAATTAATTTCTTCAAGAAAGATGGAAACAGAATTTTACAAATTTTTTGCAAATTGCATTTCTGTTATAAATATCTAAGGAATCAATCATTGTGAATTTCTTAAAAATCTTGAAAATTTGATTTTTTTTCGTCCTGTATATTCTTGAATAAAAATTGTAGTTTTAAATTCTTTTTAAGGTTTATTCCTCCTTGTTGTATTCATCAGTTTTATCCGAATTAAATTTTCTCAGAGCCAATAAATACACCCAAGTAGTCAAATTTTTGCATAAGTTTGCATTTATCCTTTTTCAGAGAACTAATACGTCATTTTTGCCGTATTCCCCGCCCTCACATCTAACATTACACAAAAAATGATTCTAACACATATTTCATGCTACATTAATAAATTGACCTTTTGACTTGTATGTTCCTATATAAAGTCATGATCTTTGATTTCTTTCAAATGTTGTGTCCTGTGACCTCTTGGAGGTGCAATTTTTCAATCAAATATTTTTGGAGTCAATAATCTCTTTTGTACGGTTTATAGTCCATCTTTCTCGAAGAAATTTTGCATCATTGTGAGATAAAAAAATCTTTAGGTCATTTCTTAAATTTGATATTTTTGCATATTTTAACTTGTTTTAATAAATTGGCATCATACATAAACCCTAGAGGGAATGCCATTTCAGAAATCCTGTGATAGGAAAGTCGCCCTTTCGTCTTGAGTACATAACCCTAAAAGACATACACGTTTATATTTTCAGTATTATCCTGGCGGGTGAGACCTTAGGTAAGGTAATCTGATCAGATCATATTTTTGAATCAGCATGAGTTCCCAACGACGCATCAAGCAGATGTTGACAATCCCGCCAGAAGTCCAGAAGTGGCTGGGGCTCCTCCTACCTAGTGAGATCAACCAAGTAGCAGTATTTTTAGGACCCATTGGTGACTTTAAGGAAATAGAGACAAACGAATGTTTGGTAGAAGTTCTGATTCATCTGTAGGACCCTAATTGTTCAGCATTTAGGGTTAGAGACAAGGAATTGACCATTACAATTGAAGACGTAGCCAACCTACTTAATTTGTTAGTGGAACTAGATGACTGTGATCTTTCCATATGTTTCTGGAAAAGTCGAGTTCTGCCCTTTCGCAGGGTTGAAGGAGTCTGCAGTGCAAAGTTCTGATCAGAATATAAGCGTAAAGTTCCTATTTGATAGATTCGCAAACAAAGACAGGTTTGACAAGTATCTGAAAGATTTCACACTAGCATCCAATATGGCATGGGCACAAAAGAGAGTTTGGGTAAATGGGTTTTGTCATGACAAGTATTTACTTGTTTTCGAGAGAAGACAAGAAGATCAGTTTCAAGATAACCAAACTTATGTTTGATCTTTTCTCCGGGATCGAGGGTCAGAGAGCTTCCATGGTACCTACTGTGTTAGCAAATATATTCGTTGCCTGCACTAATTGCCAGAAAGGAACAAACTTCTTTCATGCATCTAACAGAATTCTGCATATTTAGGAAATGGAACATTTCAACAGGCACTCGTCTGTCCCTCACAGCTTGCTGCTGGTCGGACATAATTGGATAGTCACTCATCATAAAAGGATTGATAGAAATTGCCCAATGAGAACGGCGACAGAATGTCTAGACCTTTTGATGACGATACCTGATCTAAGGATCCAATGGGTTCTGGATTGGACAGATTGTATCAAAGCAGCTCTCCAAACTAAGTTGGCCGAATTTCATACCGCTACTGGGGACTCAGGGCATTGCGGCTTACACTTCAAAAAGATTCCTTCGACAGTTAGGGCGTATCTAGGGATTATTGCTGACACCTGATTTATCAGACTTTCTCATTATCTTTGACAAGGGAAGTTGTCCCACCAAGATTCCTAAAAGATCAGAACTTACAAAAATATGGGAAAGTCAGTGTACAAACCAAAATCTCCTGTTTGATGCGAAAAAACAAGGGTACTCCTGTAACCACTCCATAGTATGAGACGTAGCTCAAAAATCAAAACGTTTCAACAAGGCAAGTTGTCATTGATCCTGTCGAGGAGATTACTTGATTGAGAACGCTGTTTGATATGAAGGATCGTGAAATAATACAAGAGAAGCAGAGCTTCAAGAAGAAGGAAGAGGCACATGAGTCTGTCAAATAACTTTACACAAAAGCCAAGCAAGAGTTACGAGATAAGAAAAGGAAATGCTTGGAACTAAAAGACAACATCAATCATACGATGAACAAGTACTCTTGGGAGTTGGACCACAACAAAGCTCAGCGCTTGGAAGACCAGCTGAAGAAAGTTTCAGAATGTGTAGATGAGTTGACAGAATGATGTACTCTCTTGTATTGGGTTAGTAATGAAAGTAGTGAAGTGATTTTCTTTTAATGCTCAAGTTGTATGAAAGTTGATTCAAGAAATGAAAATGCCGTTTCTTTTGGAGCTAAAATTCATCCTGTTCAGATATTGAAAGGGGGGTCTCACCCTAAAGGATTTCATTTCATGTTAGGCTTACCCTTGGCATAATAAGGGCTTCCTTTAGGACATTCATCTGAATTATTCATATATTTGCTAACTTTAGCCTTTTTTTCTTTTCTTTTAAATAATAAATTTTGACAGTTCCAATAATGAAAGGACAGTTGAATCATGTTCTTCTCAAATATGAATTTCAGGTACGTTAAACCATAGCTTCATTTCAAAGAAGCCCTATTATTACCAGGTTTCGAAGTTAAGCCTTGAAACGTGCAAACATTAGTTCAAATCAGGAAATGTCTGAAAGACCAGCTCCGGCTATGTCAATGGATTTTTTTGCGTTGGGAGCTTAGCTAAGCCAGGTATGGGTAAATTCAATGATTTAAGTACAGAAATGGCATCACAGAGGTGTGTCATTGACCAACTCGTTGCGAACAACAGTAGTGGTGCCCCGACCAATCCTATGCAGGTAGCTGATCACCCCCTGAACAAGTTAATCAATTGCCTCTCACGTCCAATGTGCAAACTATTTCACTCCCGCCTTTAACCAATCCAATTGAAGAACTCTCTGCCTATTTCAACCATGACCTTCTACGTATGCGTCCGAACTTTGCTCAGACAAACCCGCCCAATTATCCCATTCCTCAATCCCATCCACAGATAAATCCAAATATCCTACTCAATCCTCAAGTACCTCATCACCATGCAGCAAAACCTTTTGTTTGGGATGTCATTTTTCAGAGAAGACTGGCTATAGATGAAACTGCTACACCTGTGGATAAAAATTTGCTTACGAGACTGGATTGGTTTGAGGAGTTCATGAAGAAAAGTCAAGGACTACACAAACATGACGGATTCAACTATGATGATCTTTGCCTCTTCCCTAACGTCCGGTTGCCATTGGGTTTTAAGACTCCCAAGTTTACTATATACGATAGAACTGGTAATCCCAAAACTCATCTCAAGATATTTGTTAACAAACTTAGCAAGCCAGTCGATGATGAAAACTTGCCCATGCGTTTATTCCCTAAGAGTCTGGAAAGAGATGCGTTAGACTGGTATTCTAATCTGAAACCTCGAGAGATAAGGACCTAGTTGGACTTGTCAATAGCTTTTGTAAAGTAATATGAGTTTAACTGCGAGTTGGCACTAACGCGAACTACTCTAGAGAGCACTAAGAGGAAACCTTCAGAAGATCATAAGACCTATGCTAAATGTTAGAGAAAGCTGGCGGCTAAGGTGAAACGTCCCATGAATGAAGAAGAGATCATTTGTACCTTTATTAAGGCACATGATCCGCCGTATTTTGAGAAAATGTTTCACAAGATTGGGAGCTCATTTGCTGCCATCATTAACAAATTGGAAGAGTATGATGAATTTGTCAAGGCAGGTAAGATAGTTAATGTAACAGTTTTGAAACTACAGTTGGAGGCTTTACAAAACTAGAATCAGAACAATAATGGGAAGAAGACCCCGTTTAAGAAGAAAAAGGGGGAGATTGCTTTTATTTGGGATCCAGGCCCGTCGTTTAGACCCAAAATCTAGAACCGTCCCTTATACGCTACTTTTTACCCCCAACCTGTAAATCCTCAGCCGGTTTACCACACTAATACACAGCCACATTATCCTCAATCTGGTAATCCAAACTATCCACCTCCATTCCTAGCACCTCAGCCAACCTTTCAAAATTACCTTCGTCCCCACTATAATCCAAGACCACCACAACAAAACAACATCCACATTACCTAATGATTGTGAGGTTTAGGTACTATCAAAATTAAGCAAAATTTACACAAACAAGTAATAAAATTTATAACCTAATACCCCTTTCCGCAAGTGCACGGGTCAATTGTAGTAGGGGAAGTATTAGGGTCGATCCCACTGAGGAAACAAGACTTAGCAAGTACCAAAGCTACTAACTTGCTCTATTATCTAGACAAATTATCAAACATAGTGGTGTGCAAGGCTAAGAAAATTCATATACTTGAAGTAAAACAAATGGAAGAATTTCACAAATACAAGTAAAAGGGTTTAGAATCCACTAATTGTCACTAATATGATTGAATGAACTAACTACCTTGCTATGTTAATCTTGTCTTGCTTAGGATTGCAATTCCATATGAAATCAAGACTTGTTTTCACAATGAATTGACTAGAGTTCAAATATTTCCATGATGAACCCTTGTGAAATGCATGAATTGTGGTATTAAACAACCTCAATCCACCTACTTATACCACTATTTGCATGTGTGTACAACATAGGCTTCATCTACCATTTTCCAATGTTATAAGCATTTCTTAATGTCAAATAACATCTAAATGATTTGCAATAGTTGATCAAGCTACTACAAATGTTAAACCTTGATAGATGAACAAGCAAATACAAGTTATAGCAAGTATAATAACATTCAAATCATATAATTAGCTTCATCTTACCCTAAGACAAGTATTTAGTTAAACATAACTTGTATGAATAACATATGATAGAAAACAACTCATAAACAAGTAAGAAATTAAAGAGCTAAGGTAAGAAATGCTCATTTGTTGGTAGAACATGACTCCAAAGCTTCATTCTCATTGATATGAATTGATACACATGAATCTCCAAGAGTTTTCTTACAAGTAATGAAAATTCTTCTAAACTACAAAGAAAACTACTACTATAATCTACTTGGGAGTGCTCCTCCCTTCAAGACTTGTTCTAAATGTCTTGCAAGAGCTCCCTATTTATAGACAAATTCACCCTAATCATCTCACCAACTTGCATGGCAAATTGCATGACAAGTTGTCTTTAAATCACAAAAAGATTTCCCTTGAATTTTGCAATGTTTTCTTGGGTGGTGCAATTGCAAAGAATCTTCAAAAAGTCATCAAAAGAGGCTGGAAGATAAGCTGCAAGTTGAAAGTGTCATTTTCTGGCCGACATGCATGATCCGCGCCTGGTGATACACGTCTGGTTAGCCGTGTATCTTCAGCTGCATATTGCTCCCAGAGAAAGTCAGAATTAGTTTTTTCTCAAAATACAAAAGTTGTAGCCCTTTGAATTATCTTTCCAAAACCACAAGAATCAATTCATTTGGATTTCTGGATGAAAAGATATGGCCCAAATAGTAAGACATGGTTGGAAGAGTTTTGTTCTTCAGTAATTTGGATTTTTGGCTTTGAATATGTAAGAACTGGATTTTGATGTCTTCATAAGAATTGTAGAGTATTCGCTTAGATTTAACATGCCACAAGAATCATCTCAATCCAACATTTTTAGCTCAAGTTATTGCCAAAATACAAAAATGTGTCAATGTTACCGACGTCTAGTTTTGTCCAATTCTTCACTTCCATTGCTTCTTTGCATTTCTCTTTTTTCTTGTTATGCCTTTTGCGACCTTGAGACCTTGTTGTGATGTTGATTCTTTAATTCTATGGTGAATTTGTTGATGAGAATTTCTCAAAAATTGAGCAAAACAATCCTCCAAGTTTGAATATAAAAGTTATTCTATTGAAATTCTCAATCCAATCATCCTTGAATCCGCTATGAATGTGATGATCTTTACTCCAATTGATCCAAATTGTGATTGAATATATAAAACCTGAAAGATTGTACAAAGATTGTGCATTAATTTGCTCAAAATATAAATTTTACTTCAAAACTATTAAAATCGGATAAAAACCCTAATTTTTGAGAAATTCTTCAAATAGAAGAAAAATTATGAAATTGAGCCATTTTTATATTAAAGTACTTAAAATGTATTAAAAACACACTAAAAATATATATGTAATACTATGCAAAAATAGGTAAAATTATCACTTGTCACCTAAAACCCATTTCAAACCAACAAAGACTAAGTCCAAAGGCCACCTCGAACTTACACCAATCTGGGCCGTCCCATCGATCAATTGTATGAGCAACTGAAAGCTGCTGGCAAAATTAGAGTGATTCTAGCAAGGGTTTACAACAAGGGTTTGCCTACAAGGTACAATCCTCAAACTATTTGTACATACCATTCAGGGAATTCCGGGACATTTTACAGCTAATTGTTGGGCCTTAAAAAATCAAATTCAAGGCATGATTGAATCCGGAGAGATTGTCCTTAGAAGGCAAGGAGAGCAGGGACCAAATGTAAACAAGAATCCTTTCCCAGAACACGAAAATACTATGGGAGTAATCACCACTGATGATGAATTTGATGATCCTGCATCATACATTGTAGATGAGTATGAGACTGAGAACATAATGGAAACTAATTTGATCAAGATAAGGAGGGAATCGAATGCTAAAGATTCATTAGTGGAGAATAGGGATGCTGTCTTAAAAGACGAATTGAAACAATCAGTGTTCGAGAAAGATGAGCCTTTCATGTTAGAAGGATATTTCGACCCTTTTGTTTTAGACTTGCCACCTTTTGAGTCGGAATGCACCAGATTCTGTTGTGCTTGAATTTCCTAAACAGATGCCTGTGAATAGTTTACAAGAAGTGCCCTGAATTATGAGGAGCCTACGCTGTTGATTGGAGATAAGAAATTAGTTGTAAGGAAGAAGTAAGCACTGTCACCAGGTCTGGGAGAGTTCTAGGAGATTATGAGAAGAATGTTCGCTCAAAACCCAAGGCAATTCTGTGCCACCCAAGCAACCCATATCTGAAAAAGATGCTTTGGATTTCTTGAGATTGATTAAGAGAAGTGAATATAAGATAGTAGAACAGTTGGACAAGGCACCTGCCCATATTTCTTTTCTGAACCTGCTTCTGACCTCCTGAGCTTGCATCGAGAAGCTTTGATCAAAGTGCTTAACGAGGCTCAAATCCCTAAGGATGTCCCTGGTCGACAAATTCTCTGATATGGTGGGTAACATTCTGGCTTCCAACTGTATTAGTTTTTCGGATGATGATTTGACCGCAGAGGGGATTGGACACAACAAGGCACTGTATATATCAGTACGTTGTAATAGAAAACTGCTGCCGAAGGGTTTTGGTAGGACAATGGATCAGCTTTAAACATTTGCCCATAGGGCACTCTTGTCAAATTAGGGTTATCTGATACTAAACTTCGTCCATCTACTGTCATGTGATAAGAGGTTTGACGGAACAATGAGGGAGCCAATGGGAGAAATTGATTTAGTTTAGAGGTGGGACCAGCCCAATTTCAGATTCCTTGTCAAGTTATGGATTTCTCCGAGTGCCTACAACATGCTTGTTAGGAAGACCGTGGATACATACCTCCAATTTGGTGCCTTCTTCGTTGCATCAAGTATTGAAATTTGTTATGAACAATCAGTTAATCACTGTATTTGCTAAGATGATTGTGCAATGATGATCAATGCCAACTCAAAAGGGAAGGACAGTGGAAAAATTTCAGTTTCTGCTCACCGGGTTGAAGATGTTGTCTTTACAGGATGGATTTCTAAAAATGAATCATTTGTGCCAGAAGCCACTGTCATGATGACTAAAGAGATGATTCCAAGAGGGATATGAGATAGGAAAGAGTCTTGGGCGAAATTTGCAAGGACTGTTGGAACCAATAGAGCTCCCAATGCAAAAGGACACATTTGGACTAAGTTTTCTTCCAACTACAAGGGATCGAAAGGACATGAGAGCTCGAAAGCTTGCCGAAAAAGAAGGAAGGCTGACAGGGTTGCACATTCCACCATTGCACTATTCTTTCACTCGCCCATCAGTGGTAATGATATCCGGTTTGGATGAGAAGGATTCCATTGATGAAATTCTATTGGTTATGTCTCAGTTGTTCGTAGGGGTCATTTGTGATGCTGAGCCATCTGGATCTTCTGAGTTCCCCACAATTCCTAAAGATGGCATTCAGAATTGGACTGCTAGTTATCTTCCCTCTCGAAGGGAATTTCTATAAATTTAGGGGATTGTCTTTCACTCGAATCTATGCTTAGATAGGGTCTCATGTAGAGTCTTTTGTTGGGTATTTATGTTACATTTTGGTTCTTGTCACTTTGTTTTGTTAACAGTTTTGTGTTAAAGTGTCTTTCATCATAAGCATAGGGCCTTAGAATGAGTAGTGTTTTGAGTATTAATGTGATCTTTTAATTCTTCAGTTATTTTAAATTCAATGAAATGGAAGACTCCCCTTATCGGTTTTCAACTATTTCTATTTTTTTATTGTATGTATTTGTTTTCTCTTTTCTCAGATGGCCATCAATAAAATCATTTGACCCTTTAGATGTCACTATTCTAGAAGTTGATGATTGTAATCTCGATATCTCTTACGAATTTGAAATCATGCAATTTGGCACTCAAAACGAGAGTGATACCGAAGAAGAATATGAGTCCTTTGTCAAAAATTCTTGAACAACATAAGAGAAACCTAAACCAAACTTAGAAGAAACAGAAGTTATTAACATTGGTACTAAAACAAAGGTCAAAGAAATCAAGGTCAGCATGCATTTGAATAAGAAACAAAAGCAAGAAATGGTGGAATTTTTTACTACATTTCAAGATGTCTTCGCTTTGTCTTATGATGATGTGGCTAGAATTTTCACGGACATAGTGGTTCACCAATTGTCAACTGATCCGAATATCCCACATGTGAAGTAAAAACCTCACAAGTTTAAACCGGATATGAGTCTTAAAATTAAATAATAAATTGTAAAACAGCTCAATGTCGAGATTATCATGGTATCTTATTATCCCATGTGGCTATCAAATCCAGTACCTATCCCAAAGAAAAATGGAGAGGTGCGAGTTTGCATTGATTATAAAGATCTTAACAATGCGAGTCCAAAAGATGATTTTCTGGTGCTAAACATTCATATTCTTTTGGATAATACCGCAGAGCATGAGCTCGTATCCTTTGAAGATTGTTTCTCAGGGTATCATCAGATTCTAATGGTGGAAGAGGATAGAGAAAAGACTACTTTTGTCACTCCGTGAGGAACCTTTTGCTATAGAGTAATACCTTTTGGATTAAAAAATGCTAGAGCTACCTACTAAAAAATGATGACTACATTGTTTCATGATATGATCCACAAGGAGATGGAGGTTTACGTGGATGACATCATAATCAAATCTAGAAAGGTGAAGGATCATTTGGTTGATTTGAGAAAGTTGTTTGAAAGATTGAGAAAATATAATTTGAAATTGAACCCTGCCAAGTGTGCTTTTGGAGCCCCGGCCGGTAAGTTGTTGGGTTTCATCGTTAGTAAGAAAGGTGTAGAAGTAGACCCTGCCAAGATTAAGGCAATTCGCGATATGCCGATTCCAAAAACTCAAAAAGATGTGAAGAGTTTTTTGAGAAAAATCAATTTTATAGGCAAGTTTATCGCTCAGTTGACTTCTACTTGCGAGCCTTTGTTCAAGTTGTAGAGAAAAAACGTGCCAATGGAATGGAACGATCATTGCCAGCATGTTTTTGATAAGATCAAGAACTACTTGCTAAATCCTCCAGCTTTAGTGCCATCTCAGCCTGGAAGACCTTTGATTATGTATCTATCCGTGCTTGATGAAGCCATTGGATGTGTTTTGGGCCAGCATGATGATTCAGGGAAAAAGGAACAGGCAATTTATTATTTGAGCAAGAATTTCATGGCCTATGAGATGAATTATTCATTCTTGGAAAGGTTGTGTTGTGCACTAGCTTGGGTTACTCAAAAACTCCAACATTATCTTCTTGATCACACTACTTACCTCATTTCCCGCTCTGATCCTTTAAGATATTTGTTGGAAAAATCGATATCCACTGGACGCATGGCCAAATGGCAAATGATCCTTTCAGAGTTTGATATTGTTTTCACCACACAAAAGCAGTAAAAGGACAAGCCATAGCAGATCACGTAGCAGAAAATCTAATAGATGATGATTATCAATCACTCAACACTTATTTGCTAGATGAAGAGATCCTGTTCGTTGGGGCTGTTGAAGACATGGATGAGTAGTACACAGAGTGGAGATTATTTTTTGATGGCGCTTCGAATTCTTTTGGGGTCGGGATTGGGGCCGTTTTGGTATCACCGGAACAAAAGCATTATCCTGCAACTACCAAGTGATGTTTTTCTTGTGCCAATAACATGGTCGAGTATGAAACTTGTATATTAGGGTTAAAGATGGCTTTGGAGATGGAGATCAAGGATTTGATAGTATTCAGTGATTCTGATTTGCTGGTGCATCAGACGCTTAAAGATTAGGCGACTCGGGATTCTAAAATCATTTTGTATCATTGTAGCCTACTCAATTTAGCTGCCAAGTTTAAGAATCTAGAGTTTCGGCATATTTCGCAAACTCGTAATGTCTTTGTCGATGCTCTGGCCACAATATCTTCCATGATTAAACACCTTGATGAGTTAGTAATTGAGCCTATCCAAATTCGGCTTCAAGAGGAGCCGGCCCACTATTTACGCATTGAGCTAGAATCTGACAGTCTTCCCTGGTTTCATGATTTGAAGGAATATCTAAAGAACGGATTTTATCCTTTAGGTGCTAATACAGTGTCTAAGAATTTTCTCTGAAGAATGTCTACGAGGTTTTTTCTAAATGGAGAAGTTTTATACAAAAGGACAAGTGATTTGGGTCTCTTGAGATGTGTCGATGAGAAAGAAGTAGAATATTTGATGAAGGAGGTACACAGTGGAGTGTATGGATTGCATATGAACGGACACTTGCTGGCCAAAAAGATTATGAGGACAGAATATTTCTGGCTTACCATGGAGCATGACTGTATTGAGTTTGTCATAAAGTGCATCAAATGTCAAATGCATGGTGATGTAATACATATTCCTCCCTCAGAACTCCACAGTATGACTGCTCCTTGGCTGTGCTCAATGTGGGGGAATGGATGTGATTGGAGCCATCGATCCCCAGCTTTGAATGGACATCGATTCATTTTAGTGGCAATAGAATACTTCACTAAATGGGTTGAGGCTGAATCCTATAAGCATGTGACTAAGAAAGTTGTGATTGATTTTACCAGAAATCACATTATTTGTTATTTTAGGGTGCCAGAGACATTGATCACGGATAATGTGAAAAATCTCAATAACAACATAGTGGACAGGTTGCGTGAACAGTTTAAAATCAAACATTGAAATTCAACCATATACAGACCTCAGATGAACGGAGCTGTGGAGGCTGCTAATAAGAATTTGAAGAAATCATTTGCAACATGGTTGAAACACATTGGGAATGGCATGAAAAGTTTCCTTACGCACTCTTGGCATACAAGACTGCTATCAGGACGCCTACTGGGGTAACTCCTTATGCTCTTATGTACGAATGGAAGCAGTTTTATCCGGACGGAAAGTCAGAGATTCCTTCTTCCCGCGTATATTGATAGGAGGGCCCAGTTGGACGAAGCTGAATGGGTTAGGGAGCACCATGAACAGTTATCATTGATTGATGAGAAAGCATTTGACTTGCTGTTTGCCATGGGCAGTGCTACCAGAAACGAATAGCCCGTGCTTATCAAAAGAAGGTCAAACCTCGCCAAGTTCGAAGTAGGAGACAAAGTTTTAAAATGAATTCTTCAATTCAGGAGGAGGCAAAAGGGAAATTCGCTTCCTAATTGGCAAGGTCCATTCATTGTCAAGAATGTATTATCAAGTGAAGGTCTTGTTCTGGCAGAAATGGATGGTCCAGAATTTTCCCAAATCATCAATTCAGACATGGTGAAAAAGTTTTACATTTGATTAGTAAGTTTTCTTTTAAAATTATTACAAAAAGAGGATGGGTTAAAGGCAGGCCTTCTTTCTTTTCCCTCGAACTATTTTCTTCCCTAGTTTTTCCTTTTGAGCCTTCAGAATCTAAAAGCTTCGTTTCATAACCCACTTGATGGTCACACCCCACACTAGGGCAAATTTTATTTATTTTTTCTTATAGACTGTTGGTTAAAAATAAAAAAAAAAGAAGAAGAAAAGAAAAACCCCATGAGAAAGCAGTAAACAGGGGCAAATTCAATTCAAAATATAAAAAAAAAAAGAGAAAGAAATGAAAGGAAATCCCATAAAAGCAAGAAATGAAAGTTGGGATAAGGCATTTTAAAAAATGTGACCTCAAGAAAATCAATCTTTTCACAAAATTCTGCTTTCCAGCCTTAAGATTTCAAACACCTTACCTGACCTCGTTACAAAAGTCGAGAATGTTACCGACCTCCGTCTTTATTTTGTGATAATTTTGAGATGAAAATTTGCAAATCAATATGGCATATGATGTTAATATATTTATCCCTAATCAATCAAAGGGAAGATTATCCTACTAATGCCAAATGACTTAGTGCCAATCTGATATGATGAAAAGCGAATGACCGTTCAAGACTTGAATGATTATTGCTTCTTTGTAAAGGCGAAAACCCGAAAGGGTGCTAGGAAAAAAATAAAAAAATAGAAAGAAAAAAAAGACAAAAAAAAAGAGAAAATGGGGTGGGGGAAAACCTTAGTGAAAACCCGAAAGGGCGCTAAGGTGGGAATCTTGTGCACATAAACGAAGCCGAATAAAGGAGGAGTGACAAAGCTGAAAGAGCTGGTGACTATGTTCGCTTGGGTCTTTCTCTTCATGGTTTTTCTTCTTCTGGCAATATCGAGCTTCTGATCGATGACATCCAAAAGGGTCAAGTGCGATATTCTTGGTCAAAGCCTAATTTCAACAAGTGTATATAAGTTGTTTAGGTTACCTTTGAAATTCTCAATTTATCTTTAACAAAAGTTATTTTACACTTACTTTCTTGCTGTGTTGTTTTCCATTTTGTAGGCTTTGGTTTCAATTACTTGAAACATGACGTTTGCGTTAAAAAAAAAAGATGATGGAATTAAATAAAGTTGTTCTTGCATTGTTCCCTTCATTTAGATTTGTGCTAAAGGACAATCTCCGTAATTTATCATGAAGTATCATAGCAAGTGATAATGTTTATAAGGCATAGCAAGAAGTCAACTAAAAGATATTGATGAACGGTAAAATCAGGATAGCTCGCAAGAGTGGATTACAGATTGGATTTTGACTCCCAGAACTCATGTTTATACGTTTCTCAAGGCCTGATAGACCTCATGGTGGCAGCACATTATCTAATCATGCTTCACTTCCCATCTACAGGTAAAGCTGCGAGTTCGGTATTAACACTTTGTCGAAAGGGTCAAGTTGGGGCAAAATTCGAATGAAAAAATTATTATTTGATTCTGATTTACACTGTGGCAAATTTTAGAAGGATTGATTTCAAATGGGTTTTGATACTTTGAACAAGGCCAAAGTTCGAAAGGGATGATTTCAAATTGATTTGAGTTTCATATATTGGGGCAAATGTTTTAATGAAAATTTTGGATTTCAAAGTGATCTTGATGCTTTATGCCTTAGATAGAATTTTAGAAAGATTGATTTACACTGGGGCAATTTTTCGGAAGGATTTATTTCAAAAAGGACTTTGATGCCTTATAACATGGCATATTTTGATTGGAATGATCTCAACTTGGTTTGATTATCGAGATAAATTTTGTAAAGATTGATTTTTGACAATGATTGAACACTGAGAGAAAATAGGGATTCATATTGGACGGTTTCACATTGCTTTGTAGACTGCTTTCAACATTTTAATATTTTTCACAAATTTGTCCAGCAAACTGAACATTTTCACATTGCTTTGTAGATTGCTTTCAATATTTTTAATATTTTTCATGAATTTCTCCAGCAAACTAGACCTTCACGTTTAATTTTCTTGTACTCATCCCAGCAAATTGGGTGCATGTCCAGCAAGCTAGACCTTCACGTTTATTTTTCAGGTTTGGCAAACCAAACTTTACATTGCATTTCACTCCAGCAAATTGGATGCAGGTCCAACGAACTGGACCTTCACATTTAATTTTCTTGTACTCACCCCAGCAAACTAGGTGCATGCCTAGCAAACTGGACCTTTACGTGTATTTTTCAGGTTTGGTAAACCAAACTTTGCATTGCATTTCACCCCAACAAACTGGGTGCATCTCCAGCAAACTGGACCTTCACGTTTAATTTTCTCGTACTCACCCCAACAAATTGGGTACATGTCCAACAAATTGGACTTTCACGTTTATTTTTCAAGTTTGGCAAATCAAACTTTGCATTGCATCACACCCCAGCAAACTGGGTGCATGTCTAGCAAATTGGACCTTTACGTTTATTTTTCAGGTTTGGCAAACAAACTTTGCATTGCATCTTACCCTAGCAAACTAGGTGCATGTCTAGCAAACTGAACTTTCACGTTTATTTTTCAAGTTTGGCGAACAAAACTTTGCGTTGTATCTCACCCCAGTAAATTGGGTGCATGTCTAGCAAACTGGATCTTCACGTTTATTTTCTTTGCATTCACACCAGCAAACTGGGTACATGTCCAGCAAACTGGACCTTCATGTTTAATTTCTTGCATTCATCTCAGCAAAACTAGGATTACATTTGTCCAACAAATTGGATGTTTTCATATTTAATTTCTTTGCATTTCATCAATCATAACAAACTAGGATCACACGTCTCTCCAGCAAATTGGACGTTTCATCTTTTATTTTAATTTTATTTTTTTAAGTCAAGCAGCCCAATTTTATCACTTGTGTCTGAACTACGTTTTACCTAATTCCCTTTCACCAGGATACGTAGGCAGCTCTTGGGGAGCTCGGTCATGTATTTTTCTATATTCTTTGGTCATTAGTTTACCTCTCATCGCATTCTCACATTATGCATGATTAGATGTTTTGTTTCTAGCAGTATTTGTTTTCACATTTGGATGAATCAAAATTTGGTGTTATCTACGTCTTTCTCTGAAATATTTACGAGATTCCTGACAAAGAGGGGCAAACTGCAGATACCAAATTTTGACATACCATTTATTTTCAAACATTGGGGGGCATGTTTACATTTTTTGGGCCAAATTTTAATTTTTCAATAATCTTGGGGACAAAATAGTGATTTTTATCCGTAAATATGTTTCTATTAGGTTGGGGGTTTTAAATTCATATTTTTACTTTCATACGAATTGGTTAATTTTTTATGATTTTTTTCGGATTTAATTGGTATTCTTTTTATATTTTGTCAGCACAAGGGCAGTATGGTAATTTCACCTCACGAACACCATTTTACCTCATTTTAGGTTCCAAATTTATTTTTCTAATTCTTTAAGCACATTTCTAAATTTTCTTTATTTTTTCGGAGACGATTGCCATTTCTTCTGTAAATACTGCATTCAAGGGTAAAATCGTCATTTTACAGTTTAAATTCATTTTTCATCAATTTTGAGTCATAAATGCATTTCCTAGGGTTTTAAGCTTAATTTTAATTTTTGGTAATTTTTTTGAGGTCAATAGTTATTTTTTAATATATTTTTGTTGTCCAAGGGCAAAATCGTTATTTTACAGTTTAAATTCATTTTTCGTCAATTTTTGAGTCATAAATGCATTTTCTAGGGTTTTAAGCTTATTTTTAATTTTTGGTAATTTTTTGAGGACAATAGTTATTTTCTGTGTATTTTCATTGTCCAGGGGCAAAATCGTCATTTCACACCTCGAGCACATTTTTTATTAGCTTTAAGCTCTAACTTTTATTTTGAAATCTACTTTGAATTTTTGAAAAATTTTGGAGGTAAGTGTCATTTTTTTGTATTAATTTTTTTGGTTAAAAATATTTTTTTAAATAAAATTAGAATTTTTATTACCGATGGTGTTTTTGTTATTTTGTAGTATTCGTGGTGACCAAGACAACTGACCCTATAAATACCCCCCTTAAATCAGAAAAAACAAGGAGAAAAATTGAAAACCCTAAAAACACACTCACTTTTTATTCCCTAAAGATCAAAACAAATAATTTTTCATCAAAAAACACACTACACAAAACAGCCGCCGTTCACATTTTGGCTTCCACTATTCATCTTCATCAACGACTGGGTGTCACTATTCATCATTAGACCACTTTTGAAGCTTGAAACGTATGTTCGTCTCTTTATTTTTATTGACTTTCTCTTTCATTTTGTAGACAAATCTGATTTGTTTTGTATATTTGTTGGGAAATTTCATTTGAGCCATTAAATTCTCTTTCTGTTTTAGTTTTTCTAGATTTTTTTTAGTTGTATTTCTGGGTTATGTTCTTATTCTTGAGTGGCGTTCTTTATCATCTTCAATCTCTCCACTGTCTCTCTCTTCCCTCTCTATCACTATCACCAGAATCCCTACACTATCATCATATGTACCACCAAAACCGCCGTAGCTCCACTATTTTAACCTCACATTACCACCCACTAGCAAAACTTCAGTTACTGCCTAAGCCTTCATCACCAATGGTCAGCCATCGCTACCGGTCCCTTCTCAATTAGCCCAAAAACACCTCATCAGCCCCTGACCAAACCTCCAAGCCCTAAACTCCACTGAAACCTCAATCATAACCCACAGTCATCAATCCCACCCATTAGCTCCACCGTTGGAAACCCACCGGTCCACCTTCATTTCCAATCAACTACCCGTATCACCTGCAAAGGAAAACCATAGAACCAAAATAGTCCAGCAATCATCAAAGTCATCAACATCCAACCCCCAAAAACCCAGTCACGACCAAATGCCAAGATCAATCCTCACCCTAGAAATCATCATTTTCTCCAAGGAAAGCGCCATTAACACCACCCGTAACTAGCCATGGCCTACCCCAATTCGGACCCTAGTCTCCACAGCCTCCACCGCCACAGAATTACAACCAAATCCTACTAATCAAACCACCAAACTAGAAGGCCAATATAAGCCCCAATCACCTGAAACCAGCACAAAAACCACCACATCACAACTAACCTCCCCAACCTAATACTCAAAACATAGCCCTCCCCTGTCACCAATCTAGCTAAGGCAGGCCCCCCTCAAAATCGCCATTAGTCAGCCCCAATTCATAACCCCCCTTACTGCCGTGCCATCCTTTCTCTCCCCTACCACCTAAACCTGAAGCCAACCATACCACAAAACTTTCAGCTAGCCTCAATTACCTACAAGAAAACAACATAAAAACCACAATTGTTCCAGACCCACCAAAGAGACCCATAGCAAGACCTTCATCACCACTTGCCCAAGGTCAAAATCCTAGCTGTACCCAAATTCAATGCCCAAACACTGCTTGCAAAGAAAACAATTCGACTCAAACAGCCCACAACACCTGCTTCAGTTGCAAATTAACTCCCATCACTACTGCCCCTCCAATCACCAGCACACACAGCTGAAACAACGCCAACAACCCAAATCACACACACACGACACAAACCTTATCACAGTTCTATCTCTATCTTATTTCCCCCTTTCCTTGTTGTGATTTTGGGAGAAATTCTTGGGGGGGTCCTTGATTTCTGTTTCAATTTGTGGGGGAGTTAAAGAGAGAAAAACAGATTGAGGAAAATGATTCTCTGGTAGATTAAAATCGAGAGAAGTGAGAATCGACAGAGACAGAGAGAGATGAGAAAGGAAGAGAGGAAATGGAGGGGGAAAGAAAATAGAGCAGTTCGGAGAGAGTGAGTAAGAAAAAGGGGGGATTTCGAGTCGGAGAGAAGAAAGAGAGCAGGGGAGAAAGGCAGAGAGTGAGAGAGAACTAGGAAGAAGAGAGATAGGAAGGAAAGTAGGGGAAGAGAAAAGCAGAGAGTGAACAATGTTAGTGTATGCCCTAAAACCAAGTTAGTTTTTGGGATTTTTATTACGCTTATTTCGTGTTATACTTATATATGTGGCATTTTCTTTGTCATTTAATACTTGTTATATTACTTGTTTATTTGATAAAGTTCATAGAATATTAACTGTGTATAAGAGATTGTAAGAGTTACAATGATGAGACTCTTATTACACATTAAGTTATATTCTTAAATATCCCTAGTCGTAGTATTAATGAGATTGGACATCATTAATATGGGAAGACTAGCACATACTTTGCCTCTACTTATGGTAAGTAGTAGTTGATCTCGTCAACTATGGTGTGTGACACCTAAGCTGGTATGTGGATGCTTGTTAGAGAACAAGTTCATTGGATTGATCCGCCAAGAGTTACTATTCATAGTGCTAATGAATTATACTCTTAATGGCAATGGTGTAAGTGATCCTTAGACTTGAGATTACCATAGTATCTTGAGTGTGGATTGCTATGCTTTGACTCTATTGCTCGGTGCTCGTAAAAGAGTAGCCCATACGGTAGAGATTGGGTATAGTATGAAGCATGGAAGGATAGTGAGTAATCGATATAGGATTCACCACTCCTTATTATAGGAGAGTATATCCCGGATTGGCCACTTGTTGAAATATGACTTAAAGAATCTTTTGCGCAAAAGTGAAAGTATGACTTGAAAGAGTTTCAAGGTTATACTTTTATGGAAAGTTATATTTCGGGAACAAGAAATCGTTAATTAGTCATTTAAAGAGTGTGCACTACACTCTTGGACTAATTGGGATATAGTGTGGTGAAAGGATATTAATTACACGGTAACATTGTCATTGATAGGTGTAGTCTACCATATGACTTTCCTATTCACTTGGGTGGTCATGATGCATTGCTAGACGCCACTCATGATCTATAAGTGCAAATTAATTAATTAGTGAATTAATGATAAATTAAAGTGTTAATTTATCTGGCTCTTAATTAATTAATTAATGAGTTATAATTTGTACTTATTGCCAACGTGAATGGAACCTAATGGGTCACACACAATAAGAACATGGTCTTTGGGTTAAATTGTTATTAAGATAAGTATAAGATACTTATGGGGTTAATTTATGTGATAAATTAACTTAAAGGACTTAATTATAAATATTCTAAGTCTTGATGGAAATTAGTTTCCTAAAAGGAATTAAGAAGCTATTTGGTTTCCTTTTGGAATTGGTTTCCTAAAGGAATATGATTAGCTTAAGGTAAGCTTCCTAAACCTTCTTGGTTTCCAATTGCTCTTGTTTCCTTAAAGACTAGGATACTACATCTATAAATAAGTCTATGCCTTGACTCTTGGAAGATTGATGAAACATAACACAAAAATTAGAGAGAGAAAAATTGAGAGCTTGGTGGCGGTTTTTCTCTCCAAGAAAAACGCCACACCTCCTTCCCTAATTGTTAGGGTTTCAACTTCTTTCTTCTTCTTGTGTTCTTCATGAATCATTCAAGGGAGCTAGCACTCAAAAGGCAAGGCAAGCAAGCCCAAAGGTTCCTAAAGATCATGTTCGTGTTGATACCGTTGGAGGCTCGACACTTGGAGGGCTTTTCATGGTAGATCAACACCTTCATCAAATAGGATCTTGCCCTTTGAAGCATAGAAACCTTCTATGCTTGAGGTATTTGTGCTAAACACCCTTTAATCGTATAGATTACATCAAAGAGATCCATGGCTAAGGTAATAAAATTTTAAATTTTCCGCTGCGTTACTCCCCTTATTACCTTACAAACAAGAGAGAGAGGAATAGATTAGAGAGAGAGGGAGAAAGAGGGAGAGGGAACGAGAATGAAGATGACCGATTGGGGGGGTGGGTTTGATGAAGATGGTTTGGGGTTCTTGTTAGATTCTGTTCTTTTTTTTCATAGTTTAAGTTTGTTTGATTTAGTTTAATTAGTTAACTCATTTAGTTTAATTAGTGGGTTTGTTTTCTTTTATTTGCTGATTGTAGTTTAATTAAAACTTAATTGGTTATTGACTCTGCTAATGCTAGCTTGAAATTAGTAATTAATTTGGATAAATAATTCATTTATATAATTTTGCATGTCTATTTGTCTTAGATAGATTAATATATTTGCGTTCAAGCCCTTGCTCTTCACTGGCATTATTGATAGGTCGTGGATTATTTTTTTATTATTGCATTTAAGACCCCCCCTTATTTACAGATTGACCTCCTCAGTTTTTATGTCCATTCAATTAGGTCCTGCAATTTATGTTTTTGCCCCACTTTTGCTGTAATTTATTATTTTGCCTCGCAATTTACTTTAATTTTTGCACCTTTACCCTTAGACTTGTGTAAATTTTTAATTTTACCCTTCAAGCTCTTAGAAATTCATTTTTAGTCCTCTTAGTTGCTAAACTTTACATGTTTATCCCAATTTGTCCAATATTTCATATTTTATGCTTTATTGCTTTATATTGAGATATCTTGACTTGTGTGTTCATTTTCTTAAGCATTTGTACCAGATCTTCAAAGAGGTACCCCTACTACTTGTTGAATTTTCTTTATGTGCCCGAATGTGATTTTTATGCATTATTTATTTATTTATGATTTGTTTCTTATTTTACATACTTTTTGCATATATACGTATTTAAGTTATTTAATTTTGAAATTTTATTATTTTTACAAAAATGTAATTTTTTGTATTTAGCTAGTCAATGTAATAGTTAGATTATTTTTCTCATCTGTTCTTGCAAAATTTTGTATTTTAGATGGCAAGTGTAATAGATAAGTCATTTTACTTTTTCCCCCTTAAAATTATAGCTAACTTCCCCAGTGTAATAGCTAGGGCTTGTGTGCTTTTGCGCGCTTACGTGCTCATTTGTTTTACCGCTTTCATTAGGATCTTGCATCTAGACATTATATCTATGTGTTATGTGCTCCTACATAACTTTATATGTTTTTATATGTTTAATTTGCTTTTTTAATTCATGCTTTACTATTTAATCCATGTTTTATTAAATTTGTTGTTCTGTCACCACATTAGTCCAATGCTAGCTGTGGTTTTCTTGTTTCCTTGCTAGTCCAACGCTAGTGGGAATCCCTTGAAAGGGGCTAGTCCAATGCTAGACCCTTAGGGCATTTTAGTGCTAGGTGCACTCGCATGCGTTTCACATCTCATTTCACACACTTTTAGTTTTCTTTCCATTTGCATGATTATTATTATTATTATTATTATTATTATTATTATTATTATTATTATTATTTTGACACATCTTTAAATGCATGATATTTAGGTTGCATTTCCCTTAGACTTTTAGGGCATTTGTGTGATCCGACTAAAAATAGTCGTCTACTCACGTGGGAAGTGGTGGCATACATGCTATTCTCCCCTCCGTGAGTAGAAAAATATCAGTCACGAGTTATTAGTCTCCCGTACCCGTTGTGCTGTATACTCACTTTTTCGACCACTTATTATCTATATTACTCTATTTCTTTCTTTTCGCATTTCATTTTACATAGACACTCATGACTTCCTCGAGGTCTCGACTCGAGTTTCGCAATTAATGTGATAATCTCGACCAAACCTCGACGGAATATCTCGACTCTCTCGATATCCACACTTAGATTTAGGATTTGCATTCATTTAGATACATCCAAACACGATAGAACTTAGGGTTAATTTAGGAAATTTTGATTAAACCTCGCAACTAGCCTTGGCTAAGTAGAAAGGGTCCCTTAGACGCGAGCCTTTGCCTTCACTTTCTTCAAATGTGACTCCCAAACCTTTTTCTCCTGTTTTTTGGTAGACTGGAGTCGGAAAAGGGTTTTAAATATTTTTCTTAAAAATTTTACTTTTATTTTGTTAAACGATTTTTCGGGTGACTTGGTACACCCTAACTCTATACCAAATGGCAACTCCATTTTTTAAAATAAAACCCTTTTTCAAAATTAGTTGGCCAAAACTGTCGCACTTTTTAGTCCCGGCCTTCTTTTATTTTTCAAAATACCATTTTTCGAAATAAACACTTTTTCAATAAAAACTCAAATTTTCTCACACACGCATAGTTGTTTTTTGAAAACTTTCTTTTCAAAAAGGGTCTCGGACCGGACCGTCTTTTCGGGACGCGATAGTCAATGACCCCACCGCGTGTCATTTCGGGGTGCGACACATGACACTTAAATTGCATTTTGTGTACAATTTGTAGTTCATTTGCTTGTTTAAACTAGAAGAGTTGCCCTTCTTTCGCAAAAAATAGGCAAGTTTGGCTTTCTCTAGGCCGTAGCATGTCATTCACTCCTCCAAAAGTAGGAACAGCAAACACGAGTCTTAATCTTCCCGACCAATTATGTTGCATTCCCCATTTTTTCGATCACCTATATCTACATTATATTTTCCTTTTCTTGTTTTACATCTCATTTCGCACCATACTCCTGACTCCTTCAAGGTACATTTTTGGTTTGCAATTAATGCGATAATCCAGATTAAATCTCAAAGGGCTATTTTGTTCCTCCCGACATCCCATTAGGTCTAGGATTTACATCCATATAGTCACATCCAAATGCGATAGAATTTTAGGGTTATTTTAGAAAAATCTCGATTAAACCTCGCAACTAGCCTCAACTATGAATAAAGGGTGCCTTAAGTGCAAACATTTGCCTTCTCTTTCTTCAAATGTGACTCTCAAACCTTTTACTCTCATTTTTCAAAGGCACAGAGTCATAAAAAGGGTTTTTCAAATATTTTTCTAAAAAAATTATTTCTTAAAAGGTTTTTCGGGTGACTTGGTACACCTAAACTCAATACCAAGTGGTGATTCCATTTTTTATAAGACTCTTTTTCGAAATCTTCTGCCAAAGCTGTCATATTTTAAAGTCCCAGCCTTGTTTTATTTTTCAAAGAAGAAAAAAATAATTTTTTTCTAAAAAACACATTTTTGAAAAAACCAGTTTTTAAGTCCCCGCCTTATTTTTTTTTTTCCAAAAAAGTAAAAAAAATAAAAAAGAGAAAATTATAATTTGGGTACCAAATGTTTGGGACATTGGCATTTTCAGTCCTTAAAGTTTGGACAAAAACAAATCTAGTACCAAATGTTTTAATTTTTTAGCACATTTAGTCATATTGATCAGTTTTCTCAAAACCTTATTGGAATCTAGTCACGTGAAACTCATGTAACGGTTACAAAAATTTTCTCAAAGATTTAGATTAAAGAAAAAATTTTAATTGGCATAATTTGTAGTTAAAGGTACTAATTTGAGTTTGGATATGATAAATAAGCAGATAAAACTGAACAATCTGCCTAGATAGTGCATTCATGTGTGTGCCTTTAATTACAAATTATGGCAATTAAAATTTTTTTAATTCTTTTTGAAAATTTTTGTAACTATCACATTAGTTTCACATGACCAGATTCTGAAAAGATTTTGAGAAAACTGATCAATAGGACTAAATGTGCTAAAAAATTAAAACATTTGGTACTAGATTTGCTTTTGTCCAAACTTTAGAGATTGAAACTGCTAATTTACCAAACATTTGGTACCAAAACTACAATTTTTTCAATAAAAAAAATACTTTTTCACAAAAAATCCGATTATCCTACTTAGTTTTCCCAAAAGAAACTTTAAAATTCAAAATAAATTTTTGGGGTGACACAGATTTTGGCGACCCCACTAGGGATCACTAGTGAGTCCGAACAATAAGTCTAGTCATCTTTTCCTTTTTAATCCTTTCATGTTATCGCATTTGGATGTTTAGGATTGCATTTTTTTTTTCAAAAATTTCCTTGCATTTCACACACGACTTTATTCCTCGTTATTCGTATTATTTGATCGAAGATTTCTTTGCTTATATTATGAATCTGAATTACACGCTTGCATTTGGGGGGTCAGTCACCGTAGAGCCTCTCGCGTGCTTGGTAGTGTTATTCCCTCCTCTGGAAGGGGCACCATCATATGTGCATATGATTATTTTTTACCTTTTTTTCCTCTTTTTGGTGGTTGTTGCACCACTCATCCCTATTACGATTAGGATCGATTTGCCTAAACATGCGGCCATTGCATTCATGCATGAAGTGGTGTCTAGCGGATCACTCAAACCATCGATTTGGGACTGTTAGAATTGACGAAATTGCTACTTTTGGGTCCCTCAATCTAAAGGTTCGAGAACTGAAGCCTTATTGAGTCTAGATGCATTAATGAGCCTAACCTTATACATCCATCTAGAATAGACTATGATAGAGTCTTTCTTACCTTGTTAGGTATACTATGCACGAGGGGAGGGAGTTTCCACTTTGTCTTCTTTTATCTTTGTTTACCATTGGTTAATTCAATGTGTTATATACGATTTGTTAAATAAACTACCTTTATTTTCTTCTCTTTGTTCGCATTCATAAGCAAAAAATAATGAGCTCTAGCACAACACTCTCATAGGAAACCAATCCACTTTTGACATATTCAAATTTTTATCCTACAGTTAATTCTTCGAGAAGATAGATATAGCATATTTATAAATTTTTACAAATTTCACTTTCTTTTGCAAAGAAAAACACTTGTGAGTCCAATCATTGTAATTTTTTTAAATCTCGAATGTCCAATTTTGACTTGTATACCCTGAATATAGTTGTAACCCCAGGTCTTCTTTCAAAGCATTTTGTTCATGCTTGTTGTACCTAGCAGTCTTGTTGATACCCGATTTTTCTTAGAATCAATGAGTAACACCTTGTATAATTCATGTTCATCCTTTTAAAGAAGGTCCACATTATTTTTTACTCATCCCACAAAAAAGAGTGGTTTTAAAAACGTACGTCAATTTTGGATTTTGTGTCCAGTTTTAAATGAACCAACATCGCGTATGATTTTGACTTATGTATCCCTAGATAGTTTATCATTTTTGGCCTTATTTAAATGTTATGTTCAGTAGCCTCATGGAGGCTCGATTTTTACTTCAGTTCACTTCCAAATCATCTGTTGAACTTTTTCTTCATTTTAGTTCCAACTCGTCCGTTGGACTTTTATTTCAGTTTATTTCAACTCATCCATTGGATTTTTATTTCAATTTTATTCCAACTCATCTAGTGGACTTTTATTTCAGTTGATTCCCACTCATCCGTTGGATTTTTATTTTGCTTCAGTTCCAACTCATCTGTTGTATTTTCATTTCAATTCTATTCCAACTCGTCCGTTGGACTTTTCATTCAATTTAGTTCCAAATGATTCTTGGACTTTGATTTCAATTTTATTCCAACTTGTTCGTTGGATTATTATTGTTTTACTTTATTCTAACTCATCCATTGGATTTTTAATTTCAGTTCAGTTCCAACTCATGTGTTGGACTTTAATTTCTGTTCGCAGTAGGCTCAATCCATAGCATTGGGTACCGTTTCATTCTCAATTTCTAAGATACCGTTTCATTACAATTGCATGCTCAGTTATCTTATTTCAGCATTCATGTTCTTCTTTTGTCATCTCATGCATTGGCAACCCAACATTTTTAATATTTTTGTGCATTTTTAGTTTGTTTTGTTCTATATTATGTAGTTTATAGTATGTTTAAATTGTTTGTTTTGCAGGTATGCACATTGGAACACGACGATCAACTTTGCTTCAAGAAGTTACAGTCATAATTTTGATTATAAAATTGCTTCTTCTTAAGCATTTAATACTTATAAGAAGGTTTAACATGTTTATCATGTGTCATATGATGTCTTTGAGAACTTGGAAATGATAGAAGTTACTATTCATGGTTGATGAATTTTTTGAGCAAAAAGGTCATTTGGTGATTTATTGAGATTATAGGATGATTAGCCTTGTTTTTATGCATAATCTGCTCAGAGAAACATGTGTGTATTATTGGTTTGGAATGTACATTCAAATTTTGCAAAGTATGTAACTTTGAAATTCATTCTCAATCCATGCAAAGTATTGTGAATTTGATGCAAAATTTGAGAAATTTGTGTTTGTACATGTGTATTTTCATGATTCAAACTTGTTCTTAGTGTTAAAGTGTTCAAAGACATGTTCAATTTAAAGTTGAAAGTTCTATAGAAAATGGAAAAGACCAATGGAACAATAACACATCCGAAAGTAGTTCACTACCTGTTGCAGCGAGTGATCCGCTGGTGATAAGTAATAAATTTACCTATTTTTGTATAATATTTTATATATTTTTTAGTGTGTTTTAAATATGTTTTTAGTATTTTTTATATTAAAATGGCTCAATATCATTATTTTCATCAAATAAAGGATTGCTCTTAAATTAGGATTTTTAATCCGGATATTACGGTATTGAGGCGGAATTATTATTTTGAGTAAATTAATGCCCAAGTTTATTTGATTATGCAGAAAAAGGATGATTAAGCACAATTTGAATCAATTGAAGTACAAAGAATATCAAATTCAAAGTTGATTCAAGTTGTACCAATTTTATTATTTAAGCTTGGAATTTTCGGCAATTATTTTCTTCATCAAATTCTACCAAGTTAAATGTGGTTTATTTGTGAAAAAAACATCTCAAGGGCATTATGGGAATAACCAAAAATTAAAAAGGGCAAAATAGTAAAAGAGAGTGATACGCAGACCATGATACGCGGGTCATCACTCGCGTATCGTCACCAACTTGCAGATTTTGGCTATCTTCAACTTGCAACCTGTTCGCACAACTTTTGCAGATAATTTCAATGTCAAGCTGCACTTTGGGATACCCTAGAAGATAACATAAGGCTCAAGGAAGACTTTTGAGGCCAAAGGAATCAAATTTCATCATTATGTCTTCAACTTGGAAAAGGACTTGAGCTAGGATTTTTCCTATAAATACATGCCTTTGTTGCTCATAGAAGACATGCTTGGTTTTGATGAAAACCAAGTCTTGAGGGGAGAAGCACTCCCAAGTAGCATATAGTAGTATTTTTCTTTATAGTTTAGAAGAATTTTCATTACTTGTAAGAAAACTCTTGGAAGATTTATGTGTATCAATTCATATCAATGAGAATGAAGCTTTGGAGCCATGTTCTACCAACAAATGAGCATTTCTTACCTTATCTCTTTAATTTTTTACTTGTTTATGAGTTGTTTCTATTATACGTTATTCATACAACCTATGTTTAACTAAATACATGTCTTGGGGTTAGATGAAGCTAATTATATGATTTGAATGTTATTATACTTGTTATAACTTGTATTTTCTTGTTCATCTATCAAGGTTTAACATTTGTAGTAGCTTGATCAATTATTGCAAATCATTAGATGTTATTTGACATTAAGAAATGCTTATAACATTGGAAAATGGTATATGAAGCCTATGTTGTACACACATGCAAATAGTGGTATAGGTAGGTGGATTGAAGTTGTTTAATACCACAATTCATGCATTTCAAAAGAGTTCATCATGAACATAGTTGAACTCTAGTCAATTCATTGTGAAAAGAAGTCTTGATTTCATATGGAGTTGCAATCCTAAGCAAGACAAGATTAACATAACAAGGTGTTAATTCATTTAATCATATTAGTGACAATTAGTGGATTCTAAAACCTATTACTTGTGTTTGTGAATTTCTTCCATTTGTTTTACTTCAAGTAGTTGAATTTTCTTATTTTGCACACCACCTTATTTGATGTATTGTCTAGAAAATAGAATGAGTTAGTAGTTTTGGTACCTGCTAATTCTTGTTTTCTCGTGGGATCGACCTTAATACTTCCCCTACTACAATTGACCCATGCACATGCGGAAATGGGTATTAGGTTATAAATTTTATTACTTGTTTGTGTGAATTTTGCATAATTTTGATAGTTTCTAAATCTCATAATTAGCGGGTCACCACCCACGGATCACCTTCTGGGAATTTTCAAGAACCGCATGTGCAGAGATCTGTGAGCAGGCTTAGTGAACTGCAAGTACACACCCGCAGATCACTGTTCAAAGTGGTTTTTCAAGGTCTTTTTCATTGGTTTTCAATTGGTTCATTTGCAACATGTGTTTCTTGGTTTGTGTACATGTTTTGAGCAGTCAAATTAACACTTTAACATGTTCCAATCTTGCATGTTCCTAGTTTAAGTTTAAATTTGTAATTTTGAATACATGGCATGAAATGATTGAATTTTGACATAAAGCAAATTTGAGCAAGTTTCTTTAGTCTTTCTCTTCATCAATATATAACACATTTGCTCACATTACTTATCTTTAAAATTTTCACCCCCTTGAGCCATAGTGCACAAACTAAGTGTGGGGGGGAAATCAAAGCTTTCAAGCATGCTATGTTGACTTTGTATTTCATTAGTTATTTATCCATTATCTAACATAGCATTAAAGTGTTTTGAGCTTTGAAAGCAAAGGCAATGAGCAAGTTGGGCTCAAATGAGGAACATGATGAAGCATTGCAAAGAAGGACTTGCCAAAGGCCATGGACTTCATGGACATAACAATATCAAACTTTGGAACTTCTAAACCAAACAAAGGGAGTTTTCTTGTGCTATCTTTCATTCTTAACTTTTCCTTTACACATTGAAGACAATGTTTCATTTTAAGTGGGGGGGAAGGTATAAGTTTATGTTTGATTGGAGTATACAGTATCAAGATATTGTTTTGGTAAAACAATGGCCAAAATTTTGAAAAATTTTGGTAAAATAATGGCCAAAATTTTTGAAAATTTGCTTCTTTAACATGCTTCCATGCCATACACTTGTTAAAATTTTTGAAAATTTGCTTCTTTAACATGCTTCCATGCCATACACCTGTTAAATTGTTTTACTTTTTGAAATAATTTATGCAACTTTGCTTGAATATTTTCTACAAGAATATGAGAAATAGTCATTATGTGATTAGAAGTTTGGTTTTTAAGAAAGTATATCTTGTAAGATGGTTGTAATTATGTTTTGATTTGGCATGTT
This sequence comes from Mitragyna speciosa, assembly GCA_024721245.1. Classification (NCBI taxonomy): domain Eukaryota; kingdom Viridiplantae; phylum Streptophyta; class Magnoliopsida; order Gentianales; family Rubiaceae; genus Mitragyna; species Mitragyna speciosa. Next base: position 12,425,134 of record CM045561.1, read on the forward strand.
TGGTTTTAAATTTCTTTTGTTTACTTAATTTTACATTCTTAAGTGGTAGATATGGACAAAAAGTATACTTATTTGAATTAAGGGACAATAATATTATGAATTTCAATGATAAATGTTTATTTATTTCTACTCCAATGATTCAAACTGCTTAGTAACCGAGAATCTTCATCCAAAAATGTTGATTTTCGCGTCAAACGGCAATTGAATTAAGAGTATGCAAAGCAAGTTTGATTGAAAGCAAATTGTTGAGTAATAAGGGGTCTTCATCATAAAATGTCAATCCTTTCATCAAAAGACATCACTTCTCAGATTAAGGGCTAAATTGTGGTAAAAATGATCAAATTGTTGAGTAACTGGGGGTTTTCATCTATAAATATCAACCTTTGCGTCAAAAGGCACTTACAATTGTAAAAGTTCAATATGTTCCCCTTGTGTGTAAATTGAAAGGCATATGATTGTCCATATTGAATACTTAGTTTGTAAAATTTTGTAAGGCAAGGGAATTTGGTTGGATAAGCTTTAATCTTGCAATAATTATTCCCTTTTTACTTGATATGATTAGTATTAGAAATATTACAAGGAATTGCATAATGCCTATTTACTTGATTTTGTAGAATTGCATTCAACAATGAGGCATGTGTTGTTTCAAATGCTTGAATCATGTTTTTGATCTCTTGATTTTCCAATTGCTCGAGGACAAGCAATGCTTCAAGTGCGGGGGAGTTTGATAAGTAATAAATTTACCTATTTTAATATAATATTTTATATATGTTTTTAGTGTGTTTTAAAGATGTTTTTTGTATTTTTGATATTAAGAAGCCTCAATTTCATTATTTTCCATCAAATTAAGGATTGCTCTTAAATTAGTGTTTTTATTCTGGTAATTAGGGTTTTAAGGCAAAAATATTATTTTGAGCAAACTAATGCCCAAGTTTTGGATCAATTGAAAGCTCAAGAAAATAAATTTCAAATTCAAAGTTGATTCAAGTTGTACTATTTTTATCATTTAAGCTTGGCGGCAAATATTTTCTTCATCAAATTCTACCAAGGCAATTATGGTTTATTTGTGAAAAAACATCTCAAGGGCATTATAGGAATAACTAAAATTTAAAAGGGCAAAATTGGAAATAAGGAACGATCCGCTGGTCAGATTCCCGGGTTGCCACCTGCGTATCACCACCCGCAAATCGTCATCAACTTGCACATTTTGGCTCTTCCAATTTGCAGCTTATTCACACCACTTTTGCAGACAATTCCAACATCTAGCTGCTTCTGCATTGCCCTAGGAAAATATTTCAAAGTTCAAGGCAAGATTTTCTAAGATTTGGAATCAAATTTCATCATTTCATCTTCAACTTGGAAAAATGACTTGAGCTAGGGTTTTTCCTATAAATAGAGGCCTTTGTACATGCTGAAAAATATGCTTGGCTTTATACTTGAAAGAGTATAACCCATAGCTTGGTAGGAGGAGCACTCCTTGTACATATTAGATTAGTTTTCCTTCTCAGTTTTGTAGTAGGCAAAAATCATGTTCTTTTAGCAGAACTTTAGACAAACTTGTACTCAACATGCTTGATGGAATGAAGGAAGAAGAATTGGAGCCATAATTGAGCATTTCCTAACCTTATTCTTTCTTATTTTATTCATGCATGTTTGTTTACATTCATTTATGTGCTTAATATTATCCTTAACATGTTAAACTAAGTTGTTTCGAACTAGGTTTAGGATGAAACTATAATATGTTTGAATTGGTTTATGGCCCAACTTTATTCTTGTTTGTTCATTTACTTGGTCTTTAACACTTGTTGTTGATTGGCTACCAACTTCAATTCATCTAGTTGTTATTTGACAAAGAGATTTGCACTTAACAATGGAAAGAGTAAATGGAGCTTATGTTAAATCTCACAAAAGTAGTGATTCACATAGGTGGATTAAGGCTTATAGCCACAATTCATGAACCAAATGAACTAATGCATGCTAAACTTTACCACGAGAGTAGGAACACTCATGTATTAGCAGTCTTCCATTCATAGAGAGATTTATTTTGGAGTAAAAATGGAATTGAATCCTATACATGGTTAAAAATCATCATGTCCATAAGTTAAACTTTCATATTTGGTGGATTCTTAAGACTAGTCAACTTTGTTTAACTAGTTTCTTCATATTTTGTTTACTTGAATTTGATTTTCCTACCATTTTTCTACCACCAAGATTTGATTATCTAGATAATAAAGTAAGTTAGTAGCTTTGGTAGTTACTAGTTCTTGTTTCCTCATGGGATCGACCCTAATACTCTTCATAACTAGAATTGACCCATGCACTTGTGGAACGGGTATTAAGTTACAAATTTTATTACTTGTTTGTGTGAATTTAAGTGGATTTATTGCTATATTTTGATATAGTCTAAACTCACAATCAATCACCTTTCAGACACACTATTCAATTGTAGCATATCTAGTAGAGTCCATTGAGGAAGAATCACATTATTTACTAGATATTTTTGAAAATTTTGGCTTTAGTATTCTCCATTTCGATTGGACATTAGCAGTTTAATACTCTTTCCAAGTTGTTTCTCTACTTCAATCCTAAAATCCTTTAACCTTCCAAAAGTACTGGATTTGGGTTTCATAAGATACATATAACCATATCTATAATGGTCATCAAAGATAGTGATGTCTTATGAGAAGCTACCTTTAGCATGGATCAATATTGGACCACAAATATTAGTATGTATAAGCCTTGTAAAATCGCTAGCACGTTCATATTTTCCACTAAAAAATGTCTTAGTTATCTTACCAAGTAAACAAGACTCATATGTTTCAAATAATTCATAATCAAATGAATCCAAATATTCAACTTTATATAACATGGATATATATTTCTTATTTAGATGGTGTAACAATTTAGCACTTTCTCATACAATATTTGCATAATCATGCTATGCTGAATCATGGTACAACACTTTACCATTTCTCATGTAACGTACAGATTATTGAGAATAATGCATTTGCTATTTGCATGCGTTGTCACATAACAACAATTATATGTTACACGTGTTTGTATGTACATATTTGTATCAATGCTGGTTATACAAGTTGAATACGTGTAAAGCTTTTCCTACCTTAGCGTGAATACCATTGCAATAGTTGACATTCGTACGAGCCTATGCATGGTGCGTTGAAGCTTAGGTAAAATTAGGTATTTTGTCACTTAGAATGTGTAACTTTGTTGAACACTGGTGTAACTCAACTCTACTGAACAATGGTTTTCAAGATCATGTATAGCTGCATTTTGCATTTTGTAGTGTGGTGCGTTTTGCATTTTGTAGCTAGACAAGAAATGACTCTGGCCATTCAATTCCTTAAAAAGTTGCACATCAACTGGAGATAATTTGTGGCTAAGTAGGTTTGCAAATAACAACAGTACATTAACACACATAAGAAGTACCAAATGGTCATTCAATAACAACACTAACTGCAATTTGTGACCAAGCAAAGAGATTCCATTAACCCACATAAGTAGCACAAAATGTCAATTCAATAACAACACTACATTCTAGAATCACATGTCAGCAATAGTTGTTCTTTACCACCTACAAACTGGCCATTCGCTATCAAACTTAATACTAAGAATATCAAAGTTCCAACAAGAGCAACACACACCATTTTGATCTAATTTTGCCAATTTGACATTTTTCCCTTACTTTCATGGCTTTGATCTCTAGTTTCCCCACCTTTCTTTCAAGTCTCTCTAATCTCTCATTAGCACTTTCCAACTTTGATTTTGTTTGATTAATTCTTCTCAACAACCTAATGTAGCCTGAATCCTACAATTTCTCCACCTTTTGAACATCAAGTTTACATTCATAGTAATACAGATTTTTTCTTAAAAAAAAAAATTTCTTGCCACATCAATGCTTGAGACACCGTATCTCCTTCTTGGATCCAAAGGTGTTCAAAAGGTCTTCATTGTACATGCAACTCCACAGTGGCAGTTTAGATGAATTGGAAGTTGCCTTCTTGACATTGCAAAGTTTAAGGAAGAAATTTTTAGATTTACGGTTGATTCACGTCGACTGAGAATTTGGGACGGATTACTAGTTAATTCACCTCTATTTTTGCCCCAAGGTGTGTTGTTGAACTCGGTTGCTTAAGCAGAAGTACTCTAAATTTGATGGGTCACCAAGTCCCCCAAATTTGATCAATTCATGGTTGCAAATCGACTTCTCTATTCATCTCACTTTTCTTTTTTTTTTTTTCCAGCATAGTCTTCTTCTTCTCTTGCAACTTTGAAGGTTGAAGAAGAACAACCAACCAAACACAATAAACCTGTATTAATGCAGCATTGATTTTTGGTTTTAAGCAAATCTATGCCTTTGAGGTAATTAAATTCATACCAATTTTAAAAAACCAAATCAATTTCTTTTCTCCAATTGCGCAAAGCATTAAAAATCTTCTCACGACTCATTCACGGCATTTGGTGGTATGCAATGTTTTTTATTTTCACTTTTTTAGGCTAAAAATGATGTCATTTTAAGCCTTCCCAACTTAGTCTTATATAGCGTGCTTGTCAACAATGTGATGTTTCCTTTAAATCCAGTCCATTAACTTGCGAAAATTGGTAATTGCGAGGCCTTGCGGCCATGTCAACAAAATAATTTCAGTGTATCCCTTCAATATTGTATTTGTACTAGTTATATATTTATTGTATTCACTTAGAATATATTGCATTTAAAGCTTTATGTGAGCTTTAAAATCTTCCATACCGCCAACTAAGCTCAAACTAGTGCGTAGCTTCTATTATGTAGGCACACATATCTAGCTAAATGTCATATCTTATCCATCTTCTTTATTTTCACCTCATCCCTCGATGTGACCTAATAGTGAGCACGGGTCAAGTACTTAAACAAAAAAGAGATTTGGTTGACCCAACCCTAACCTGTCGGGTCAACAGACCTTAACTCGGCATTAATGCCTTTGGGTACCTGATAAAATAGGGGCTGGTTATAGGGTACCCGACCTGTCCCTATTTTAATTTTTTTGGGCTAAAATTTGTAATGACTAGCACACAAAATCATATATCAAGGCCGTCTAAAAATTCTCTTGATTTCTCTAATTCTCCAAATAATCATAAATGTCCACTACTTCTCAACCATTAGAGCACAAAAACTCACTATGCCCCTCAATTCAACAAGTTTAATTAAAACTAGATGCAAATGAATATGTACCATCTAAGAATAAATTGTACATTGATATGTTAATTCATGTTATTAATCAAAAGCTTATGGGCAAATAAATCAAGCTACGTGTTGTAATAGATTTAAGTTGAAGCATGATGGGTTGCATGACCCCTAGAATGTCTTAAAAATCCAATAAGACAACTCGTTTAACCTTCTATAATTTTGAAACTTGTGTTAAGAGCACCCAAAATGTGGAGTTGGTTTTGCCTCAAATCTCCTCAATCTGGTTGAGTTCATCCCTTTAAGAGCAATCTAGACCCTTACCGAACTTTGTGAGTAGATTCCTAGTTGACAATTCTAAAGGACTAAAATCAAACCAATTGAAAGAAACATTAGGCTAGGGATTTGGTTACAAGATCACCTCGTAAACCAAGAGCAGTTCTTTAATCACTAAAGAACCTAGGTTAGTCTCTTAATTATGAGGAAGGAAAACACACAATTTGTATTACAAAAACTTACAAAAATTCGTAACAACGTTTTTGGCTTATTTTATAGGAACATCAACTAAAGAATAGTCTAGAAACTTACCAAAATATTAGCACTAGTTGTTATCTATCACAATATGGTAACTTTCTAAGAGGTTACAACTTATAAAACAAACTATTGGTCCAAAAATGATAATGCAACCAATATAACAAAAGATGAACTTGCAATAATAATGAAAGTTATAGCAAAACAAGTTCACAAATAGACAATAAATAAAGTAAAAGAGATAAAGAAACAACACCACAATTTTTATAGTGGTTTGGTGCCAAACTCAGTACCTACATCCACTCTCAAGTTATTAACTTGGAATTCAATCCATTACGAGCTTCTTCTCAAGTTGGTGAAGCTAACCAATACGTACAAAAGGGAGAATCACTTTTGCTCTCTTTTTCTAGCTTTAATTCACCCAAAGTCCCCACTTTGTCACACTAAGCTCTACCAAGACTAGCTAAGAGTTTTACAATCATTCACAACTTTCACACTTTGCTACACCTGATAGCTCTCAACCACACTTAGAAAAGCTCTCACAATCCCAACCAACTACATCACCTACAACTATAAGCACAACTCATACAAGAGTATTTTCCCTCAAAATCACTCTTAAAACACTTGTAAACTAAGTAGACAAGGGTTTTTTTTTTATCAACTCTATACATTTGATATTTATAGGGATGAGAGAAGGAGTTCAAATGAGCACCAATGATAAAAACATAATGCTGAAAAACTAGCCATTACTGCATCCGGATGGTCATCAGGAGACATGTAGATGTCTGGATGGTCATCTGCAAGCTCTCTGACCAACTCGTTTTAAGCCCTTCGAGCTGTTCGGACGTCCGCATGTTTCCTACTACGTTCGCATGGTCGTCAGATGATAAATTCTTTGTAGTTTTCATCTCTTTTTGGTTCCTAATTGATTTTGCTACAAAGATAACTTGATAAAACATTAGTTAATATTATTATTAGTTTGTTAGTGATGTAAGATCCTAAGGTCTTCACAAGAAAATACCTTAACATAAAGGATTAAATACTCTAGATTAATCTAGTAATCACACCTCCTTTGAAGTGCATATGGGCTAGCTATGTCCACAATCTTCAAATTGGGCTTCAATTTGCTGAAACAATCCATAGACAAACTGGAATTCTACGGAAAGATTGATAACGAATCCTTGGATGGATTGCTTCTCCTTGAATTCACATTTAATCTGCAACCAATATATTAACTCTTGGCCCAAAAACATAACTTGAACCTCATGAATAAGCTTGAGCATGTAGACATGCCTTAGACCGAATCTCGTTAGCATGTACAATCCTTTAATGAACAATACTTTATTAAGCTTGATTCGTGCTAATTGAATCTTAGTTCCATGCTTAAAAGTGGGATATTTGCATATTACCTCGAACTCTTCATGACCAGCATGCTTGTATCGTGTAGGTGATGTTGGGTTCCTTTCATAAGTCAGTATTGTGGAGACACATAAGCTAGCGATAGAAGCACCTGAAAGTCATTAAGGGGGATTTCACATGTCCATCAAATAGTTGTAGAATTGTCTATGATGTTAAGCCTGTACCAGTGGCTGGAGGATACCTTTGCTATTTGATTTTCATAAATTAAAAAAAAATTAAAAAATTTGCACACAAAAATTTGTACAAACGAAAAATTAAAAATTTGCACACATAATTGAAGATCTAAAAGCAAAACAGCATAGAAATGTCAAACAAAAAAAAAAACCAAAAATAGCAAGAAAAAGATAAATAATTTGCAATGTGAAAAAACATAACTTGGGGCTTGGATGATGGATTAGTAAACGAAGGAGTTTAGCAGGTATAGAGTGCAAGTAGAATGAGATTGAGAGGAGAGGAGTTTAGGTTTAGCTGTTGAAGTGCTTGGGTAAGAAGGGAGAATAGAGATAGAGAATTAGGTTTAGCCTTTTGGATTAATAATTTTAATAAAGTTATGGTATGGCCGCTATATTCTTTAATATTTATGTAATATACCCATCAAGTCAGGGACTTTCAGGTTTTTGTTTTCCTGAATTGTATTGGATCTGAATTTTGTGGGTATCTGACCCTCATCTACCCCACTAAGAGAAAGACAATTTGCGTAGCCTATTTTTCGGATTGGATCAGTTCGGGTCAGCCAGGTTTTCGGGTTGATGGTTTTTTTTTTTTTTTTTTGCTCACCCCTAGTGTGACCAAATTATTTTCAAAAAGTAAAAAATTATCAGCAAAAATAAAAAGGCAAAAATTGTACCGTGTCCAACTATTCTTTTTGACGGCCGGTTAACAATACATCAAGAATGACAACACTCAAACCTTGTCAACTTTATATTGGGCAATACATTTAGGCCTAGAGTCAGCCTTTCTCATATTTATATCAAGCTAATCTCTAGAATTCTCAAGTGGAGGAGGCTACTAGTTTTTCAAATATAGATTGGGTAAAGAGAAAATTGTAATTTTGGTACTAAATACTTTTGGCATCGACCGTTTCAGTTCCTATACTTTAGACAAAAGCAAATATAGTACTAAATCTTCAAATTTTTAGCACATTCAATCATTTGGCTAGTTTTGCCAAAATTTTATAAGAATCCAATCACATGATATTTATGTGCCAATGACCAAAACTTCAAAAAAAATGAAAAAAGAAAAAAAATTGTAATTGTTATAATTCGTAATTAAAGGCACTAATTTGAGTTCAAAAAATAACAAATAAACAGATAAAACTGAAAAAATCTGATTGGACGGTGCATTCGTGTGTGCTTTTAATTATAAATTATGGCAATTAAAATTTTTTTCCTTCTTTTTAATTTTTTTAAAAAATTTGGCAACTAACATGTGAGTATCATGTGGTCGGATTTGGTAAAATTTTGAAAAAACTGATCAATAATGTGCTAAAAAATTCAAATACTTGGTATTAAATTTGCTTTTGTACAAACTTTAGATACTAAAACTGGTGATGGCCCAAATATTTAATATCAAAATTACAATTTTATCTTCGCTAAATCAGTTTGTGTCATCTCAAATATTTAATATCAAAATTACTATTTTATCTTCGCTAAATCAGTTTATGTCGTCTCAGACTCCAATCTACATTCATAGTTGTTGCTACACTTGACGATAAATTGTAGGTAAAGGTGAAGTTACTTCTGACAATATAAATAGCACAATTGAACTCTCTCCCTTTTCTCAAGCCGAGTGAATACATTTTGGACATGACAATGCTTAGTTGTGTCAGAATTTTTGTTTGTTTCCTTTCTGCTCCAGCGGTTGTCATCATATTAATTCTGAAACCTGCTGAATTTGGATTTTCTTCACAGTTTATTGTCTAGCGATTATGTAGAAATCTATTGGATTTTCTTCATGGTTTATAGTCTAGCGATCATGTAACTTATAGCAATAAAATGAATATTGCGCAGGAAAGGTTTTCAAATGGGACTTGGTGTATAAAAATTAAATTAGACTATTGTAAAACGAGATTTAAAATCATAAGGCCTGTATCTTGGTCAAAAGTAAATTTTAATATAAACTTGATTTCGAGAATTTCAAAATGATTCATTTGAAATTCTACCTTACAACTATACGGTTCCTAAAGCAACCTAACTCTCTACCCTAAGTACTGATAAACCTTTCTTTTGACTCAGAAAACAAATTGTTATTTCATGGCCATAAATTGATTTCAAATGATTAAATTTAATTCATTTTAAACGGCAGTAAATATATCTAAAAACACGAGCAAACCCGCATCGTTTTACAACGTGAGGTTCTTCTAAGACCAAAAACACAAAGAATTGCTTGAGATTGAGGCAAAAGAATCTGCATTTTCCCATGCTAAAGATAAATAATCAAGCAAGAAATATTTTGGATTAAACAATGCAAGAAGGCTTTAAATAAATTAAACAATCACGTACTGAAACTTCTCATCTCTATCTACACACAAAACAACCAAATAACTTCGAAGAATTAGCATCCTTTGTTTTCTGTTCTTCTTTCTTTTCTGAGTTGTTATCTCCCCTACGCTTTTGGGCAGGGACAAGAAGTTGCTTTTGCGCAGGGACAAGAGGTTCCCTTTCACTAGTTGGGATGACAGAAACTAAGCTTTCCACATAGTTATCAACCACAAAGTACGTGTACCAACTTTTGGCAGGTAAGGGATCATAATAAGCCACCCTATTAAACACGTCCTCAACGCTTTGGCTAACTGGATCATAGAAAACAAGACGTCCTTCTAGTCGATGTTGTCTATCGGGCGAGTAAAATCCCAAAATCTTTCCACCTGGAGTGACATCTGTGGTACTAAGGAAGAGAGGTTCAATCAAACCAACGGGTATTTCAAATTGTTTTGCCCAATAGTATTTATTTTTACGTTGGTTATCTGCTTCTTTCATCACCCAAAGCTGAAATTCTAACGATCCTGGCGTTCTTGATACGCAACCGGATATAGAAAGGCTTCCTTTGAATAATCGAAGCTTATGATAGGACCTAATAGGAACATACCTTGGAATCAAAATCACTTGAAATATTTCTCGGGTCATGTCAAATGCGTTCAACCAAATGCACCCTTTTTCGTTAATCCCACTAATCCAGTAGAAAAATCCATCGTGAATCAAACCCATAGGTTCCCAGAAGAGAATATATCTGGGAGCAGAAGGAATGGTAGTGAAGGTTATTGTTTTCCAAGAATGAATCCTTAGGCTATATATCTCAACCTTGTAGGTTACAAAGCCTTCTGGTACTACTTTAACGCTACATACTTTTACCACTTTATGGTCGTCTGTTCCGGGGTCATACCCAAAGCCCACGGCAATGGTCCAATAGCCTTTGCAAATGCTTCTCGGTAACAACTTGCACTGACGTAAAGCGGGGTTCCATAGGTATATTACTGAGTCCAATTGACAACCACACCCCTTGAACAAACATAGTAGCCCATTTGAACTACCTACCAGTAACACTTGATCGCCAAGACAGAAGAATTTGTTGCGGGGATTAATTATTATCTTCTGATAGTCAGCATTCGTGAATCTTTGGGTGTCTAAATGAAGGGAAGTTTCTTCGCTACGGCAGCCGCAGAGGTAATTATACATCCAGATTTTGCGAGGTGCCTTATTCTGGAGTGATTGTTGCAGATGAGACTTGATGAATATTTGATCCGAGGTTATAAGGTTTTGCCATAACTTACATACGCAACAAAATCTAACAAGGGTCTTCACAGGCAGACAACCCAAGATATAGAAAATTATGTCGTTTGGTAACCCGAGACATAAACTTGAATTTGAAGATACCTTGGGCTGCATGGATGTTCATATAAAAATAACATGAGCAGAGGAGGAGATTGATATATGGGAACGAACCAGAATAAAAAGAAGATTAATGTGGATCAACAACGATATCGTTGCCTTTTCCTTTAATTAAGAAAATATTCAATAGAGTTCTACCTGAGTTATACAATCAACAAGATTAGATTGGATAAGTTTATGTGCTCCAAAGGATTATCGAAGTTAGAATTCTTTTTTCTTTTGGTAATGTTTAATCTGCCCCAGTGGAATTCCATTCTGCCACTGTTGTGAATTGGAAAATTTGTCTAACTACGGAATATCATCCTATTTGACAAGTGGCATATATATCATAAAATGGCAATATAATTAAACATTTTTTGGTTAAAAAAAAGATAAAATTGGGGAAAGATTTTATAGTAAGGAGGGAGAATAAATTACCTTAAATAAATTTAAAAAACTGATAATTAAATGGACTTAATCCTTTAAATGAGATTAATATTAAAAAAATACTAATGGCGAAACTGTCCAAGATAATGCCATGTGAATTTTGAACACAATTGTTATATATATTGAGTGTTCAGTCCAAATTAGGGAAATAAAAACTGTTCGTATTTCAGCTGCGACAAATAAACGAATTGGATTGATCTACCCAAAATATAAAAACAAAAGGATCACAGGATTAATGAAATGGGAGAACTAGATGACAGCCTAAGAGCGTTGGATTCCCAATTGGAAAAATTAATCCTCTACTTGATTCTCTTTGAAGTTAGGTTTGTGGCTTTCCATTATTATAGAGCACCAAGCGTTTACGCAGGAGGTAACCTCCAGTACAAATACGAAAAATACTATTTTATTACAATAGGGAAAAATGAGTTTTACTTTCATTGAAAAGGACTTACAATTCCCATTTTTCACAATTTCACGCCGTAGATTTAAAAGTCAAAAACAAAGGACGAGATTAGACCAACAAGGTCAAATTTTAAAAGAAAAAACGATGTCATTTCAATTGAAAAATGATTACAACATACTTTAACCGAGTTATCCATTATTCAGCATAGTTATACCATGATTATACACAGTTATACGGGGTTCAAATTGTGGAAAATGGAAAGCAACCAAATTGTGAAGTCTTGGACCCGAACCGAGCACACTCAAGAGTGAAATCTGAATTTTTAAGTCTCCATGATAATATTATTCTTATAACATTGACTTTAAATCAGACATACTCTCATTCCTTCGGCCAAGGGGCCTTACAATTGGCGTTCTTATAATTGGCGTTCTAAAAACGAAGGGCCGAGGTTGAACGATTAAAGCCAAATTTTAAATGAAAAAAATCATTCCAAGTGGAAAATGTTATACTATACTTCAATAGATTTGCACTACGATTCTACATAGTTACACAGGGTTTAAATTGTGAGAAATGGAAATGGACCAACAATAAGGCCCAGACTCCCTTTCTTCATCATATTTGAATATATTCCTTTATCATTGACTTTAAATTAGACATATTCTCATTCCTTCGTCAGATCCGTTATGATCCTCTAATTTAGACTCCCAAAAGTAGACTACTAGTGATAGAGTAGGAAAAGTGAATTTATTGTGTTTACATCCATGACTCCAATCCATTTTATGTGATCTTTCATCCAAAATATTAGAAAAGTGGGTGAGAGAGAGAGAGTTGGAAATGGTACAAAGGGATATTGGATAATGGAACACACTCCAGATACTACATGGTGAAACACATTCCGCATCAAATGTCGTGTTTTTTTTTTGATAGAAAAGAGACTTTCAATTAAGATTGAATGGCAGAAGAGTCTGCATGGAGCAGAGGAATTATAAAAGGTGGAGGGAAGTTAATCCAAAAATTCTCTTCATTACAAGTCTTTGCATTTTGTGCCAGATGATAAGCAGCTGCATTTTTAGATTTGCTAATCCAACATAATTGCATATTCATCAAAGAACTTAGCTCAAGCCTTATCTCCTCAATCAAGACTCCTAGTGGGATAGATATTCATCTTCACTTTTGATTCTATTGATTACAGTAGCTGCGTCTTCTTCAAAGATTACCTGTGCAAACATCATCTCCTTGCTAAAGTCTATAGCATTTCGCAATGCTAATATCTCAGCATGTTCTGGGTTCGTAATTCCACAGTACAGATGTGTTCTTGCAGCTATGAAACACCCTCGTGAATTTCTAGCAATGATGCCAGATGCTGCTCACTTAAATTTGGATGAAATAGCCGCATCAAAATTGATCTTCACATGGTTGGCAAGTGGTGGTGATCATCTTGCATGGTTAACGTCTCAGTTGGTTGATTTTCCATCTTGACAATCTCTTGGTAATCGAATAAAGCAGCCTTCCCGGAATGCTCATGTATTTTACTATTTCTTGCATACCAAATTTTCCATCATAACATAACAAATAATTCCTTCTCCTCTTTTGCACTTTTCGACAACACTTACCAGTACCAGTACGAGGAATCTCTACTAGTGGGATGAGGGATCCTTCTGCTGAAGAAGCTTAAAGCCCAATCTTGGACAGCTATGGGGCATTCGGAAAAAAAATGGATTGTATCTTCTCTTTCATGACCGCACATTGGGCAACTAAGATGTACCATCATCTTTATGTTGTGAAGATTCACCATAGTTGGCAATAAATCTTTAACTACTCTCCACATGAATTGCTTAATCTTGTTTGGGATGGACAAATGCCATAGACTTTTCCATCTTCTATTCCAAGACTCTATTGATGATGAACCTGTAAGGTAATAGCATAGGTAACGCAGCGGAAAAATAAAAAACTTATTACCTTAACCACGGATCTCTTTGACATATCTATATGATTAACAAGGGGGTTTGCATGAAGATTACCTTAAGCATAGAAGATTTCTATGCTTCTAGGCAAAGATCCTTCGAAGAAGATGTTAGATCTACCACGAAAAGCCCTCCAAGCGTAGAGCCTCTAACGATATCCACACGAACAACTTCTTTGGGAACCTTGTAGGCTTGCTTGCTTTGACTTTTGAGTGCTAGCTCCCTTGAATTATTAAGAACACAAGAAGAAGAAAAACCTAACCCTTAGGAGAGAGAGAGAGAGACGCCTAGAGAGAGAGAGAGAGGCGCCTAGAGAGAGAGAGAGGCGTGCCTTTTCTTTCTTCTATTTTCTCTCACTAGTTTTCTTTTTGTGTAGCAACAACAATTCAAGAGTCAAAGCATGAACCTATTTATAAAGGAAGTATTCTAGTCTTTTAGGAAATAAAGCTAATTAGAAACCAAGAAAGTTTAGGCAACTTACTTTAAGCTAATCCTTCTCCTTTAGGAAATCTATTCCATAAGGAAACCAACTAGTTACTTTATTTCTTTTAGGAAACTAATTTCCTGCAAGACTTAGAATATTTATAAATAAGTCCTTTAAGTTAATTTATCTCATAAATTAACCCCATAAGTATCTCATACTTATCTTAATTACATTTTAACCCAAAGATTTTGTTCTTTATGTGTGTGACCCATTAGGTTCCATTCACGTTGGCAATAAGTATAAATTATAACTCATTAATTGAGCTAGATAAATTAAACACTTTTAATTTATCATTAATTCACTAATTAATCAATTCATACTTATAGGTCATGAGTGGCGTCTAGCAATGCATCATGACCACCCAAGTGAATAGGAAAGTCATATGGTAGACCATACCCTTCAATGACAATGTTACCGTGTAATTAATATCCTTTCACCACACTATATCCCAATTAGTCTAAAAGTATAGTGCATACTTTTAAATGACTAATTTATATTTTCTTGTTCCAGAAATATAACTCTCCATGATGTATAACCTTGAAACTACTTCCAAGTTATACTATCACTTCTGCAGAAGATTTATGAGTTACTATTTCCAACAAGTGGCCATTAAGGGATATACTCTCCTATTAAGGAGTGGTGAATCCTATATTGATTACTCACTATCTTTCCATGCTTCAAACTATACCCAATCTCTAACCTATGAGCTACCCTTTTACGGGCACCGAGGAATAGAGTCAAAGTATAGCAATCCACACTCAAGATACTATGGTAATCTCAAGTCAAAGGATCACTTACACCATTGCCATTAAGAGTTCAACTATTGGCACTATAGTTGAAACTCTTGGCGGATCAATCCAATGAACTTGTTCTCAAACAAGCATCCACATACTAGCTTAAGTGTCACGCACACCATAGTCAATGAGATCAACTACTACTTACCATAAGTAGAGGCAAAGTATGTGCTAGTCTATCCGTATAAATGATGTCCAATCTCATTAATACTATGACTAGGGATATTTAAGAATATGACTTTATGTATTAGAGTCTCATAATTGTAACCCTTACAATCTCTAATACACAGTCAATATTCTAAGGACTTTATCAATCAAACAAGTAACATGGAAATACAAGTATAGATGATAAAGAAAAATACCACATTGATAAATATAACATATAAAACACCTTAAACCATCTTGGTTTTAGGGCATACACTAACAGACTCCCACTTGCACTAAAACCAATCACTCATTTGTTTTAGGCCAAAAGCATTTACATGAGCATCATGCTTTTTCTGGGACATGGCCTTAGTGAGATGATCAGCTATATTGTCATCAGTGGGAACCTTTTCTATCTTTACATCATTCCTACCAACTATTTCTCTAATAAGATGGTAGCGCCTAAGTACGTGTTTGGATCGTTGATGAGACCTAGGTTCCTTTGCTTGGGCTATGGCACCATTGTTGTCACAATACAAAGGCATAGGATCAACAATGGAAGGAACCACTCCTAGCTCGGTGACGAACTTCTTGATCCAAACAGCCTCTTTTGCAGCTTCAGAAGCAGCAATGTACTCGGCTTCAGTTGTAGAATCAGCGGTAGTTTCTTGCTTCGAACTCTTCCAGCTCACAGCACCACCATTTAACGTGAATATAAATCCAGACTGCGACTTACTATCATCCTTGTCTGACTGAAAACTCGCATCAGTGAAACCACACACTTCTAAAGTGTGTCCTCCATAAACCAAGAATAATTCTTTAGTTCTTCTCAAGTACTTAAGAATACTCTTGACAGCTACCCAGTGACCCTCACCAGGGTTAGCTTGGAATCTGCTCGTAACACTTAGAGCATAGGAGACGTCGGGTCTTGTACATAGCATAGCATACATAATGGATCCTATTGCCAAGGCATAAGGAACCTTTTGCATGCTATCAATCTCGACAGGTGTTTTAGGACACATGTCTCTCGAAAGAGTAATCCCATGTCTCATAGGTAAGTACCCTTTCTTCGATTGCTCCATGCTAAACCTCTTTAGCATCTTGTCTATGTATGTCGATTGACTAAGACCAAGCAACCTCTTGGATCTATCTCTATAGATCCTAATTCCCAGAATATAGGTTGCCTTTCCTAAATCTTTCATGGAGAAACTCTTGGACAGCCACACCTTTACGGTTTGTAGTAAAGGTATGTCGTTTCCCATCAACAATATGTCATCCACATAAAGTATTAAGAAAACGACAGCGCTCCCACTCACCTTCTTGTATACACAAGGCTCGTCTTCATTCTTAAGAAAACCAAACTCTTTGATTGTCTCATCAAAACGAATGTTCCAACTCCTTGAAGCTTGCTTGAGTCCATAAATAGACTTTTGTAGCTTGCATACCTTATGACTATCAATGGAGTCAAAACCCTCAGGTTGTGTCATGTACACATCCTCTTGCAAATTCCCGTTAAGGAATGCAGTCTTGACATCCATTTGCCAAATCTCATAGTCATAATAAGCAGCTATGGCAAGCAAAATCCTTATAGATTTAAGCATAGCTACTGGCGAAAAAGTTTCTTCAAAGTCAATTCCTTGCCTTTGTTTATAACCTTTTGCCACTAACCTTGCTTTATAGGTAACAATATTACCATCCATGTCAGTCTTTCTTTTAAAGACCCACTTGCACCCTATGGGTTTTATTCCTTCAGGTGGCTCGACCAAGGTCCATACCTTGTTCTCGTACATGGAATCCATTTCGGATTTCATGGCTTCGCGCCATTTCAAAGAGTCTACATTAGACATAGCTTCTTCGTAGCTAGTAGGGTCATCATCATCTATGACCAACACATCATTGCTCTCACTAATGAGAAATCCATATCTCTCAGGAGCGTAACGTGTTCTACTAGATCTTCGAAGTTCTTGTGTAACTTGAGCTTCCGACTGCGCCTCATCATCATGTGGCATAAGCTCTTGTTCCAACTGTTGACTACTTTGTGGTTCTTGAATTTCTTCAAGTTCTACTTTGCTCCCACTACTTCTTTCAAGAATAAACAATTTTTCTAGAAAAGTAGCATGTCTTGAAACAAACACCTTTTGTTCAAGGGGATTGTAGAAGTAGTATCCACGACTCTCTCTAGGATACCCCACAAACAAGCATTTGTCAGACTTAGCCTCTAGCTTGTCTGACATGTTTCGCTTCACATAAGCAGAACAACCCCAAATCTTTAAATGATTAAGATTTGGTTTCTTACCATACCAAATCTCATAAGGTGTGGTATCAACAGATTTTGATGGAACACGGTTGAGTATATAGGAGGCGGAATCTAAGGCATATCCCCAAAACGAACTAGGAAGTGATGCATGGCCCATCATTGAACGTACCATATCTAATAAAGTACGATTTCTCCTTTCAGACACACCATTTAGTTGTGGCGTGTATGGAGGAGTCCATTGAGGAATAATCCCATTTTCCTCTAGATATAGTTGGAACTCTTGACTTAAGTATTCTCCACCTCGATCAGATCTAAGTGTTTTGATACTCTTGCCAAGTTGTTTCTCAACTTCAACTTTAAAGACTTTGAACTTTTCAAAGGCCTCGGATTTGTGCTTCATTAGAAACACATAACCATATCTAGAATGGTCATCCGTGAAAGTGATGAAGTAGGAGAAACCACCTCTAGCATGGATCGACATTGGGCCACAAACATCAGTATGTATAAGCCCAAGAAGATCACTAGCACGTTCACCCTTTCCAGAAAAAGGTGTCTTGGTCATCTTACCAAGTAAACAAGATTCGCATGTCCCAAATGATTCATAATCAAATGAGTCCAAGTATCCATTTTTATGTAACTTGGATATGCGTTTCTCATTTACATGACCAAGTCTACAATGCCAAAGGTATGTTTGGTTAACAATATCTAATTTTTGTTTCTTGGTGTTTATGTTGAGAATGGACTTTTGTTCATCTAGAATATATAAACCATTAATTAATGTACCAGTACCATAAGTAATACCATCACGTGAAAAAGAACAACTTTTATTCCTTTGAATGATGGTAAAACCATCCAAATCTAACAATGAGATAGAAATGATGTTCTTTGTAAGTACGGGAACAAAATAACAGTTTCTCAATTCTAAAATAAGCCCAGTAGGCAAAGAGAGTACATAGGTTCCTACGGCTAATGCAGCAACTCTTGCTCCATTCCCTACGCGTAGCTCGACCTCTCCCTTTGCCAAGAATCTACTATCTTTAAGACCCTGCATATTATTACAAATATGAGATCCAGATCCGGTATCTAATACCCATGAGTCTTGGTTAGTAGACAAATTAATCTCAATCATAAACATACCAGAGGTTGAAGCTTCACCAAGCTTCTTTGACTTCAGAGAGTCAAGGTAGGCCTTGCAATTCCTCTTCCAATGCCCATCTTGTCCGCAATGGAAGCATGTGCCCTTGGGTTTGTCCTTCTTAACCCCACCCTTAGGCTTGGTTCTCTTCTTCTTGGACTTCTTAAGCCCAGAATTGGGCTTCTTTTTCTTGGAGCCCGAGACAAGCATAACGGTGCCCTTCTCCTTCTTAAGATTAGGCTCAGCAGTCTTGAGCATGTTCATCAATTCAGTCAACGTGCACTCAACTTTTCGCATGTTGAAGTGCAGGATGAATTGTGAATAGCTCTCAGGGAGGGACTGAAGAATTAAGTCAATACTTAACTCATTGTCAGAAACGTGTCCCAGATCAGCTAATTTTTCAATTAGCCCAATCATCTTCAGTACATGGGTAGTCACTGAAGATCCCTCTGCCATCTTGCATTGATAAAGCTCCCTTGAGGTCTCATACCTCTCAGTCCTAGCTTGTGCATCGAACATTTCTTTTAAGTGCACAATCATGGACGGAGCATCCATCTTAAGATGTTGCTTTTGCAATGCAGGGGACATAGCAGCTAACATGATACATGTTGCAGCATCATTGTCGGCTTTGTGCATCTCATATGCATCTATGTCCTCTTGTGATGCAGTAGCGGGTGGAGGAGGGGGCATGGGTTTATCGAGGACATACTCAATTTTTTCATGTTTGAGAACAATTCTCAAATTGATATTCCAGTCCTCAAAGTTGGTTTCATTGAGTTTGTTGTCAAGAATCGGTCGCAAATTCACGTTAGACATTCTACAAAAAGTAAAGACAGAAAATAAGTATTTGTTTTATGTTATATGCAAACCAAAAATGTGGATTCGTGAATTTATTTGGTTTGCTCCCACTATTTTACTTCAAATCAATAACCCTCAATATTGATTCGGAAATCCGTTGGAGATTTCTAGTGGGCTAGGATCCCATCTAATTAGCTTTGGGTTTGACGGAGGCCAATGCCCCAAAGATAAATTCGATTAGGTAGATAACTATTTATCAATCACAACCCTTGTGACTCCTAGATAGTTGGGTATCAACTCTTTGAAATTTACATCTTATGTATTACCCAACATTGCCTCAAAAATATCATAACATTGACGGAGGCCAAACTCGTTATGTAATTTTTGTTAAGTCAAACCCATTATTCAGAGATCATATCTCATAACAAAAACATATTCCGAGTAAGGTGACCTTGACGGAGGCCAACGTGTCAACCTTAATAGGAACTCTTCGTTTTTGTTATAATAATGGAAGGCAACTTAAGTAGATGACCTAATATTTGATATTGAGGGATTTTAGTTTAAATATTAATGTCTCATCATATTATGCAATTAAAATATATCAATCATATAAAATAAAAGCATAATAAACGTGGATGATTATGGACTTTAACTAGTAATATTTCCTTCGAGCCTTGAAGAAAATATTTGGTTAAAATTCCTAGGGGACGTTTCAACTCCTTGATGCGCCTCCTTGGTTGCTCCTTGGTACCACCTCCATCTTCTTGTACATTACATATGTAATTCTAGTCTAAACAATTTAAAATAAACCTATTCCTAACCTATACTTTGTACATTACAAGTATTGATCAAGAAACCTCGAGTTACATTCGAGGGGAGTTTAGATGAGAAGAGAATTACATCAGAAAATAGAGAGGGAAGGACACGCAGGCCCTATTTATAAAACCAATACAAGCCAACCATAAAAGAAGTAATAACCATTCAATCGCATTGGTCTAGTCCATAATCATCCACCATGCCATCATACTATTTAACAATTAAATAAATTGATTTATTTAATTCTAGTCATAAATCATATGGTCTAAATAGTATAGATTAATGCTCTTGAAATTTATTTGTCTCAAAAATATAGTTATAGAAGGTATAGGTTTCCAAATTTTAACTTTCCAAATCTTAACAATTAAAATTGGAAAGTGTTTTATTGAGAAATTATCAAAATTCGCGTTCTTTCAAAAAATAGGAAAAATCCCGCTAGGTTTCTGCCTACAAACCGCGCGACAAAACGTGCGCGGGTTCATCCGCGGTTTGTAACCCGCGCGACAAACCGTGCGCGGTTTCATCCGCGGTTTGTGGACAGAAGTTACGGGATTTTGACCGCGGGTCAAAACGCGCGCGAGTTTTCGCGCGGTTTGTGTCCAGAAAATACGATCTTTGAAATTCTTTGGCGTTTTTCAAAACTCTTTTGAATCAAAACATGTTAAAACCCTTTTAGCATGTAAAAAACAATTTAGAAACCATAAAAACAACCTTAAGAACTTATCTTAATTATTTAAAACACCTTTTAAACAATCAAGAACTTTTCCTAAAAATCAAACTCTTGATTTTTCTATAATGCTTTTGAGACAAATTTCATCAAGAACAAACCATCCATATTTGTGACAATTAAATAAACACAAATCATATAGATATAATCAAAGAAGGCTCTGATACCACTGTAAGGTAATAGCATAGGTAACGCAGCGGAAAAATAAAAATTTATTACCTTAACCATGGATCTCTTTGACATATCTATATGATTAACAAGGGGGTTTGCATGAAGATTACCTTAAGCACAGAAGATTTCTATGCTTCTAGGCAAAGATCCTTCGAAGAAGATGTTAGATCTACCACGAAAAGCCCTCCAAGCGTAGAGCCTCTAACGATATCCACACGAACAACTTCTTTGGGAACCTTGTAGGCTTGCTTGCTTTGACTTTTGAGTGCTAGCTCCCTTGAATTATTAAGAACACAAGAAGAAGAAAAACCTAACCCTTAGGAGAGAGAGAGAGAGACGCCTAGAGAGAGAGAAGAGGCGTGCCTTTTCTTTCTTCTATTTTCTCTCACTAGTTTTCTTTTTGTGTAGCAATAATAATTCAAGAGTCAAAGCATGAACCTATTTATAGAGGAAGTATTCTAGTCTTTTAGGAAATAAAGCTAATTAGAAACCAAGAAGGTTTAGGCAACTTACTTTAAGCTAATCCTTCTCCTTTAGGAAATCTATTCCATAAGGAAACCAATTAGTTACTTTATTTCTTTTAGGAAACTAATTTCCTGCAAGACTTAGAATATTTATAAATAAGTCCTTTAAGTTAATTTATCTCATAAATTAACCCCATAAGTATCTCATACTTATCTTAATTACATTTTAACCCAAAGATTTTGTTCTTTATGTGTGTGACCCATTAGGTTCCATTCACGTTGGCAATAAGTATAAATTATAACTCATTAATTGAGCTAGATAAATTAAACACTTTTAATTTATCATTAATTCACTAATTAATCAATTCATACTTATAGATCATGAGTGGCGTCTAGCAATGCATCATGACCACCCAAGTGAATAGGAAAGTCATATGGTAGACCATACCCTTCAATGACAATGTTACCGTGTAATTAATATCCTTTCACCACACTATATCCCAATTAGTCTAAAAGTATAGTGCATACTTTTAAATGACTAATTTATATTTTCTTGTTCCAGAAATATAACTCTCCATGATGTATAACCTTGAAACTACTTCCAAGTTATACTATCACTTCTGCAGAAGATTTATGAGTTAATATTTCCAACAAGTGGCCATTAAGGGATATACTCTCCTATTAAGGAGTGGTGAATCCTATATTGATTACTCACTATCTTTCCATGCTTCAAACTATACCCAATCTCTAACCTATGAGCTACCCTTTTACGGGCACCGAGGAATAGAGTCAAAGTATAGCAATCCACACTCAAGATACTATGGTAATCTCAAGTCAAAGGATCACTTACACCATTGCCATTAAGAGTTCAACTATTGGCACTATAGTTGAAACTCTTGGCGGATCAATCCAATGAACTTGTTCTCAAACAAGCATCCACATACTAGCTTAAGTGTCACGCACACCATAGTCAATGAGATCAACTACTACTTACCATAAGTAGAGGCAAAGTATGTGCTAGTCTATCCGTATTAATGATGTCCAATCTCATTAATACTATGACTAGGGATATTTAAGAATATGACTTTATGTATTAGAGTCTCATAATTGTAACCCTTACAATCTCTAATACACAGTCAATATTCTAAGGACTTTATCAATCAAACAAGTAACATGGAAATACAAGTATAGATGATAAAGAAAAATACCACATTGATAAATATAACATATAAAACACCTTAAACCATCTTGGTTTTAGGGCATACACTAACAGAACCCACATAACAACTATCTCTAGTAGTCTTTGAATCCTGAACAACAAGATATGCACTCCTCAGTGTAAGTACCATTCTTTGAGTAATGCCAACACCACCTATCTCTACTAGTTCTATCTCTACCCAACGGAATGGATTTAATAATTTCAGCTTTCTCAGGCCAAAAAATGCTGTCAACAAGTTGAGAATTCCACACTGGTTGGCTAGGGAGAATGAGTTTCGCAACCTTAGTAGTGGGTTGAAGAACTTGTGATGGAGACACCACTTTAAAGGTGTGTGGTCGTGGCAGCAACAGACTTTGCTAGATAAAAATATTCTGGCCAGACCCAACCCTCAATCTATATCGAAGCTGAAGGACTTGAATGGCTTCATGTATTCCCCTCCAAGTAAAAGATGGCCAGTAACCGAGCTTGGCACTAAAAAGATCTCCATTTGGAAAATACTTAGCCTTCATGATTTTGGAGAGAATAGAATCCGGTCGTGTCAAAAGTCTTCAAGCTTGCTTGCCCAATAGCACCATATTAAACGCTCTCATGTTTCTAAACCCTATCCCTCTAACTAATTTTGCATTGCATAAGTTATTCTAGTTGTCCCAATGGATTGCTCGCTCCTTCTCCTTAATGCCCCTCTAGTATCTTACACAAATTGATTCAATCTTCTGTAACTATTGGTTAGGGAACTTGAAGCAAGACATTGCGTATGAAGGTATGGCTTGTACAACTACCTTTACTAACATTTCTTTACCAGCACGGGAGAGAAGTTGCTCTTTCCACCCATCGACTCGAGCATTGATTCTATCTTGAATAGCTGTGAAAATACTTGCCTTGGATTTACCAACCACGAAAGGTAAGCCTAAATACTTCTCGTGTGACTGCTCGATTGGGATGTTTAGAAAAGCAGCTACATTGGATTGGATATCAATAGGGGTATTTTTGCTAAACACGATTCCAGATTTCTCTATGTTGATCTTTTGACCAAAAGCACTATCATATAGCTGGAAAATCTCCGTGAAGTTCAATGCTTCTTCCATTGTGGCTTTGATGCAGTAGAGGATCATTCGCAAATAAAAGATGGGAAATGGAAGGGGCTTGCGAACTCACAGCTATCCCTTGTAATTTTCCACAGTGGTGTGCATCCTATAGTAAAATAGACAAAGCTTTTGCACATAGGATAAAAATGTAAGAAGACAAGGGATCTCCTTGTTGAATACCTCGACTTGGAGAGAGGTTGCCAAATTCAACCCCATTCATTAGAAAGGTCAAAGAGACTATGGACATACAAGTATAAATTAAATCAATAAAATTCTTGTTGAAACCTAACTTTTGCATATGCCTAACCACAAAAATCCATTCTACTCTATCATAAGCTTTACTCATGTCTAACTTGATAGACATTAGACTCTCTCCTCCCGTAGGTTTTTTTCAGATAATGGTGAATTTCATGCACTACCATAACATTATCTGTGATCAGTCTCCCTTGAACAAAAGCAGTTTTTAAGTCTGAAATTATTTTTGTGAGGATAGGATGCAATCTATTGGCTAGGACCTTGGAAGCTAATTTATAGATAACATTACATAATCTTATGGGATGGAATTGAGAAATAGACTCTGGGGACTAACACTTAGGATTAGGATGATATGAGTACAATTTATAGCTTTTGGAAATAGGCCATTATTTAAAAAGAGCAAGACAGTTTTGGTAGCACTATCCCCCACAATGTCCCAAAATTTTTGATAAAAAAATCAGACTCATACCATCAGGGCCTGGGGACTTAAGAGGGAACATTTGTGATAGAGCTTTGGTTACCTCATATGTATTGTAGGGGCGTGTCAAGTGATTATTCATCTCTATTGTAACTTTCCTCTGGATGCAATTAAGGACCAATCGTAGGCTCTCCTTCGAAGGATTGGGTGAGGTAAATAAAGCACCAAAATATGAAGTGATAATCTCTTCAATCTCCTCTTTCTACTCGCACCATTGCCCATCTCTATCTTTGAATCCCAAAATGGTATTATTCTTCCTTTTACCTGATACTTTTGCATGGAAAAAACTTGTTTCCTATCTCCTTCCCTAAGCCATTGTGTTTTTGCTCTTTTTTGCCACATCAAGTCTTATTGATCCAATAGTTCTTCCAATTTCTTTTCAGGCTCTTTAAAACGTGCATGTCTTACTAGTGACTTCTCACTTCTATGTATCTCTTTAAATTGATTCCTCAACTTGGCTGCCTTTTCTTTAATCTGACCAAAATGAGATTTGCTCCATTTTAAGAAGACCAACTTTGCATGACTATAGTAGTTCAAGGAATTGGGAGCGATCTACCGTAGCCTGATTCCATTGATTCTTTATGACTTGTTCGTACTCTTCGGATTTAATCCACATTGCTTCAAACCTAAATCTCTTCATTTTATTGTTCAGGTTTCCAATTCTCTTTTTCCTACTGAGTAGCATGTATAGGCCCTCAAGATTCGATTTGTGTGAAAAGATGTGATGTACCCGAGCTTCTGAGAAAGTGCTTTTCTATGCCAAGCTAGAGCATGCCCTGTGTAGTCTAGCTCTTCTAATCTTTAAGTTAGATTTTGATGTATGCCAAGTGAATGGATAACCTTCAAAATTGATATCAAATAGGCCACAACTCCAAAGTGCATCTTGGAACAAGTTCATTTGCCAATATGCCCTATCTACTAGACCACAACATTTCAAACTTCTCAAAATTTCATTGAAATTGCCTAGGTAAATCTATTGAACTTGCTACATATTATTAAGACTCTTGAGAAGATCCCAAGATTGTTTCCTCAAAGCAATATTTGGCTCACCAAAAAAACTTGTAAAATGCCACTTATCTTGTACATCTGGCAGTTTGACCATCGCATCAATGAACCTCTTCTGATAATTTCTTAGATCCACTGTTATGTCTTTCATCCACAGGAGACCTAAGCTGCCTAATCGCCCTTCTGCTTCTATTGCTATTCCAAACATGTTGATAGATTGCTTCAGATGTTCTATCCTTCATTTTCTACACGTTGTTTTAGATAAGAAATAATGCTAGGATCTTTGCTTCGGATGATCTCACAAAGCTCTCGAATTGTCGAGCGGTTCCCAAGCCCTCGATAGTTCCAAGCTAAAAGACTCATTGTTCTCGGCGGGGCTGATTCTCATTAGTCTTCGCTGTCTATGGATTGTCGAGCATTTTTGCTCCTAGAGTATCATCTTCAACTCTACCTTTCTTGGGGTAAGAATCTGAACCATTTGCATCTTCAGGTTCATCATGTGGAAATTTGCTTTGGGATAATGGTTGGGGGTAAGACCGTTTGGATGAGGTCATTCATTGAAGAGATGATTTCTTTGTCCACGTTTTGGACTATTTTGTAGGGTTGTTCAGATGATGGTTAATAAACGAATTCGGGTTGGAATTTGCACTGGAATGTTGTATCTCTTGTGCTAAAGGGACTTCTACTAGAAAGATGTCTTGTGTGTTACTGATATGGTTGGTGGGGTCTACATGTTTTGTTGGAAGAAGAATTTTCATGGACTAAGGTTTGTTTAAACGTGGGGTTTGATGAGCTTTGTTTTGGTTTTCCAACTGATATTGCATGTTGACTAAACAAGGTTGGTTAAGTCTCGGATGAGTTGGCATGGTCGAGTGCTAACGGTGCGAGAATGACTTTTGATAAAGAACTTGTGATTTGAGAGTCAATGATATCCTAGTTGGTTATAACTTCTGGGTTTTGAGAATCATCCAGGATGATGAGATTTTTTCCCTTTGAAATCTGTGAGACATCCGTCCGTTCCTATTCAACTAAGGCTATCGATGAAACCATCTACTGTGAGTCCTTCAGTTGCTATAATTCAACCTTATCTTGGTTTGAATTCAAACATTTGAGTCTATCCTTACCCTTCTGATTAGCTTCATTTTCAGGGACCTTGAAATCTGTGAGCTCATCTTCTGTAGCTAATCTAGACTGTCACGCCCCGTACCCCACGACATAATACCTGCCATGCTCTAGGCTACGCTAAGACAGAAGGCTAAATCGATTCAAGTAACAGCTAAAACAAATCATAACTTAATAAAGGTACAATCATAGCTAAAAGCCTCAATTCATTCATTCAAAATAACCATTCTCCATTTACAATTCCATTTTCAACATACAAAAAGAGTTAGGGTACCACATGTATAACCTAACTTGTACAAAAGAATATGGCTATACAATCATTGAACAAAATATATCCCTTAACAAAATATACTCCTTCACAAAATTTCCATATCAAAACCTAAATCAAAAGGCCGATGAGTTAGTCCAATCTTTGTCTCTAAAGACATCCGTTGTGAATTCAAAAGGAAAAGTAAGTGACAAATCATCCAATAAGTAGTAAAAGATTTCTTTGAGGCTTGAGATTGTTACCCATATGCATACTCATTTCAATAACATCGCAAAGAATCATTTAAGTCATAAAAATACATGGTTAATTCATAAAATTTTGATTCACATATAATTCACAATGGCACAATATAATATGAGCTCAAGTCATTAATGGACATATGACCCTGGATATCCAGTTGTTAACTATGACCCAGTTAATACGGTTCAAAATCAACTTTCACCCACTTGGTTCGATTCAGAACTAACTACCACCCGGTTAGTACAATTCAAAGATTATATCATAATCATCCATTTAAGGAACTAGTCTCGTAATAAACTATTTCACGCAAGAGCTCAAACCAATAGTCATTCAAATCAATATTAGGCCACGCATACTCATTTTATAGTAAAGCAAGAATATAACCAAACTTAAGCCCATTTATATAGAAATTAACATTCAGAACATTAGGTTTAACAATACATATTTCAAATGCAAAGAGATTCAAGTACTACTTACCTCGGTCCAAAGCTAATTCAAGTAATCAGAGTAGAGATATTCGCTGTCGTCACTATAACGCACAATTAACACCTAATCATGCACTAATTCTATCAAGAAATCATAATTAGAGCTCAAATCTAGGCTTGACATACAAAATGGAATGAAAATGCTAGAGAAAAGGGTGATCCATGGGTGAGGACTAGTGATTTGTGACCGCAAATCCCCACAACTAACTTGTGGCTCCCTTGGTAAAGCAAGCTGTGGCTACACCCTTGCTAGTTATGGCCATGGCTCGGCAGGCAAAAACTTGCCACGGCTTGCCTCCTAGTGAGTTGCGGCCGCAGCTTAGCTAAGCCGCACCCATGGCTCAAAGTTAGAGACTTGCCATAGGTGAAAGCTAGCTGAGCCCTACCTGCGGCTCGGCTCCCACGACCCACGGCTCACCTGCGAAAACCTGCAATTCCAACCCTTCACTTATCCAACCTTCACTCAATTCAATCGAAACATCAATCCAACACCAAAAAGGCAAGATAAGTCAATAATGCTTCACATACTACTCAATACACTTGATAATCATAACACAAATAACAAACACACACTAACCCTTAAAGTTCTTCATCCTCAATCACCAAAACTCAACCATCAACTCACACACCTTCACTATAAACACTAAGCATATAGTCTTTGAAGTATAAAGGTTTCCAAATCTCTCTAATTTAACCATCATCCCTACCAACAACCAAATAAGCAAAATCAAAGAATGTGCAGTTGAACTTTGATAGAAAACTGTACTTTGGTTGGAAACTTGGACGGAAGCTTCAATACTTCCCCTACTAGCTTCTCTTTGAATATGAAAAGGAGGCTCCTCAATACCTTCTTCAAAGAAAAGGGAAGAGAAATTTAGAGAGAGAGAGAAATAAGGGGAAGAAAAAGCAGAATAAATAGAAGAAAAGAAAATGCCCTAAGTCTATTTGGGCAAAACTAATTTGAAAAAATTGCACATGAGCCCCTCATCATTTTACAATTTAAATCCTTACCCCAACAAGCGAAATTACAAAGATGCCCTCCAAGGTCCCTATTATTACATGGACTCTTCCCTATGCAGTAAGTTCCACAACTTCCAGTTGGAAGATGGGCTCTCAGCCAGCTACCGAACTATTTCATGGAGAGCATTGGAGAATCTAACGACCATCTATCATCGCAATCCTTCTCTTCGTGACCAATTCTTCCATAGAAGTAACAACAGTTTGGTAGTCTTTCGTACTAAAAAAATATTTTGTGTTCCTTACCCCTAAACATAAATTTCATACCTCTCATTAGGGGTTTGGAAATATTGACATCTACTTGAATTCTTAGGTATTTCCCCCATCTTGTTCTGTCTTGTTCCACTTCCACTCTCAAGAGTTTTCCTACATGATTTCTTATGATTTTGGTAGTTTCAACGTTCATCCAATTGAGACGAAGATTATATGCTTGTAACCAAAAATGGCACCAATCGAAGGACACTTCTTGTAATTGGATTTCTCCCATGTATTCTTGTACGTTGAGAAGGTGTTTATCGAAAGACCAAGGTCTTCCGACCAACACTTTGTTTTTGTCTACTTCGAAACCAAACTGGAAAAGCATTATTTTCCTATTTAGAGACTTGCATTCTACTCTTCTTTTCACATTCCAAACCTTTTTCATTGTTGAGTACAATGTTGCCATATTAGCTTGTTTCGGATTGAGAAGTTTACCCAAGAAATAGAAGAACCTTTCAATCTTGCAGATGAATCTTGGATGTCATCTCCTATTATGGCCAGCTCCTCCATATTAGACAGAGAGAAACTCTCCCATAGTTTCTCTATTTTCTCAGCCATACCTAATGGAGTAGGCCTTGGTCCTTAAACTCACTAGATTATTAATGCCAAACTGGAGATGAAAATTGCTAAAACCTACAAAACAAAAGGTATGAAAGATGTAAAAAGACAATAAAGTTATGGCAACAAAAGATGAAAAGAAACAAAAATAGAGGAAAAGAAGTGATTAGGAAATAAGTAAGAAACTAGACTCGTGGAATCAAAAAGAAATAATCCTATTGAAGAAGAAATAAGAAGCTAGACTCTATAGGATTAGATGTAGATATGCCAAAGAATTCTAGCAAGAAGACTAAAGAGCTTGAAAAGACAAGAGAGAAACTCATAGAGAAAACCCATGAGACTGCTACTTGATAGTTTGGAGACGATAAATTGCATCAAATGCTGTGTTGGCAAAACATAAATACAAAAGGCTGCATTTGATTTCATGGAATTTAAAATAAGGATTAAAAAAATTGATTATCCTTTAGATGAAATTAAAATTTTTTAAAAAATACTAATGGTGAAACTGTCCAAGGTAACGCCATGTGAATTTGAGCACAATAGTTATATATATCATGTGTTTAGTCCAAATCAAGGAAATAAAAACTGTCCATATTCT
The DNA here is from genome assembly GCA_024721245.1 of Mitragyna speciosa. NCBI lineage: Eukaryota > Viridiplantae > Streptophyta > Magnoliopsida > Gentianales > Rubiaceae > Mitragyna > Mitragyna speciosa. Next base: position 12,455,321 of record CM045561.1, read on the forward strand.
AGCTGTGACAAATAAATGAATTGCATTGGTCTACCCAAAATATAAAAACACAAAATTCATTGGATTTAATGAAACTAGAAAACTTAACGACAGCCTATTAGATTCCCAGTTGAAAAAAAAAATCAGCTACTTGGTTTCCTTTGGAGTCAGATTTTCTACAAAGTTTATGGCTTCATCATACATTTCAAGAGGGTTTTTTTTTATTGCTTTCCACTAATATAGAGTAGAATGCATCATTTAGACAGGATGTAATAGAAAATTTGTACATGGACCTAGTCTACGGCCTTATCGGGCAATCTTGTAGTGTAAAATAAATCTACATAAACATCTTCACATCACTTTTTTATATCAACTTGCATCATTATACTTGTGTGGGATTGTTTTAAACCACATAGTCCACAAGTAGGTTTTTGGTGAGGAAGCACATGCAGCTAGGTCATCTTTTGGTCAGTTATGGTTTACAAGGAATTTATCAAAGAGTTTCTTTTCAACAAAATCATTTCAATGTAACCCTTCAATATTGTATTGTACTAGTTATAAATTTGATGTATTCAACTTCGAATATCCTATATTTAAGGTTGTGTATTCATCTTATAATATCTTGTATTTAAGGATGTATATGAGCTTTAAAATCTTAGAGACTGTGAACTTAGCTCAAATTAAAGTGGAAAAATTCTTAAATGGACCACTTGTGGACTTTATAGTATAAAATAAAGCCACATAAGTATCTTACATCACCTTTTTATATGAGCATGCATATGCTTATGTGGCACTCTTTTAGACCACAAGATCCACAAGTGAAACCGTGAATCCAATTCACCTAAGAATCTCCCATTAAAGTACATAGATTCTATTATTTGATATATATAGACACACATACACACATATTGCTAAATGTCATCTCTTATCAATCTTTTTATTTTCTCCTCATCCCCCGATTTTATCAAAATATTTTCAAAAAGGAAAAAATTATAAGCAAAAAGAAAAATCCAAAATTGTGCCACATCCAACTATTCTCTTTGAGTGCCGGTTAAGGCAATTTTCTTAGATTATTGCCATTTTAAAGTAAAAGTCCCCAATTTGGGGACCTTTTTTTATTGCATTTTGCATTTAGTGTCACCGCACAGCTAGTGTGTAGCGATTATGAATATACATATACATATTTTTAAGCGTGTGTTAGTGTGTCAGTTGCTCTTTTTTTTTTTGGTCAAAAGTGGCCGCACAAGGGCTGTGTGGCAACCCAAATACAAGATTCTTTTTTTATTTTTCTTGTGGGACTAAATGGCAATTAGAAAATTTTTGTGAGAGTCACCGCATAGAGAGTGTGTGGTGACTCTCACAAATACTACCTAATTGCCATTTAGTCCCCCAAATGTATAATTTTTTTTTACTCATAAGGGGGCTAAATGGCAATTAGGTAGTATTTGTGAGAGTCACTGCACACCCTCTGTGCCATGACTCTCACAAAAATTCCCTAATTGTCATTTAGCCCCCAATTGTGAAGATTCGTTACTAATTTATTAAATACTAATATTTTTATTATTTAATTATTGATAGTAATATATCTACACATGTTTTAGGATGTCTAAGTAGTGATTTCGGTTTGGTATTTTAGAATTTTAATTAATATTTTTGGTCAATTCAATCATTTTCTAGACACACTTCATTATGCCACTTGAAGTTCACGTTTGAGCATAATTGAGCCATGTACTTGCACTAATGCCATAAGTTTTTGTAGGTAGAAGGATCAAGTATTGGATGGCTGTTAGGAGTGAAGCAAAGGCCAAGAAGAATGGAGAGCTGAAAGGTGATTTTGAGGAAAAAGGGGCAAACTGCGGATCAACCTGAAGAAAACGCGTGAAGGTTCTCACACGGTTCATAGTCAAAAGGTCAATTGCGCGACCAACCCGCGTGGGCATTTCTGCTAGTCTCCATCCAGAGGTCAAACGTGGATGAGAACGTGCGTGAAGAAGAGAAATAGTGGGACCAACCGCTTGTGGTTTCCCATCAGGCTAGTCCACAGTTTTTCAAATTTTTGAGAAGCCGTGGGAGATCAACATGTGAAAATGTGTGCGTTCGTGACAGACACTGTAGCAAATTTAGTAGCTGGGATTGACTTTTGGATGGGATATTCACTCTTCTCTCTTTTTGCTAGCGTTTTTTATATAAAAAAGAGGGAAATTGGAGATTCTTGAGGGAGATAGAGAAGGGAGATGAAGAGGAGGCTTCAAAGGGCAAAAAGGAGCTTGAATTCTTACCACTTAGAAGAAATTGGAGAAATTGACCAAGTGGAGATTTGACGGCTGCAATTAGAATGAGTTTTTATATTCCTCTTTTGTTAATTAATGTATTTTCTTTAACTTTCATGGGGGTAAATCTTTGTAGTCTAGATTGGTTGAACCCAATTGTGGAATAAATGGATTGATCTTTAGTTTATGCTAGTTACCATTCCTGATTTGGGTTAATTTATGATTTTTTTCATGCTTAATTGGATTGAGATTTTGCATGCATCCATGATTCGAATATTGATTTTTGTAACACCCTAGAAATTCATACGAAACCATTTAATTCACATTATGTCCATTAGTAGAAAAAAAAAAGAAAAGAAAAAGAAAGGGGAAAACCGAAAATGCACTCTAAAAGAGAGATTTCTTTTATTTGGAGTTTAGTGTTAATTCTGGATTTATTGGTTGGAACATTTCTTAAATTAATTAGGTTAAGTAAATAAGATTCTTTCATTATTAAGTGGGACACCTAAGTAGCAAATTTGGCTTAATTTCATTGGACTTTTAGTTTATAATAGTGTTTAATCTTGACCAACAAATTCTACCATTTTCTAGCACCTTGACCGATTGAGCTTAGCTCAAATTTTACCCAAAAATCTCACTTATTTTCTTGCTTCATTTTTTTTCTTCTTGGCTGACTTCTTCTCTCTCTCTCTTGCTTCTTCAACCGCCATTTCCTTCTTGCTTTCTATCCATTTGTTGATCAATTTTCTACCATTAAAAGTGAGCTTACCTTGTTTCCTTGCATTACCTTCAACTTAAAGTAAGTTATTCTCTTTAAACTCTTGATAATTTCCAAGTTTAGGTGTATCTGAGAGCGATCAGGGAGAGGCATCACGGCCATCAGATATGGCTCCGATACAGCAAGAGCACCGTAGGAGTTCGGTAGTTCGATATTGCGAGGGACCGGGACATCCCTATCGTACGTTTTCACCTGCTCGCCGAGTGCGGCCCGCATGTGGGTGCTGGAGGTCATACTCGTACCCTAATTATGTCGTGCTTTCATTGATTGAGGAGAGTAGACAGGTTGGACGCGCGGGTGACACCTTCCGGCCAGCGCATTCATGAGTTGAGAGAGATGGTGAGAGCTCAAGCCCAGAGGATCCTGGAGCTAGAGGCTATTGTTCAGGAGGAACAATGGAGGACTGATACTTTTCCGAGTGCAGTACCAGGATACGCATGGCCGACTCACTCACGTTGTGTAGCATGTCCGAGATCATACTAGACGTCTTGCAGATGAGTGTGGCCTGATGGTAGACCACGTGTTGGGTGAGGTACGAGACGTAGCTCAGTATATAGGGCCAGGATAGGCCGTGCATCCACCTCTTGGGGCCGAGGAGGCTCTTGAGGATGAGCCAGAGCGAGAGCTCATTGAGGACGTGAGCTCTGCAGGATCAATACAGTTAGGTTAGATCGCTAGATAGGAATATGGACAAAGACTTATGTTAGTTTTGTTATGTTTTGTATGTGTGATATGTCTTGTATTTGAACTTTTGAAAATGTGTAAACTGAATTGCCTGTATATATATGTGACTTTGTTTGGCATAAAAATTTAATTTCCTTGTTTATTTTTGAATTTGTGCATTTTGAAATATTTCTCATCACTTATTACGTGAAATTGAAATAATTCATTAATATTATTATAGAATATTAGGTCATGAGTTGACGAGGTCGTGGTAGAGGACGTTCCCGTTGCCAAGACCGGGATGAAGGCACTACTTTGAGTGTAAATCCTACTTCTAGGGCTGACCCAATGGTCGTAGTACTGAATCAAATGACTGACGTTTTGACTCAACTTGGAAATCGGCAAAATCCAGCAATAGAAACCAGATATCCTCATAGGAACCCCGTAGTAGGGGAGGATGCAGCTCTAGAAAGATTTCAAAAATTTAATCCTCCTAAATTAGCCGGTGGTCCAAATCCTAAAATCGCCGAGAAATGGTTAGAGGATATTGAGAAAATCTTTGCTGCCCTGAAGTATACTGATGAAAGGCAAGTGACATTTGTTGTATTCCAGCTGGAAAGTGCTGTCACCCCTTGGTGGAATTTGATAAAAGCCATGTGGGAAAGATATTAGACCTCGAGGACGTGGGCCAATTTCACTAGAGAATTTAAGAAGAAATACATTCCTGTGCTAGTATAGGAGAAACGAGAAGATGAATTTTTGAAGTTAAGACAAGGATTACTAAGTGTAACTGAGTATGAAACTCAGTTTACCAAACTATCCCGTTATGATCCGAAATTAGTGGCCACCGAACGACGAAGAAAAAGAAGATTTGTTCAAGGCCTCAATTTGAAAATTCAAGATGCCCTCACCGCCGCTACCATTACAACTTATGAAGCCGCGGTAGAAAAAGCACAGCAAGTGGAAGAGACAAAGTCCTTGGTTCGAACGGTAAAAGCGAGGAAATGGAGAAGCACTAGTGATTCCCGACCATCAATCGGAAATATTCCAGCCCCTAAAATGGGAAGAGAAGCTAGAGGAGTGAGAATTGGGCAAGGTGCCCAACCTGGAAAGACAAGAGGGGCTCCGATAAGAAGAACTCCACTAGGAAACGAACGAATAGAGGACACTCATAAAAGAACTCAATCTTTGGCGGTTCAAGTTTTCTGTGGATACTGTGGTAAAGCCAATCATACTGAAGAAAATTGTTGGTGGAATAGCCGTAAATATCTGTTTTGCGGTAGTGCCAATCACCAAATTAGACAATGCCTAAGATAGATGGCTAGTTGACAGGGTATAGCTCAGCCAGAGCACAAGGACCTCGATAAAGCCAAAGAAAGTGGAAACAAGTGAAATGTGCCGGCATGAGTTTACGCTCTAGATAAGCAAGATACAAAGGAGTCGTCAGCAGTGATTGAAGGTACGATTCTTGTTTTTCACCATCTGGCTAAACTGCTAGTAGATCCTGGTTTTACTCATTCATTTGTGAATCCTTAGTTTATGACTGCTATAGAGGTACAACCCATTAAATTATCTTATGAATTGGAAGTGAGGACTCCAACTGGGGACCATTGCTTGATAACCGACCTTGTTTACAAAGATTGTGAGCTTTGGGTAGGAGAGAGAAAATTTCTAACGGACCTCATAGCGTTGCCTATTCGAGATTATGATGTGATTTTAGGCATGGATTGTCTAACTCGGTACTGTGCTCAGTTAAATTGTGAGACGAAAGTGGTAGAGTTTAGTATACCAGGAGAACCTATCTTAAGGTTGGATGTAAAGAAAACCCCAGTTTCTTCGAACCTTCTTTCTGCCATGCAAGCGAGGAAATTGATGTTCAGAGGGGTAGTGGGATATCTTGCTTATTTAATTAATACCCCTGAAGATAAAGTGAGACTTGAAGATGTGCCAATAGTAAGGGAGTTTCCTGATACTTTTCCTGAGGAATTAAGCTCCTTACCCCCTAAGAGAGAAGTGGAATTTGGGATAGAATTGGTGCCAGGAGTCGTGCCAATATGTAAGACACTTTATCGCATGTCTCCTGCAAAACTTGGAGAGCTTAAGATTCAACTCCAGGATTTGTAAGAAAGAGGGTTTGTCAGGTCAAGTGTATCACCAGGGGGAGCTCCAGTGCTATTTGTAAAGAAGAAAGATGGTACTCTTAGGCTTTGTATTGACTATCCAGGGTTAAACAATGTCACAATCAAGAATAAGTATCCTTTACCTCATATTGATGAATTGTTTGACCAATTGGAGGGAGCGGTAGTATTTTCCAAGATAGGCCTTAGAAAAGGATACTATCAATTGAGAATTAAAGAAGAAGATGTATCTAAAACTGCTTTTAACTCACGATATGGCCATTATGAATTTGTGGTAATGCCCTTTGGTTTGACTAATGCTCCAGCGGCTTTTATGGATCTGATGCATAGGGTTTTTAAGCCATACTTGGATCAATTTGTGGTGGTATTTATTGATGATATTTTGATATTTTCCAAATCTCATAAGGAGCATGAGCAATACTTAAGGATTGTGTTACAAACTTTGCGAGATAGCAAGTTTTATGCCAAGTTTAGTAAATGTGAATTTTGGAAAGACCAAGTGTCATTTTTAGGTCATGTCATTTCTGGAAGGGAATAGCAGTAGATCCCTCTAAAGTGCAAGCCGTGGTTAATTGGAAATGACCTGAGAATCTAATTGAAGTTTGTAGTTTCTTGGGATTAGCTGGTTATTATCGGCAATTTATTAAGGATTTTTCGAAGATAGTCACACCACTCACTATTTTGACTCAAAAGAATGTTAAGTTTAATTAGGATGAACGGTGTGAGCAAAGTTTTAATAAACTCAAGAAACGGTTAACATCAACTCCAGTGTTAGCTTTGCCCAATGGGAAGGAAACTTTTAGTGTGTATACGGATGCTTTACGGGAAGGTTTGGGATGTGTGCTAATGCAAGAAAAGTAAGTAATTGCCTACGCCTCCCATAAGTTAAAACCTCATGAAAGGAATTACCCCACGCATGATTTGGAATTAGCAGCTGTGGTATTTGCACTGAAGAAATGGAGACATTATTTGTATGGAGTCACTTTTGAGGTATACACAGATCATAAGAGCCTAAAGTATCTGTTTTCTCAGAAAGAGTTAAATTTACAGTAGTGCAGATGGGTGGAATTATTAGAGGATTATGAGTATACCATTAATTATCATCCGGGTAAAGCCAATGTTGTCGTAGATGCCCTAAGTAGGAAAGTTCAAGTGGCTAGCTTGGCCATCTGTGAGTGGAGCTTGTTAGAGCAACTTAGCAAGAGCAATCTATGGATAGTTGGCTCTAAAGTGACTTGTGAAAACATAAATGTACAATCTGAATTGTTAGAACAAATTAAAGAAACTCAAACAAGGATCCTACGTTACAAAAACGGATAGAGAAAGCCAAAGTAGGGATCCTACCTGAATATAGTGTTGGACTAGAAGGATTATTAAGGTTTCGAAATCGGATCTTTATACCAAGGGATGAAGAGTTGAAGAGAATAATTATGGATGAAACTCACTGTTCCAAATACACTGTGCACCTGGGTAGTGCAAAGATGTATCAAGATCTAAAGAAACTTTATTGTTGGGACAACATGAAGAGGGAGATAGCACAGTATGTTCAAACTTGTCCTACATATCAATAGGTAAAGGCTGAATATCAAAGACCGTCAGGGCTATTACAACCTTTGAAATCCCAGAGTAGAAATGGGACCATATTACCGTAGATTTTATTTCTGGTTTACCAAGAACCCAAAGGGGGCATGATGCTATTTGGGTAATTGTTGATCGACTGACCAAATCTGCTCATTTTCTACCCATGAACATGACTTATCCTTTAGAAAAGCTTGCCCGAATGTTTATTGATGAGGTAGTGAGACTTCATGGAATTCTAGTAAGTATCGTCTCGGATTGGGATCCTCGGTTTACTTCTCGACTTTGGAGAGAAATGCACGAAGCTTTGGGGACAAAATTAAACTTTAGCACGGCTTACCATCCCCAAACTGATGGACAATCCGAACGAGTGATCCAAATTTTGGAAGATATGTTACGGGCAAGTGTGATGGATTTTGGTAGCAATTGGGATCAACATGTAACCTTGATTGAGTTTGCTTACAACAATAGTTACAAATCCTCTATCCAAATGGCACCATTTGAGGCCTTATATGGAAGAAAATGTAGAACACCTGGCTATTGGGATGAAGTAGGAGAACGAAAGATTTTAGGTCTGAAAAAGTACCATGGATAGAAGCAGCGTACGAGAAGGTTAAACTGATACAACAACGACTTCAAACTGCGTAGAGTCGACGGAAGAGTTATGCTGACCATCGAAGGAAGGAATTGGAATTTGAAATGGGAGATAAGGTGTTTCTCAAAATCTCTCCATTTAAAGGAGGCATCAAGTTTGGTAAGAGGAAAAAGTTTCAACCAAGATACGTAGGACCATTCAGAATCGTTAAACGTGTCGGCAACGCTGCATACCAATTGGAACTGCCTTCAAAGTTGTCCAAAATGCACAATGTCTTCCATGTGTCTATCTTGAAAAAGTACCACCCGGACCCACGACACGTACTTCAATCAGATGAGATTGAGTTTGATGAAACTTTAGCATATGAAGAGCAGCCAGTTGAAATCCTGGATCGAAAAGTGAATGAATTGAGAAATAAACAAATTTCTCTTGTCAAAGTCCTCTGAAATCATCATGACTTAGAAGAAGCCACCTTGGAAATAGAGGAAGAGATGCAGAGAAATTATCCCAAGCTATTCGAAAATCAAGGTAGAATTTTGAGGATGAAATTCTTTTAAGGGGGGAGGATGTAACACCCTAGAAATTCATACGAAACCATTCAATTCACATTATGTCAATTAGTAGAAAAAAAGAAAAGAAAAATAAAAGGGAAAACCGAAAATGCACTCTAAAAGGGGGATTTTTTTTATTTGGAGTTTAGTGTTAATTCTTGATTTATTGGTTGGAAGATTTCTTAAGTTAATTAGGTTAAGTAAATAAGATTCTTTCATTATTAAGTGGGACACCTAAGTAGCAAATTTGGCTTAATTTCATTGGACCTTTAGTTTATAATAGTGTTCAATTTTGACCAACAAATTCTACCCTTTTCTAGCACCTTGACCAGTTGAGCTTAGCTCAAATTTTACCCAAAAATCTCACTCATTTTCTTGCTTCATTTTTTTTCTTCTTGGCCAACTTCTTCTCTCTCTCTTGCTTCTTCAACCACCATTTCCTTCTTGCTTTCTATCCTTTTTGTTGATCAATTTTCTACCATTAAAAGTGAGCTTACCTTGTTTCCTTGCATTACTTTCAACTTAAGTAGTTATTCTCTTTAAACTCTTGATAATTTCCAAGTTTAGGTAGTCTTTTGTACAAGTTAATGCTAGACATTCGTTATTAAGCTTGAAGTTTGAAGTTTTGAAATGAAGTTTTGCTTGTTAATAAAGTGTTTTCTTGGTTAGATGGACTAGTAGATAGTATTTAAACCTTGAAATGATATGTATTATATGTTGAATCGTTGAAGAATCTTGGGGTTGAAATCTTGAAATTGATTGGAATTTTTAGTGAAATTGGGTTTGATTGAGACATGGAAGTTATAGAACTTGTTGGAAATTGGATTGGTTGGTTGATTTCTTGTAGGTAAAAATTTTGGGTTAGTCCGATTTTAGGGGAGATGTTACCGAAATTTCGGTAGAATTAAAGAGGAAAAAAAATGATAGGTGAGATTTTTAACTTAGAATATGCAAAATTTAGGGAATTTGGTGTGCAGAAATTTTAAGAGAATGATCTATTGGTGAATTAAATTTTCCTAGAACAAGAAAACCCTAAAACCAAAACCCTAAGTCTAAAACCCTAAAACCTAAACCCTAGAAATAATTGGGTTATTTCTTGAATTTTCTTACTAATCTACTTAAGGTTTTAATTGGGTTTTCATTAGATTATTTCTTTTGAATTTCAGGATCTGAAAACGAATCTCGACCTTATTACGAAATATTTTCCTAAGCATTTCAGTTGAGTGTTTCTGTGTGTGCATGTTATATGAAATGATATATTATGTCTATAAATGTTATTCAATGACATGTGCTATTTGAGGAAAGGTGTGTACTTTATCACACCTCTTCCATTAAATGTTATATGCTTCATTGCTTTATGTGATTGTTTGTGTATGCGACTTCCGTAATTAACTTCACCGTTATTCCACGAATAGTCAAACTTGGTGTGTTCGGGGGGATATAAGGTTATGGGCGTTATAGGCGAGTGTTAATTTTCATATCGGAGTGAAGTCCTCGAAGAGGCTAACTCAAGATTGAACTTTATGAATAAATTTGGACTTCCGCGGCTAATTTCATTGTTACTCCCTGGTTAGTCAAACTAGGTGTGTTTGGAGTGGTATAAGGTGCTGGGGATTATAGGTGAGTGTTATTCTTTCCTATTTGAGTTAAATTCCTCAAAGAGGATAACTCTAGATTGAATTTTATAAGTACCTCGAACCTGAGCTATTATCTCGGTTCGAATACTAATGTCGTATCATTCAGTGAATGATACTCCTGCAGTTGAGCTTGCTCCCGTAGTGGGTCTGTATCCGCCTTTGATTATATGACACTTCACATTGCTTATCCATTTTATTGAATTTGTTAATTAATTTTATTTTAAAATTAAAATGGTTTACTGGTATGTTTTCATGACTTGAGCACTCACTGGGCTATTATAGCTCATCCCCTTTTATTTGTTTTCTTTAACCAGGTTTCCCGCACTACTAGAGCTAGAAAGCAGATTTTAGATATATTAAATGTTTTATGTATTTGATAGCCAAATTGTTTAGGCTATTATTGTAAATATTATGTATATCTTCGATGTAAAACCTCTTAGTGATACTTGTCCTTTTAAGTTGAATTATATGAATATATTTTGGGTTATATATGTTTGGATCTTTTGAGTGGGTGTTTGGTTTGAGTCCTAGCCAGAGCCAAGCAGAAAGTCCGCTAAGCCCTTTGGTGTGCCTTTGGGTAATGTGGGGTTGTCACAATTTTGTATGGGTATCTCAAGAGATTGCGCATATAAGATGCGTCACCTAACAAATTAAGACAATTTGAACGAACCACTAGAGATAGGGTTTCATGAATTGTTCCCTTTTGTTGAGTTTTGGAAAAGACTTGATAAATTAGAGCTTATTAATCTTAAAGCATCTAATTGGGGTGTTAATTGTGAAGAGATTCCAATTGACCAACCAAGAGGGTACGGATTGTTTCTCTTGAGAAAGGTTATGGTTTGGGGGTTTTGGGTTCAATTGAGTAATTGATGATAGCATTAACCCATAATTGATTCATTTAGTGGGCAATTGAGGGATACCACATCTAGACTTAATTTGTCATTATTGTTGTCACTTTTCATTCTCCATCGTCCTTCTCTCTTGAATCTAGTAAATTAGATAGTGTTTTTTCTTTTTTCTACCTTTAAAAGTCTATTTGCGCCCATTAGGCTAGATAATACAACTCAAGTGAATACTAGTAACTGCTAATCCCTGTGGGATGATATTTGATGCTCCCTTACACTCTACTACAGAACAATAGGTGCACTTGCTTAGAGTTTCTTTGGTATAGTTCATAGGACACGAATCAAGTTTTTGGCACTGTTGCCTTCATCGTCCTCATCACCCCCTTCTTCTTCGTCACACCCCTCTCCCACATGAAAACCCCGCCCTTTATCCCCTTGTTTTCACCATTTTTCAACCTTAATCACTACACACATCACATTCTACCATGCCTAAGTTAGATTCTTCAATCTTCATTTGAATTTTTGGGCAAAGAAGTGGGTTTTGAGAAGAACAACTTTTCCAAATGAAAAGTTCAGACCTTAGCTTCAAGTTGTGCTTCCATTAGGTATTCCCACTACTCTTGTGTGCATTTCATTGCATTTGAGGTAAATACTTCACCAACTTGTGCAATTTCTTTTGAGATAGTTTCAATTACTTGAATTATTGTTAGAGTGCTTTTGTGAAAAAATTGGGTTGATACTTTTAAAGCTTAAATTAAGTGTGATTTTTCATGCTTATGTTTGTAGGGATAGATTCAATTTATGGGTTAGTTAAATTTTAGCCTCATTTGGATATAGATAATTAAAATTGGAAATTTTGGCTAATAGTAATTGATTTTCTTAATTTTTGGCTTGGAATTGAGTTATTTGTATTTGTAATTGCTGGTAGATGAGCCATAAAAGATTGCAAATGGTTGGATAATTGGCTTAGTGGTCAATGAGTTTAATTTAGAGATTCCTATTTTATTTGATTGTTGGGAATTACTTGGTGATTGGGTATTTACAATTCTCTCAAATCAAATTTTGGGCAACAATCACCATTGTAGTTGACTAATCATTTGGGGGATCGAATGTGGTGTTTGATCGTGCATTTTCCTATGGTAGAATTGCTGAGATTTGGACGTGAAATGGGACTTAAATGAACAATTGAGGTCTAAACTGCATAATGTTTGTAATGGGTTGTTTGACTACTTGTGTGTGGTGAGTATATATGTGGAAAAGTAGTGAGTCTTATAATGGTACCATTCTTTAGTCTTACAAATGTACTTTTTAATGGTAAGGACATGTCAATGAATCTGTACTTTGGGCCTAATGGTGAAATACTCTTCAAATTTTACAAGTGAAAATGGCCTCAATATCATTAAGGAAGAGGAGAAATACCTGGTTCTACCAGTGGATTGGGGTTGAGACAAGCATAGGAATATGATGATACGCGGTTTACCTTCTTGGAGGACTAGCGTTAGTACGAAGCAAGAAAAGGGAAACAAATTTTAAAAGAAAAAGTGTGGTACTGGAGATAGAGAATTACTTCCATTTCTTCGAGCATCTTAGCCAGATAGGATGGCATCCGATCCTAAATCTCTCGGAGGTCATCTATCTTGAGCTTGTAAGGGTATTCTACGCAGATGTGGAGGAAAAAGACAAGAACAGTGGAAAATACATTGAGTCAACAATGAGGGGTACTGTAAGGTAATAAGGGGAGTAACACAGTGAAAAATTTAAAAATTTATTACCTTAGCCATGGATCTCTTTGATGTAATCTATACGATTAAAGGGTGTTTAGTACAAATACCTCAAGCATAGAAGGTTTCTATGCTTCAAAGGGCAAGATCCTATTCGATGAAGGTGTTGATCTACCATGAGAAGCCCTCCAAGTGTAGAGCCTCCAACGGTATCCACACGAACATGATCTTTAGGAACCTTTGGGCTTGCTTGCCTTGCCTTTCGAGTGCTAGCTCCCTTGAATGATTCATGAAGAACACAAGAAGAAGAAAGAAGTTGAAACCCTAACAATTAGGGAAGGAGGTGTGGCGTTTTTCTTGGAGAGAAAAACGCCACCAAGCTCTCAATTTTTCTCTCTCTAAATTTTGTGTTATGTTTCATCAATCTTCCAAGAGTCAAGGCATGGACTTATTTATAGATGTAGTATCCTAGTCTTTAAGGAAACAAGAGCAATTGGAAACCAAGAAGGTTTAGGAAGCTTGCCTTAAGCTAATCCTATTCCTTTAGGAAACCAATTCCAAAAGGAAACCAAATAGCTTCTTAATTCCTTTTAGGAAACTAATTTCCATCAAGACTTAGAATATTTATAATTAAGTCCTTTAAGTTAATTTATCACATAAATTAACCCCATAAGTATCTTATACTTATCTTAATAACAATTTAAACCAAAGACCATGTTCTTATTGTGTGTGACCCATTAGGTTCCATTCACGTTGGCAATAAGTACAAATTATAACTCATTAATTAATTAATTAAGAGCCAGATAAATTAACACTTTAATTTATCATTAATTCACTAATTAATTAATTTGCACTTATAGATCATGAGTGGCGTCTAGCAATGCATCATGACCACCCAAGTGAATAGGAAAGTCATATGGTAGACTACACCTATCAATGACAATGTTACCGTGTAATTAATATCCTTTCACCACACTATATCCCAATTAGTCTAAGAGTGTAGTGCGCACTCTTTAAATGACTAATTAATGATTTCTTGTTCCCGAAATATAACTTTCCATAAAAGTATAACCTTGAAACTCTTTCAAGTCATACTTTCACTTTTGCGCAAAAGATTCTTTAAGTCATATTTCAACAAGTGGCCAATTCGGGATATACTCTCCTATAATAAGGAGTGGTGAATCCTATATCGATTACTCACTATCCTTCCATGCTTCATACTATGCCCAATCTCTACCGTATGGGCTACTCTTTTACGAGCACCGAGCAATAGAGTCAAAGCATAGCAATCCACACTCAAGATACTATGGTAATCTCAAGTCTAAGGATCACTTACACCATTGCCATTAAGAGTATAATTCATTAGCACTATGAATAGTAACTCTTGGCGGATCAATCCAATGAACTTGTTCTCTAACAAGCATCCACATACCAGCTTAGGTGTCACACGCCATAGTTGACGAGATCAACTACTACTTACCATAAGTAGAGGCAAAGTATGTGCTAGTCTTCCCATATTAATGATGTCCAATCTCATTAATACTACTGACTAGGGATATTTAAGAATATAACTTAATGTGTAATAAGAGTCTCATCATTGTAACTCTTACAATCTCTTATACACAGTTAATATTCTATGGACTTTATCAAATAAACAAGTAATATTGATAACAAGTATTAAATGACAAAGAAAATGCCACATATATAAGTATAACACGAAATAAGCGTAATAAAAATCCCAAAAACTAACTTGGTTTTAGGGCATACACTAACAAACTCCCACTTGCACTAAAACCAATCACCTATAGGTTTTAGGCCATGAGCATGACTATCATGCCTATTCTAGGACAAGGCCATGGTGAAAGGATTAGTGACACTTACATTGTGGGAACTTCCTCTATCTTTTCATCATTTGTACCAAACTATTTCTACAAATAGATGGCGGCACGAACCTACACTTTAAGGATCATGGATGAGACTTTAGTTCCTTGATTAAGCGATGGCACAATTGTTTTCATAAAACAATAGAAGGAACTATTCTTTGTCCAACAAAGAATCCCTTGATCCATAGTAACTTCTAAAGCTACCATGTACTCGCCTTTGTTAGTAGAATATGTTGTAGTGTCTATCATAAAATGCTTTTATCCACTACAGTTCAACGTGAACACCAATTCATCTCATGATTTACTTATCATCCCTATTGGATTAAAAGTTTGTATCTTTAAATCCACACACTTCCTAAGTGTGTATCTCCATAGTCAAGAATAGTCTTTTAGTGCTACTCGAGTACTTAAGAATATTCTTTGATAACCATCTAGTGACACTCACCAGAATTGCTCGTAACACTTAAAGCCAGGAGACATCGGGTCTCGTACATAGTATAGCATACAAAATAGAATCCATTGCAAAAGCATACGGGATCTATTAATGCTATCAATCTCAACAAGTATCAAAGACACATGTCTCTTGAAAGAGTAATCTCCTATCATCATAGGTAAAACCCCTTCTTCGATTGCACTATGCTAAACCCTTTAGCATCTAGCCTATGTACGTGGATCTAGTGAGACCAAGCAACCTCTTGGATCTATCTATATAGATCTTAATTCCCAGATTAGAGATCGCCTCTCCTTTATTAAGAAATTCTTGGACAACCATATCTTTACCTTTAAAGTATGTTGTTTCCATCAACGATATGTCATCCACATATAGTATCAAGAAAATGACAACGCTCCCACTCAACTTTACATTTACACAAAACTTGTCTTTGTTTTCGAGAAAATCAAACTCTTTGATTATCTTATCAAAACAAATGCTCCAACACCTTGACACTTGCAAGAGTCCACTAATGGACCCTTGAAGCTTGCTTACCTAATGACTATCAATGGTAGTGAAGGCCCAAGGGATGTGTCATATACATACCTTTTAATTCCCGTTAAGGGATGAAGTCTTCATATCCATTTGTCATAGCCATAAAGGCAGCTATTGCAAGTAAAATCTTAAATGGATTTAAGCATGGTCAATGGTGAAATAGTTTCTTTCAAAGCCAAGCCTTTGAATTGAATCCTTTTCCATTAATCTTGCTTTATAGGCAACTACGTTACCATCCATGTCAGTCTTTCTCATAAAGACCTACTTGCACCCTATGGGTTTTATCCGATTAGGTGACTTGAGCAAGGTCTACACCTTGTTCTTGTACATGGAATCCATTTTGGATTTTATGGCATCTTGCCACGTCAAGGAGTCTACATTAGACAAAGCCTCTTCGTGACTAGGTAGGTTTGTCATCATATATGACTAATACATTATTGCTCTTTCTAATGAGAAATCTATATCTCTCATGTGTGAGAAATCCATATTTCTCACGAGTATAATGCACTCTACCAGTCTTTTGAAGATTTTGTGTATTTTGAGCTTCCGTTGCGCCTCATTAAGATGTGGCATAAGCTGTAGTTCCAACTATTGATCTTTGTCAATTCATGGTTCTTGAACCTTTCAAGTTCTATCTTGCTCCCACTGTCTCTTTTAAGAATAAACTATTTTTCTAGAAAAAGACATTTCTTGAGACAAACATTTTTCTCAAGGGAATTATAGAAGTGGTGTCCAATGTTTTCACAAGGATACCCCACAAATAGATGCTTGTTGGAACATGGTTGAGTGTATGGGAGTGGCGTCTAAGGCAAGAACCCCTTAAATGAGGTTAGGAATTGTAGTATGACTCATCATGGTTTGCGCCATATCTCATAGGGTACAACTTCTCCTCTTTCACACATCATCAATAATGGTGTTTCAAATGGAGACATTGAGAAAGAATCACATTCTTCTTTAATTATTTTGAAACACTTGACATTGAGTATTAGCCACATAGATCAAATCTTTAGTGTTTTAATACTCTTGTCAACTTTGTTTTTCTTACTTCAATGCTAATGACTTTGAACACTTCAAAGGCCATGGATGCGTGTATCATATGATACACATAATCATATCCCATATGATCATCCATGAAAGTGATGAAGTATGATAAACAACCTCTAGCATAGATCGACATTGGGCCAAAAACATCTATATGTTGAAGGTCTATGAAGATCACTAGCATATTCACCTTTTTATAATAAAAGGTGTTATGGTCATCTCTCTAAGTAAATGAGAATCGCATGTCTCAAACGATTCACAATTGAAAGAGTCCAAGTACACAACTATTATGTAATTTAGAAGTGCGTTTCTCATTTCACATGACCAAGTCTATAATGCCAGAAGGATAGTTGTTTCAAAATATAGAGTTTTTGTCTATGTTTGAGAATGGACTTATCAAGGTCTAGGATTTATAAAACGTTGTTTTAGTGATCTAATACCACAAAGAACACCATTACGTAAAAGAACAGTATATATTCTCTTTTGTAATGGTAAATCTTTTCACATTTAATGTGAATTGATTTCATGTTCTTTTGTAAGAATCACACATAATAACAATGTTTTAAATTCTAGAACAAGCCCAGTTGGTAAAGAGTGTATAAGTCTCTACAGCTAGTGTAGCAACTCTTGCTCCATTCATCACATGTAGTTTGACTTTCTCCTTACTTATTGTCTACCATGCTTTAAGACCTTGCACATTTTGCAAATATGGGATCTATATCCAGTATCTTATACCCAATGGTCTTAATTAATAGATGAATTTATCTTAAACATAAACATACTTAGAAGTAGAAGCTTTCACTAGGCCTCTTAACTTCTTAGTATTGAAACGAGCCTTACAATTCCCTTTCCAATAGAATTGGAAACATGTGCCCTTTAGACTTGTCCTTTTGATCACACCTTTAAGCTTTGTCATAGCTACTTGGGTCTTCTCAAGACCATGCTAGGACTTTCCCTTTAACAAGCAATAAAGTGCCCCTTTTCTTCCTTGACAGATTACTCCTTAGATATCTCATATCTAATGGTCCTAGATTGTGTATCAACAACTCTTTGAGATGCACAATCACAGACAAAAAGATCTATCAATTTGTGCTACTTTTATAGCTTAGGAATTATAGATGACATTATGATATAAGTAGCAATATCATTATCATCTTTTATGCATCTTGTATGCACATTATTTCCTAACTATAATTGTCACTATAGGATAGGTGGAAGTGGGTATCAAGGACATAGCCCATATGTGCTTAAGAACTATTCTCAAGTCTTACACTAGTCCAAGAAAATCGTATATGTAATGGAGATATAGGGTGATAAGTGTGTTCATGTGTACATGTATTCTACAACAAGTGAAAAGATAGTACAAGTATTTGTTTCATGTTATAATTGCAAACCAAAAATGTGGGCTTCGAATTTATTTGGTTTGCTCCCACTATTTTACTTCAAATCAATAACCCTCAATCTATTGATTCGGGAATCCGTTGGAGATTCCTAGTGGGCTAGGATCCCATCTAATTAACTTTGGGTTTGACGGAGGCCAATGCCCCAAAGGTAACTTCGATTAGGTAGATAACTTTTATCAATCACAACTCTTGTGACTCCTAGATAGTTGGGTATCAACTCTTGATATGCACATCTTATGTGTTTTCCCAACATTGCCTCAAAAATATCATAACATTGACGGAGGCCAAACTCGTTATGTATTTTTGTTAAGTCATACCCATTATTCAGAGATCACATCTCATAGCAAGAACATATTCCGAGTAAGGTGACCTTGACGGAGGCCAACGTGTCAACACTTAATAGGAACTCTTCGTTTTTGCTATAATAATGGAAGGCAACTTATATATATTGACTTAATATCGCCTCAAAAACACCATAGCCTTGATGGAGACCAACAAGTTAAGCATTTTTGTTAAGTCAGACCCATTATTTGGAGATCATATCTCATAGTAAAAAACATGCTCTAGGTAAGGTGACCTTGACGGTGGGCCAACAAGTCAACACTTAACAAGAACTATGATTTTTACTATAATAATGGAAGGCTAAGTGACTTAATATTTTATTTGAGGGATTTTATTTTAATTATACAATATATAGTCTCATCATAGCATGTAATTAAAATATATCGACATATAAAATAAAAACATGCATAATTAAACCGTGGATGATTATGGACTTTACTAAGATATTTTCCTCGAGCCTTAAGGAAAATATATGGTCAAATTCCTAAGGGATGTGATCAACTCCTTGATGCATTCCTTGGGAGGTCTTCAACTCTTGATAAGCCTCCATGGTTGCTCCTTGGTTCCATCTCCATCTTCTTTGTACATTACACATGTAATTCTATTCTAAACAATTTAGAAAATTAAAACCTAACTCTAACCTACACAATGTACATTACATGTATTGACTAAGAAACCTCGAGTTACATTCGAGGGGAGTTAGGTGAGAAGAGAATTACATGAGAATAATAGAGAAGGCAGGACACGCAGGCCCTATTTTAAAAACCAATACAAGCCAACCATCAAAATTGATAAAAATTCAACCATTCAATCACATTGGTCATAGTCCATAATCATCCACCATGCCATCATAATATTTAACAATTAAATAAATTACTTTATTTAATTCTAGTCATAAATCACATGGTCTAATTTAATTAGATTAATATTCTTGAATTTATTTGTCTCAAAAATAAAGTTATAGAAGGTGTAGGTTTCCAAAATTTAACTTTCCAAATATTAACAATTAAAATTGGAAAGTGTTTTTATAGAGAAAATTCCAAAAAATTCGCGTTTTTCAAAAAATTAGAAGAAATCCCACTAGAACTCTGCCAGCAAACCGTAGGATAAAACGTGCGCTGTTTCGTCCGCGGTTTACAAACCGTGGGACAAACCGTGCACGATTTCATCCACGATTTGTGAACAGAAAGTACGGGATTTTAGCCGCGGGTGAAACCACGAGTAAAAACCCGCAGTTTGTCGCGCAGTCTGTGTGCAAAAAATACGTTTTTTGAAATTCTTTGGTCTTTTCAAAACTCTTTTGAATCAAAACATGTTAAAACCCTTTTAGCATGTAAAAATAATTTAGAAACCTTGAATACAACCATAAGAACTCATCTTAATTATTTAAAACAGTTTTAAACAATTAAGAACTTATCTTAAAAATCAAACTCTTGATTTTTTTTTAAAACTATTTTGAGACAAATTTCATCAAGAATAAACCATCCATATTTATGATAATTAAATAAACACAAATCATATAGATATAATCAAAGGAGGCTCTAATACCACTGTAAGGTAATAAGGGGAGTAACACAGCGAAAAATTTAAAAATTTATTACCTTAGCCATGGATCTCTTTGATGTAATCTATACGATTAAAGGGTGTTTAGCACAAATACCTCAAGCATAGAAGGTTTCTATGCTTCAAAGGGCAAGATCCTATTCGATGAAGGTGTTGATCTACCATGAAAAGCCCTCCAAGTGTAGAGCCTCCAACGGTATCCACACGAACATGATCTTTAGGAACCTTTGGGCTTGCTTGCCTTGCCTTTCGAGTGCTAGCTCCCTTGAATGATTCATGAAGAACACAAGAAGAAGAAAGAAGTTGAAACCCTAACAATTAGGGAAGGAGGTGTGGCGTTTTTCTTGGAGAGAAAAACCGCCACCAAGCTCTCAATTTTTCTCTCTCTAAATTTTGTGTTATGTTTCATCAATCTATCAAGAGTCAAGGCATGGACTTATTTATAGATGTAGTATCCTAGTCTTTAAGGAAACAAGAGCAATTGGAAACCAAGAAGGTTTAGGAAGCTTGCCTTAAGCTAATCCTATTCCTTTAGGAAACCTATTCCAAAAGGAAACCAAATAGCTTCTTAATTCCTTTTAGGAAACTAATTTCCATCAAGACTTAGAATATTTATAATTAAGTCCTTTAAGTTAATTTATCACATAAATTAACCCCATAAGTATCTTATACTTATCTTAATAACAATTTAACCCAAAGACCATGTTCTTATTGTGTGTGACCCATTAGGTTCCATTCACGTTGGCAATAAGTACAAATTATAACTCATTAATTAATTAATTAAGAGCCTAGATAAATTAACACTTTAATTTATCATTAATTCACTAATTAATTAATTTGCACTTATAGATCATGAGTAGGTAGTCTAGCAATGCATCATGACCACCCAAGTGAATAGGAAAGTCATATGGTAGACTACACCTATCAATGACAATGTTACCGTGTAATTAATATCCTTTCACCACACTATATCCCAATTAGTCTAAGAGTGTAGTGCGCACTCTTTAAATGACTAATTAACAATTTCTTGTTCCCGAAATATAACTTTCCATAAAAGTATAACCTTTAAACTCTTTCAAATCATATTTTCACTTTTGCGCAAAAGATTCTTTAAGTCATATTTCAATAAGTGGCAAATCCGGGATATGCTCTCCTATAATAAGGAGTGGTGAATCCTATATCGATTACTCACTATCCTTCCATGCTTCATACTATATACCCAATCTCTACCGTATGGGCTACTCTTTTACGAGCACCGAGCAATAGAGTCAAAGTATAGCAATCCACACTCAAGATACCATGGTAATCTCAAGTCTAAGGATCACTTACACCATTTGCCATTAAGAGTATAATTCATTAGCACTATGAATAGTAACTCTTGGCGGATCAATCCTGTAAGGTAATAGCATAGGTAACACAGTGGAAAAATAAAAATTTATTACCTTAACCATGGATCTCTTTGACATATTTACATGATTAACAAGGGGGTTTGCATGAAGATTACCTTAAGCACAGAAGATTTCTATGCTACTAGGCAAAGATCCTTCGAAGAAGATGTTTGATCTACCACGAAAAAGCCCTCCAAGCGTAGAGCCTCTAACGATATCCACACGAACAACTTCTTTGGGAACCTTGTAGGCTTGCTTGCTTTGACTTTTGAGTGCTAGCTCCCTTGAATTATTTAAGAACACAAGAAGAAGAAAAACCTAACCCTTAGGAGAGAGAGAGAGAGACGCCTAGAAGAGAGAGAAAGAGGCGTGTCTTTCTTTCTTAATTTTCTCTCACTAGTTTTCTTTTGTGTTGCAATAATAATTCAAGAGTCAAAGCATGAACCTATTTATAGAGGAAGTATTCTAGTCTTTTAGGAAATAAAGCTAATTGGAAACCAAGAAGGTTTAGGTAACTTACTTTAAGCTAATCCTTCTCCTTTAGGAAATCTATTCCATAAGGAAACTCAATTAGTTACTTTATTTCTTTTAGGAAACTAATTTCTTGCAAGACTTAGAATATTTATAAATAAGTCCTTTAAGTTAATTTATCTCATAAATTAACCCCATAAGTATCTCATACTTATCTTAATTACATTTTAACCCAAAGATTTTGTTCTTTATGTGTGTGACCCATTAGGTTCCATTCACGTTGGCAATAAGTATAAATTATAACTCATTAATTGAGCTAGATAAATTAAACACTTTTAATTTATCATTAATTCACTAATTAATCAATTCATACTTATAGATCATGAGTGGCGTCTAGCAATGCATCATGACCACCCAAGTGAATAGGAAAGTCATATGGTAGACCATACCCTTCAATGACAATGTTACCGTGTAATTAATATCCTTTCACCACACTATATCCCAATTAGTCTAAAAGTATAGTGCATACTTTTAAATGACTAATTTATATTTTCTTGTTCCAGAAATATAACTCTCCATGATGTATAACCTTGAAACTACTTCCAAGTTATACTATCACTTCTGCAGAAGATTTATGAGTTAATATTTCCAACAAGTGGCCATAAAGGGATATACTCTCCTATTAAGGAGTGGTGAATCCTATATTGATTACTCACTATCTTTCCATGCTTCAAACTATACCCAATCTCTAACCTATGAGCTACCCTTTTACGGGCACCGAGGAATAGAGTCAAAGTATAGCAATCCACACTCAAGATACTATGGTAATCTCAAGTCAAAGGATCACTTACACCATTGCCATTAAGAGTTCAACCATTGGCACTATAGTTGAAACTCTTGGCGGATCAATCCAATGAACTTGTTCTCAAACAAGCATCCACATACCAGCTTAAGTGTCACGCACACCATAGTCAATGAGATCAACTACTACTTACCATAAGTAGAGGCAAAGTATGTGCTAGTCTATCTGTATTAATGATGTCCAATCTCATTAATACTATGACTAGGGATATTTAAGAATATGACTTTATGTATTAGAGTCTCATAATTGTAACCCTTACAATCTCTAATACACAGTCAATATTCTAAGGACTTTATCAATCAAACAAGTAACATGGAAATACAAGTATAGATGATAAAGAAAAATACCACATGAATAAATATAACATAAATAAGTGTAAATATAAAACACCTTAAACCATCTTGGTTTTAGGGCATACACTAACATAATTCATTAGCACTATGAATAGTAACTCTTGGCGGATCAATCCAATGAACTTGTTCTCTAACAAGCATCCACATACTAGCTTAGGTGTCACACGCCATAGTTGACGAGATCAACTACTACTTACCATAAGTAGAGGCAAAGTATGTGCTAGTCTTCCCATATTAATGATGTCCAATCTTATTAATACTATGACTAGGGATATTTAAGAATATAACTTAATGTGTAATAAGAGTCTCATCATTGTAACTCTTACAATCTCTTATACACAGTTAATATTCTATGGACTTTATCAAATAAACAAGTAATATTGATAACAAGTATTAAATGACAAAGAAAATGCCACATATATAAGTATAACACGAAATAAGCGTAATAAAAATCCCAAAAACTAACTTGGTTTTAGGGCATTCACTAACAGGTACTAGGATACAGATTTATCGAAGTACAATAGCTGACTCCCTTCATTGTCGGAATGGAGGAGGGGACGTGGATATGAAGATAGCATTTTATGTTAGCTCGACTTGGACAGTAATTAACTCCACCGCAAGATTTAGCGTTGAGCCAGTCACTTTCAGAAAGAAGGAAGAAAAGAAAATTTTAGCCAATAAGTTAGAGCCACTGCAGCAATTAGAGCCACTACAGCAATTTCTCTAGGATATCTTTGGTTGCAATGTGGTCTCGATAAAAAGCGGGAAGAATGAAGTGCGTGCTTCTAACATGTACCCACTTTAGGTTATCTTCTTTGGTAGTGACAAGGTCAAACCGAACATCCCCCTACCTAGTATATTGATATCGTATATGCGGAATGTAGCCAGGGAGAAGAAAGGCTACAATTGTTTCAAACTTCTTTGTTTACTCACTATCCTTTTTCAAGGAGCCCAAGTTGATTTCACCGGTGCAAAATCGATAGGGGTGACATCTAATGACTATGTCAAAACCTACACACTAGCAAAATTCAAATGGGACGAACAGCTCATTTCTACTATTATGTGAAGACCAATCCTACAAAGTGAGATGGGAGAGGGGAGTGACGAAGAAGAAGGAGGTGATGAGGAGGATGAAGGCACAAACATAGGAGAAGCAGGCCCCTCATTCTCAAGACCACCAACTTGTTAGACACGTGCCGCACATGGCCCCCCAGAAGCTGCCCCTTTTGACTGGGATAGATTGCAAGGAGCTCTAGATACAATAGAGACTTCATTGATAGGGAGAGTAGACATGATGGAAGTTAGCCTGCACAGTGACATGATGGGGATGGAGGCTCAGATTGTGAGTAGATTGGACGAGTAACTAGAGATGATACGAGCATTCTAGCAGCACTAGAGTTATTATCAGGCACAACCTCCTCTACTATAGGGTAGCCCGCATGAGGGAGGCTTTGGAGGAGATTTAGGAGGTGACTTTGGACATGTCTAGACCGCTTCCCCACTTTATTTATTTGACTATGCCTAGATTCCTACTCTCTTTTTTGCATGATTTATTTTTTATTTTGATCAACTTCTTTAGATTGGCTTGTAATTTTAACTAACTTTACTTTTATTTTTATTATCTACTTCTTATTCTTATTTTTATTTTATACATTTTCAGTTTGATCTTTTTGACACTACTTAGACTACTCAGATTACACCTAGATAATATTTGTTTATGTCATGTGATTGCAGTTGAACGCCTCTCATCATCGGGGTGGAAAAGCTATAGTTTTCATCTAGACAAAGACTTCCTACTACACAAAAAAAGGGATACTAGTTTCTCTATTCATATTTATCCCTTTTTCTTATATTTTTTCTATCTATCTCGCACATTGAGGACAATGTACATCTTAAGTGTTTTTTTGTTTTTTGGGGGGGGGGGGATAAAAGGTAGTAGTAGCGAAATATTGATTTGGTATTTGGATGATTAAATTGATGAATTTTTGTGTGCATTGGGTTTTGATTGACAGGGAGTTGACCCTATTTTAGGGGAGACTATGTCAAAATTTATTCAAAATTTTCTAAGAAAATTGTCAATTTCTTCGAGCTTCAAGGTGTACATTATCTAAGTTATTTTTTAGAGTCCTTTCGAAAAAGACTATGGGTCACTATCACACCATTGAAAGTCTTTTATTTTGGAAAAGTATATTAGGTGCAGTTAGAGTAATTATTTGAGAATTTAGTGAAGTTAATGTAGTATTTAGACCCTACTTGATTATTGCGGGTTAATTGATGAAAATAAATGGAAAATAGAGCATACTTGGGACGATTACAAGTCCAATTTTTTTAATTAAAAAAAAGAGAGAGAGAAAAGAAAAAAGAGTGAACGTGCGTGAGTTTGGGGTTACTCCGCTAGTCTTAGTGTCAAGTAATCGGGAGTCCTCACTTGGCAATGTCGATTCTCTCGTCAAAAGTCACCAAAACTATGAGTATGCATAGCAAGTTGAGCGATTGAAGCATCTAGTAACCGAGGGTCTTCACCTCAAAGTGTCGATCTTTGCGTCAAAAGAGAACTTCGTGTCTCAATGAAGGGCCAAACTCAAAGTAGATAAAAGTTTGTTTTCAGTGTTTTTGGGTGTTAATTGGATTTGTTTGTGTCATTTACTACCTATGAGACTCATTTATTGCAAGGATTTAGTAGGGTAAAAATATCACGTTGAAGTGACTAAATCCAATGTATAATTGCTCTTGCTCCCTCTTGTATTATGAGTACTTTGAATAGGATGAATGATGGCATGATGTGTGTCCATGTAGTCCTTTTAAAGAAGGATTCTTTGAAATAGATTACCTTAATTGCCCCTCGATCAAGTCGGTTGTTGGGTTTGTATAGTCTAGTTGCTTGAGGACAAGTAACGGCTTAAGTGTGGGGAGTTGATAATTGTTTATATACACATGTTTTAGAGTGCCTAAGTAGTGGTTTTGGTTTAGTATTTTAGGATTTTAATTAGTATTTTCAGGTCAATTCAATGATTTTCTAGACACACTTCATTTTGCCACTTGAAGTTCACATTTGAGCATAATTGAGCCAAAAACTTGCACTAATTTTATAAGTTTTTGCAGGTAGAATGATCAAGCATTGGATGATTGTCAGGAGTGAAGCAAAGGCCAAGAAGAATAGAGAGTTGCAAAGGTAATTTTGAGGAAAAAAGGGAAAAATACAAATCAACTTGAAGAAAACACGTGAGGGTTATTGTGCAGTTCACAGTTTGAAGGTCAACTGCGTGAACAACCGTGCGTGGGTGTTTTCGAGGTTTCTATCCAGAGGTCAAATGTGGACGAGATCGCGAGAATTCGCGTGCGGTAGTGTAAAGAAGAGAAACCGCATGACCAACTGTGCACGGTTTCCCATCAGCCTGGTCCGCAGTTTCTTCAATTTTTTAGAAATTGCAAGAGATGAATGGGCGAAAATGCATGTAAGAGATGAATGGTCCGCAGACTCTGCAGCGAATTTAGCAGCTGGGACTGACTTTTGAACGGGACATTCACTCTTCCCTCTTTTTGCTAGAGTTTTTTAGAAAGAAAAGAGGGAAATTAGAGTTTTTTGAGAGAGATAGAGAAGGGAGAAGAAAAGGAGGCTTCAAAGTGCAAAACGGAGCTTGAATCTTCACCACCTAGAAGAAATTGTAGAAATTAACCAAGGGGAGATTTGAAGGCTGCAGTTAGAATGAGTTTTTATATTTCCTTTTTGTTAATTAATGTAATTTCTTTAACTTTCATGGGGATAAATCTTTATAGTCTAAATTTGTTGAACCCAATTGTAGAATTAATGGATTGATTTTTGGTTTGTGCTAGTTACCATTCCTAATTTGGGTTAATTTGTAATTTTTTCATGTTTAATTGGATTGGGATTTTGCATGCATCATTGATTCAATGGTTGTTTGTATGGGTTTATCAAGAGATTGCACATATAAATGAGTCACTTCACAAATTAAGGCAATTTGAATGAACCACTAGAGATAGGGTTCCATGAATTGTTCTCTTTTGTTGAGTTTTGGAAAAGACTTGATAAATTAGAGCCTATTAATCTTAAAGCATCTAATTGGGGTATTAATTGTGAAGAGATTCCAGTTGACCAACTAAGAGGGTTGGGATTGTTTCTCTTGAAAAAGGTTATGGTCTAAATTTGGGAGTTTTGGGTTCAAATCGAGTAATTGGTGATAGCATTAACCCGTAATTGATTCATTGAGTAGGAAATTGGGAGATGCCACATCTAGACTTAATTTGTCATTATTGTTGTCACTTCTCATTCTCTATTGTCATTCTCTCTTGAATCTAGTAAATTAGATAGTGTTTTTTCTATTTCCGACCTTTAAAAGTCCATTTGTGCCCCTTAGGATAGATAATAGAACTCAAGTGAATACTAGTACTTGCTAATCCCTGTGGGACGATATTCAGTGCTCCCTTACACTGTACTACGAAACGATAAGTGCACTTGCCTAGAGTTTCTTTGGTATAGTTCATAGGATACGCATTAACTATTTAGTTAAGTTGTTTATATACAACTGCTAGAGTTTAGAGACGTTGTAGCCTTTGATTTAGATTACTCAAAATTAGTGGGTAGATTTG
Organism: Mitragyna speciosa; assembly: GCA_024721245.1. NCBI lineage: Eukaryota > Viridiplantae > Streptophyta > Magnoliopsida > Gentianales > Rubiaceae > Mitragyna > Mitragyna speciosa. Next base: position 12,482,975 of record CM045561.1, read on the forward strand.
TATACTTGAAAGATTTACCACTTAATGGTGATTGTACAAGTAATTTTGCCGAAATCATGGTCATTCGCAATGCCCCCAAATTTTAATCATATAACCATTTGTTCATTTATTTGTGTGTTAATATTATTAATGTTAAGATTAGCTTGGATAGGTAATGTTGGTAATTGAATTGGCAAAATAATTTCACTAGGTTATAGCACCTGAAATACTAAGACCAAGAGATATTAATGTAAACTATGTTCGTGTATAATTCATGTGCAGTCTGTCAAGTAATTAGATTACCATGGTGAGATATTTATTATCTTTTTGAAAAAAAAAAGAGAAATGAGAGCGAAGATCAAAAAGAATTGAAGTTAGCTAAGGAAATACTCATGCAAGTAAGCATGAGGTGGAGGATCTTTGAGGGCTTTTGTGGGACAAGAAGGGTGAGTAATCTTGCACCTTTAAATGACTCAATGACCACTTAATAAAACAATCAAATTGATAAAGAAACCTAGTTAAAAGAGGGACTCACACAGAAGCAAGAAAAAGGAAAAAAAATCAAGAAAAGAACCTATGCCATTAATAAAAGCACTTACGAGGGAATTGAAATTGAGAGGATGCTTGTGCTTCTTAGAGCAAGAGGTAAGCTCTTTTGAACTTTTATAAATATTATTAGACTTCTGGACTTCTTATTTGTTGGATTAAATAAGTATGTGGCGCTGAAAATGAACATAAATTAAGCTAGAAACTAGAAGACTTAAAATATTGGGTGAAATAGACTCACTAGACCAGCTTTAGTAAAACATTCATAACATGGTCTACGAGAATTGAAACGAGATGATTCTTGTTGATTTAGAAACTATATATGGGGATTTAAAATGGTAAAAAGATGCACCAAAATTCATTGTAGATTAATCATAGAAATTATACAAATTGGGTTGAAAATTTGATTTTGCACAAACAGGTTGGATGAAGGGCTAAATTTAGGTGGGATTTTGAACTTGTTTTTGTTGGATTTTGGGTTCATGTTCTCACAAAAGTTGTAGATTGTATAAGGAAGTTTGCAACATGTAAACTATACAATCTGGTTTTGTGTGTATTGTTAGTGTATGCCCTAAAACCAAGATGGTTTAAGGTGTTTTGTATTTACACTTCTTTATGTTATACTTATCTATGTGGTATTTTTCTTTATAATCTATACTTGTATTTCCATGTTACTTGTTTGATTGATAAAGTCCTTAGAACATTGACTGTGTATTAGAGATTGTAAGGGTTACAACTATGAGACTCTAATACATAAGTCATATTCTTAAATATACCTACTTATAGTATTAATGAGATTGGACATTGTTAATGCGGATAGACTAGCACATACTTTGCCTCTATTTATGGTAAATAGTAGTTGATCTCATTGACTATGGTGTGCATGACACTTATACGGTAATCCAAGGGAGCTAGTACTCAAAAGTCAAAGCAAACAAGCCTATAAGGTTCCCAAAGAATTTGTTCGTGTGGATATCATTAGAGGCTCTACGCTTGGAGGGCTTTTTGTGGTAGATCTAACCTCTTTTTCAAAGGATCTTTGCTTAGTAGCATAGAAATCTTTTGCGCTTAAGGTAATCTTCATGCAAACCCCCTTGATAATCATATACATATGTCAAAGAGATCCATGGTTAAGGTAATAAATTTTTATTTTTCTGCTGCGTTACCTATGCTATTACCTTACATGTATTGACTCTAGTAGTGACACAAACTTGGCTGATAATCTAACTTACGTGAGTAGGATTGGTGCAACACCAGATTCTAGACTAATTTTGAACCTATTGCTATTGGAATTTGACTTGATGCTCTTCACAAAAGTTGTAGTCCTTAATCTGTAGTTTCTAACTAGCTATGACTCCCAATTCTTTATAGATTGAACACAGCATTCAATGAAATTAGGCAAGAAAACCAAACCTACGTAACAGGGTTGATAGTATGTCAAGTTGTGGCTTAAATTTGCACCGTTGTTGTAGGAATCTGAATTTATTTTCTTCATGAAAGTTATAGACCCTAACACTAGTTTCCATACCTGTAAATCGTGAAGCAATTCAAGTTCTCTACCAAAAGTTGTGCTCAATTGAAGCTAGACACTTGGGATGAACAAAATCTACACATTGACAATCGATGAATTGCTTTGTGATTGAGATTTGGCTAGGTTATTGTTGGATTTGGAATCGGATGTCTACATGAAAATATTCTAAATTGAGTCTAGTTTACATGGGTATTGAGTTCGTGAAATTTAGTGAAGTAAAAATAGAGCTAGACTTATGTGTATACAGGCCCCTCTTGTGAGAAATCCTAAATTTTTTTACTTGTTCATTCACCTCAAGTCGATAGTTAACTATATTGCCTTCTATTGATAGGTGATTTAGGCGATCTCAATAGCGAGCATTTGAAGAACCTCTAAATGTTGACATCCTTGTGAGTGTCTCAAAATCATTTTTATTTATTAACATCGTTTCCTATGAAAATCATGTGACTTGTTGAAAAATTTCAACGGTATGACTTGTTATTAGTTCATGCGATATGGTACTTGATAATTGCACCTGAATTTGCTATGAACCTAGTTGTGTACTTTATCGCACTGGGAAGTACTTGTTCTTGTGCATGCATACTTGATTTAGGTTCACCTTTTACATGTTCGCTTTGGCTGAGCTGGCAATCAACTTGGTCACCAACTGTTGGTTGCCTTGGCCTCTTGGCACCCGCTGGCCTGCGAGAAGGTTTCGTAGGTTAAGCAAGTGTACAGGAAAGTACTTGGGTAATTCTCAAGATTACCAACCGGCGTGTAGTGGCCCGTAGAATATATTAATATTAGCGTCAAAGATTTGAGAATTATTGGACTTTTGCCATGGCACAGTATTTGACTAGTTCTTGAATAAAGCTCGAAACACTCTCGAGCAGTACTCGACTTGATTCATCTGTATCTTCCATCATTTACTTGTAGAATTTATTATTCTCTATTCTTGACGAACTAGATGTTACTCTTGCGTGTTACTTTGTTTTAAAATGAATATTTTGACTAGTTATGTGAAATGATTTTATAAATGGAGCTCACTGTGCTTCTAGCTACCCCTACTATATTTGTTTTTCTTACAGGTAACTAAGTACGAGATAGGCTAGTAGTGTACTTGTAATAGTATAGATGTGTTATGGTGGCGTAAATTTGAGCCCTTGATGGCTCACATTCTTGTAATTATAAGTTATGCTTATCTACCTTAAAGTCATGACTCATGAGTCTTGGGGAGAGCTAGGCAAACACTCAATCAAGATATGGTGAATATCCCAGTTGGGTCGTCACAAGTGGTATCAAAGCCTAGCTTATATAATTCGGTGACTAGGGGTAGAATGTGAGTTGGTAGGTATGTCGAGTAGGAAGTTAGAGTTAGGTTAGTTTGCATTTGGGATTGACCATCTCGAATTGTAAATTAACGTAATTGTAATTTTGGTACCTGAATGCCATAGAGAAGATTATTTTGAGATTGAGATAATTGAAGTTAATTGTGATACTTTATTTTTGTTTGAGTTTTAGTGACTATATATGCACTTACTTTTATCTGTCCCAATAATTGTAGGTCATGGATGAGAAACTGCAGAAGTCTCCAACTCTAGAAACAAACCTGTGATTTTATGTCAGGAAGCCTTAGGGGAGCCTTATCGGAGATTTGCTCCTATGAGGTATAAGACTAGTCCCTGTACCTATCTTCCTATGCTTACCCAAATCAAGTTGTTCTAGCACTTGTAAGAGAACACAAGAAAAGGGAATGTGACCTAGAGCATGTTCACCAAAGGATTGGAGAACTTAGGCAAACCATGTTGGCTCTGCAACGTGACTTGAATGACGTGTACTAGGAATTGAGGGCTTAGAGAGCAATGAATCATCAAAATTTTGAGCAATTACGAGGCCATTTTAAAGAGTTGCACGATGGCTATTGAGATCTCACTTAGATTGCCAAATGGGTTTTGATAGATTTGGGTATGTATGGTCAAGATGTAGAATAGGTTCCGTTTGAAGAAGATTTAGTGACTCAACCTATGAGGTCACCAGCCTCTAATCCTTGAGCCAAAGGACATGCGGAAAGGGAAAAAAAAAAAGATAGATGGGGTTAGGTTTATATGGGTGGTAGAGGGATGTGTAGTTATTTGTGAAACATCCTTGGGATAGTGAAACGGCCACATATAAATTATTTTTTATGGTAGTTAGTGACCCTCCTTGATTAGAATGTAGGTTGTTTGTTATAGATAGGACATGATGTGACATATATGTGTTGTTGTGTATATTATTGTAAATGTTTAGCTCGTATATATTTTGAAAATATCAAGAGTATTTTATGTAAATTGTTTTCTATTTGTGTTATTTAAATATTTACCTGGAAATGTTTATTTTATTCTAAATAGAGCATGGTAGGTGACCACAAGGTAGACCTCATAGTGCTCAAGTTGAACCTAAACAGCTCGAGAGACGACCACGAGGTAGGCCTTGTAGAGCTCGAGTAGAAGTCAAGCAACCTAGCAGACAACCCTGAGATAGACCTCATAGGTATAGTTGAAGCTAGATTACGCCAAAACCCTGAAGTCCAACTTGAACCAACTATAGGGGTGGAGCCAGACATAGGGGCCCACGTAGCTACAGCATTAGATTGGATAACCCAATATTTCGAGCAACAAGACACCCGACGAGCCTAAGAACCTATACGTCCACCGTTGAATAACTCACAAAATAACAATCTTGTAATTGAAGATGTGGCTCTAGAGTGATTCTAGAAATTTGGACCACCAGAATTCACTGCGTAACCCGATCCAGGTTGAGCTGAGGCTTGGCTTGAAAGTATGGTGAATATTTTTGCCTCATTAAAATATTTGGAAGAGAGTCAAATAGCTTTTGCTTTATTTCAATTTGAGGAAGCTACTAGATCACAGTGGAACGTAATCCAAAATTGGTGGACTAGAGAAGATACTCTATAGACATGGACTAATTTCACCAGGGTTTTTGATGATAAGTATATTCCTCTTATCGTGCAAGAAAAGAAATTAGTAGCTGAGTATGAAGCACAGTTCACTTGGCTATCTAAATTTGCACTTAAAATGGTATTTACTATTAGTGTATGCCCTAAAACCAAGTTAGTTTTTGGGATTTTTATTACGCTTATTTCGTGTTATACTTATATATGTGGCATTTTCTTTGTCATTTAATACTTGTTATCAATATTACTTGTTTATTTGATAAAGTCCATAGAATATTAACTGTGTATAAGAGATTGTAAGAGTTACAATGATGAGACTCTTATTACACATTAAGTTATATTCTTAAATATCCCTAGTCGTAGTATTAATGAGATTGGACATCATTAATATGGGAAGACTAGCACATACTTTGCCTCTACTTATGGTAAGTAGTAGTTGATCTCGTCAACTATGGCGTGTGACACCTAAGCTGGTATGTGGATGCTTGTTAGAGAACAAGTTCATTGGATTGATCCGCCAAGAGTTACTATTCATAGTGCTAATGAATTATACTCTTAATGGCAATGGTGTAAGTGATCCTTAGACTTGAGATTACCATAGTATCTTGAGTGTGGATTGCTATGCTTTGACTCTATTGCTCGGTGCTCGTAAAAGAGTAGCCCATACGGTAGAGATTGGGCATAGTATGAAGCATGGAAGGATAGTGAGTAATCGATATAGGATTCACCACTCCTTATTATAGGAGAGTATATCCCAGATTGGCCACTTGTTGAAATATGACTTAAAGAATCTTTTGCGCAAAAGTGAAAGTATGACTTGAAAGAGTTTCAAGGTTATACTTTTATGGAAAGTTATATTTCGGGAACAAGAAATCATTAATTAGTCATTTAAAGAGTGCGCACTACACTCTTAGACTAATTGGGATATAGTGTGGTGAAAGGATATTAATTACACGGTAACATTGTCATTGATAGGTGTAGTCTACCATGACTTTCCTATTCACTTGGGTGGTCATGATGCATTGCTAGACGCCACTCATGATCTATAAGTGCAAATTAATTAATTAGTGAATTAATGATAAATTAAAGTGTTAATTTATCTGGCTCTTAATTAATTAATTAATGAGTTATAATTTGTACTTATTGCCAATGTGAATGGAACCTAATGGGTCACACACAATAAGAACATGGTCTTTGGGTTAAGTTGTTATTAAGATAAGTATAAGATACTTATGGGGTTAATTTATGTGATAAATTAACTTAAAGGACTTAATTATAAATATTCTAAGTCTTGATGGAAATTAGTTTCCTAAAAGGAATTAAGAAGCTATTTGGTTTCCTTTTGGAATTGGTTTCCTAAAGGAATAGGATTAGCTTAAGGCAAGCTTCCTAAACCTTCTTGGTTTCCAATTGATCTTGTTTCCTTAAAGACTAGGATACTACATCTATAAATAAGTCCATGCCTTGACTCTTGGAAGATTGATGAAACATAACACAAAATTTAGAGAGAGAAAAATTGAGAGCTTGGTGGCGTTTTTCTCTCCAAGAAAAATGCCACACCTCCTTCCCTAATTGTTAGGGTTTCAACTTCTTTCTTCTTCTTGTGTTCTGCATGAATCATTCAAGGGAGCTAGCACTCGAAAGGCAAGGCAAGCAAGCCCAAAGGTTCCTAAAGATCATGTTCGTGTGGATACCGTTGGAGGCTCTACACTTGGAGGGCTTTTCATGGTAGATCAACACCTTCATCGAATAGGATCTTGCCCTTTGAAGCATAGAAACCTTCTATGCTTGAGGTATTTGTGCTAAACACCCTTTAATCGTATAGATTACATCAAAGAGATCTATGGCTAAGGTAATAAATTTTTAAATTTTCCGCTGTGTTACTCCCCTTATTACCTTACATTTACTAACTAAAAATGTAAGAGGCGTTTCATTCAAGGATTGAATCTATAACTACTAGAAGCCCTGGCAGTGGTAGGCATTGACACTTTTGACATGGCACTTGAAAAGGCATAGCGTGTGGAAAATATCAAAGCCCAACTTAGGTCTTATTGATTTTCCAAAAGAACAGGGCCAAGCAATTGGATGAGAGTGAAAGGAAGGATACCATTTAAGAGATCAAGTGCTAGTCGAAAACCCCAACTAAACCTCTCATGAGGTCAGAAGGATGTCAGAGGAGTGCCTACGATGAGGTCTGTGCCAATATGCGGATATTGTGGCAAAACTAATTGCCAAGAAAATGAGTGTTGGTGTAAGACCAATAAATGCCTACAGTGTGGAAGTACTGATCATCAGATAAATAGTTGGCCAAGATTTCTAGTGGAAGTAAAACCTACTCAACCTTTAGGTAAGGCCATGCAAAGACAACCAGAAGGACCCAAGAATAGGTAAAAAGTTTTTGTTTGGGTATATGCCCCAGACAAGAAGGACGTAATGGATGATTCTCGAGTAATTGAATGTATCATTTATGTCTTTCACCTTGTAGCTCAAATTCTAATAGATCCCGGATCCAGCCATTCATTTGCAACTCATGATTTCTTGAAATCTATGAATCTTAGAGTAGAAAAATTACCTTATAACTTGGAAGTTAGCACCCCTACTAGAAAATGTCTCATGTGCACGGATTTAGTTTATAAAAATTGTGAGATTTGGATTAAAGGAATGAAATTCATGGCAGACCTCATAGAACTTTGCATGTATGGATATGACATTATATTAGGAATGGATTGGTGGTCGAAACATCATGCCCAATTGGACTATAGAACAAAGATAGTAAAATTCTCCTACTTGGAGAACTAGTTCTAGAATTATGTATTATTAGTGTATGCCCAAAAACTAAGTCAGTTTTTGAGATTTTTATATTACGCTTATTTCATGTTATACTTATATGTGTGGCATTTTCTTTGTCATTTAATATATTTTTTATTTATATTACTTGATTATTTGATAAAGTCCACAGAATATTAACTATGTATAAAAGATTGTAAGAGTCACAATGATAAGACTATTATTATACATTAAGTTACATTCTTAAATATCCCTAGTTGTAGTATTAATAAGATTGGACAACATTAATACGAAAAGACTAGCACATACTTTGCCTCTATTTATGGTAAGTAGTAGTTGATCTCATTAACTATAGTGTGACACCTAAGCTGGAATGTGGATGCTTGCTAGAGAACAAGTTCATTGGATTGATCCGCCAAGAGTCACCATTCATAATGCTAATGAATTGTACTCTTAATGGCAATGGTGTAAGTGATCTTTAGACTTGATATTATCATAATATCTTGAGTGTGGATTGCTATATTTTGACTCTATTGCTTGGTGCTTGTAAAAGAGTATCCCATACGATAGAAGTTGAGTATAGTATGAAGCGTGGAAGGATAACGAGTAATCAATATAGGATTCACCACTCCTTATTAAAGCAAAGTATATCCTGGATTGGCCACTTTGTTGAAATATAACTTAAAGAATTTTTTGCGCAAAAGTGAAAGGATGAATTGAAAGTGTTTCAAGTTTATACTTTTATGGAAAGTTATATGTCGAGAACAAGAAATTATTAATTAGTCATTTAAAGAGTGCACACTATACTCTTAGACTAATTGGGATATAGTGTGATGAAAGGATATTAATTACACGGTAACATTGTCATTGATAGGTGTAGCCTGCCATATGACTTTCCTATTCACTTAGGTGGTCATGATGCATTACTAGACGCCACTCATGATTTATAATGTAAATTAATTAATTAGTGAATTAATGATAAATTTAAGTGTTTAATTTATCTAGCTCTTAGTTTATTAATTAATGAGTTATAATTTATACTTATTGCCAACGTGAATAGAACCTAATGGGTCACACATAATAAGAAGATAAGTATAAGATACTTATAGGGTTAATTTACGTGATAAATTAACTTAAAAGAATTATTTATAAATATTCTAAGTCTTGCTAGAAATTAATTTCCTAAAAAGAATTAAGAAGCTATTTGGTCTCCTTTCAGAATAGGTTTCCTAAAAGGATAGGATTAGCTTAAGGTAAGCTTCCTAAACCTTCTTGGTTTCTAATTACTCTAGTTTCCTTAAATACTAGGATACTACATCTATAAATAAGTCTATGCCTTGACTCTTGAAAGATTGATGAAACACAAAATAAAATTTAGAGAGAGAAAAATTGAGAGCGAGGGACGTGATTGTCCCTAAGGAAAGACGCCAGCCTCTCTTCTCCTAATAGTTAGGTTTTTATCTTCTACTCTTCTTATTCTTGTGTTCTTCATAATTGTTCAAGGGAGCTAGCACTCAAAATGCAAGGCAAGCAAGCCAAAAGTTCTTAAAAATCGTGTTCGTGTGGATACCGTTGGAAGCTTGACACTTGGAGGCCTTTTCATGGTAGATCAATACCTTCATCAAATAGGATATTGACCTTTGAAGCATAGAAACCTTTGATGCTTGAGGTATTTGTGCTAAACACCCTTTAATCTTATAGATTATATCAAAGAGGTTCATGGCTAATGTAATAAATTTTAAATTTTTCATTACGTTACTCTGGTAATTACCTTACATGTACAACCAGCGAGACTGTGTGTATATCTGGAGGTCATGCTAGAAAATCGATACAGATAGGCACTCAAGGCTATTTAGTGCATTTAATCAATCAGTCAACTGATAAAACTAAGATTGAAGAAGTCCCAATAGTAAAAAGTACATTGATGTATATCCTAAGGAATTAACATCATTGTCATCTAAACGAGAAATAGAATTTGTAATTGAATTACAATACAAGACTGCTTGCATCTCAAGAGCACCTTATCGAATGGCCCCAGCTTAGTTGAAAGAGTTGAGGATTCAATTACAGAAGTTACTGGAAAGAAAATTCATCCAACCAAGTGTATCACCTTGGTGGGCTCCCGTTTTATTTGTTAAGAAGAAAGACGACACGTTGAGATTGTTTATAGATTATCGGGGACTGAATAATGTCACAATTAAGAATAAATATCCCCTAGCCTTTATTGATGAATTATTTGATCAGCTACAAGGAGTAGTGGTATTTTCCAAGTTTGACCTAATGTAGGGATATATTATCAGTTGCGTATTAGAAAAGAGGATATTGCTAAAATTGCCTTCAATACCCAATATGGTCATTATAAATTTGTGGTTATGTCATTTGGCATAACAGACGCCCCTGTTGCTTTTGTGGATTTAATACATAGAATTTTCCACCCATATTCAGATCAATTCGTGGTAATCTTTATAGATGACCTTTTGGTTTATTCCAACTCCCACAGCGAACATGAAGAACACCTCAGACTAATATTGAAATCTCTAAGGGAATATCAATTATATGCTAAATTTTGTAAGTGTGAATTCTAGCTAGACAATGTATCCTTCTTAGGGCATATAATTTCAAAGGATGGTATCACCATTGACCCTTAAAAATTGAAGCTATCTTGACATGGAAACAACATGAAAATATAATGGAGGTGTGCAATTTTCTAGGGCTAGGTGGCTATTATCGAAGATTCGTAAAGGGCTTCTCCAAAATTGCTGGGCCTTTAACTAGATTAACCCAAAAACAAGTCCGGTTTAAGTGGGATGAAAATAGTGAAGAAAGCTTTCAAGAGTTGAAAAGGCGTTGATGACCACCCCAATTTTAGCATTACCAGAGGGTCATAAAAAATTTCATGGTATATATAGATGCTTTGCGAGAAGGATTAGGGTATGTGTTAATGCAAAATGGGAAGATAATAGCATACACCTCACGAAAGTTGAAACCTTATGAAATGAATTACCCAACTCATGACTTGGGGTTAGCAGCAGTGGTATTCGCCCTAAAGAAATGGAGGCATTACTTGTATGGATTAAAATTTGAAATTTGCACTGATCATAAAAGTCTTAAGTATTTATTTTCCCAAAAAGAATTAAACATGCGTTAGCAAAGATGGATTGAATTCCTAGATGATTATAATTGCACCATTAATTATCACTCAGGAAAAGTTAATGTGGTCGCAGATGCATTGAGTAGAAATGCGCAAATAACTAGATTGATGGTAAGGGAATGGGAATTGTTAGAGACTATTTGTTAGTGGCACCCAAGTCCCACTCTAAAAAAGACTACTTTTGGAAATATTGTAGCTTGATCCTTCTTGTTAATACATGTTAAAGAGGCCCAAGAACAGGATGCTACTTTAAAGAATGGTCGAGAAAATGCAAAATGTGGGGAATTACCGGGCAATAACCTCGGGCAAGATGGAATATTAAGTTTCGAAATAGGGTATACGTACCTCATAATGAAGAATTAAAAAGGAAATAATTGAGGAAGCACATAGAACCAAGTACACAGTCCATCTTGATAGAAAGAAGATGTATCGGGATCTAAAACAACACTACTGTTGGGATGGCATGAAAAGGGATGTTGCTCAATTTGTAGCCACTTGCTTAGCTTGTTGACAAATCAATGCAAAGCATTGAAAACCCTCTGGACTGCTCCAATCTCTAGATGTTCCAAAGTAGAAGTGGGAACAAGTAATTATGGATTTTATCATAGGACTGCCTAGGAACCAAAGAAATCACAATGCAATCCAAGTTATTGTTGACTGACCTATCGAGTCTGCACACTTTCTACCCATTGATGTGAGATATTCTCTAGAAAGACTTACAAGGCTATACCTTGATGAGATCGCAAGATTATATGGGGTGCCTATAAGTATTATCTCTGACTGAGATCCCCATTTTGTTTCATGACTGTGACAACAAATGCAAGAAGCATTAGGTACTAAGATATGTCTTAATACTATTGCACATTCTCAAACCGATGGACAATTTGAAAGAACAATTCATACCTTAGAGGATATGCTAAGAGCCTGTGTACTGAAGTTTGATGGAAATTAGGATCAACATCTCGCTTTAATAGAATTTGCATATAATAATAGATATCATTCTTCCCTGATGAGGTGCTCTATGGAAGAAGATGTTGATCGCTCATCTACTGGGATGAAATAGGTGAAAGAAAACTCTTAGGCACCAATCGAGTTCCATGGGTGGAAGAAGCATCTGAAAAGGTTAAGTTAATCCGACAGATGATACAAACTGCCCAAAGCAGACAAAAAAGTTACGTGAATATTCGAAGAAAGGATTTTGAGTTCATAAGTAGAGGATCAAGTATTTCTCAAAGTATCTCCTTACAAAGGAATTATTCGACATTGGTGAGGAAAATTGACCCCAAGACATTGGACCTTTCGAAATAACCAAACGACTTGGGAAGGTGACATATCAATTGAAACTGCCACCTTCAATGTCTAGAATGCACAATATTTTCATGTGTCGCTAATAAAGAAATATCAACTGGACCTAGAACATGTCATACAACATGAAGAAAAATAGATAAAGATATTGGAACGAGAGACCAAGGTATTGAGAAATCAGGAAATACCCCTACTGAAAGTATTATGGCAATGATAGGGAATAGAAGGAGCAACATGGGAGCCCAAAAAGGAAATACAAGCATAGTTTCCCGAGCTCTTCATGAACTCAAGTGAGAATTTTGAGGACGAAATTCTTTTAAGGAGGGAGGAATGTGAAGGCTCGTTACTAGTTTATAAATACAAGTAGCTTTATTATTTAACTATTTAGTTAAGCTTTTTATATACAACTGCTAGAGTTAAGAAACGTTGTGGCCTTAGTGTTAAGTTACACAAAATTAGTGGGTAGATTTGCATACTCGAAAGATTTAGCACCTAATGGTGATCGTACAAGCAATTTTATCAAAACCATGATCGTTCACAATGACCCCCAGATTTTAATCATATAACCATTTATTCATTTATTTGTGTGTTAATATTATTAATGTTTGATTAGCTTGGATAGGTAATGTTGGTAATTGAATTGGCAAAATTATTTCACTAGGTTATAGCACTTGAAATACTAAGACCAAGAGATATTAGTGTAAGCTAAGTTAGTGTATAATTCATGTGTACTGCATGAAATAATTGGATTAACATGGTGAGATATTTATTACCTTTTAGGAAAAAAAAAAAGAAAAAGAGAAACGAGAGCAAAAGCCAAAAGCAATTGAAGTTGGCTAAGGAAATACTCATGCAAGTAAGCATGAGGTGGAAGATATTTGGGGCTTTTAAGAAGGGTGAGTAATCTTGCACCTTTAAATGACTCAATGACCAGTTAATAAAAGAATCAAATTGATAAAGAAACCTGCTTAAAAGAGGGACTCATACAAACACAGGAAAAAGGCAAAAAATTAGGGAAAGAGCGTAAGCCATTAACCAAAGCACTTACGAGGGAAGTGAAATTGAGAGGAAGCTTGTGCTTCTTGGATCAAGAGGTAAGCTCTCTTGAGCTTTTATAAATATTATTAGACTTCTAAACTTCTTGTTTGTTGGATTAAATACATATGTGGGGCTAAAAATGAACATAAATTAAGCTAGAAACTAGAAGATTTCAAATGTTGGGTGAAGCAAATTCACTGGACCAGCTTTAGTAAAACTTTCATAACTTGGTCTAGGAGAACTGAAACGAGGTAATTCTTATTGATTTAGAAACTAGATTCATAGTTCTTTAAAATGGTATAAAGCATGCACCAAAATTCATTGTAGATTAATCGCAAAAATTATGCAAATTGGGCTGAAAATTTGATTAGGCACAAACAAGTTGGATGAAGGGCAAAATTTAACTCAAATTTTGAACTTGTTCTTGTTGGATTTTGGATTCATGTTCTGCACGGAACTTATAGATTGTATAAGAGAGTTTGCAACCATGTAAACTATACAATCTGGTTCTATGTGTATTGACTCCAGTAGTGACACAAACTTGACTAACAATCCAAATTGCGCGAGCAAGATTGGTGCAACACTAGATTCTAGACTAATCTTGAACCTGTTGATGTTGGAATTTGACTTGGTGTTGTTCATAAAAATTGTAGCCCATAATTTGTAGTTTCTAACCATATAAGCCATAACACTTGATTCTTTGTAGATTGAGCACAGTATTCAATAAAATTAAGCAAGAAAATCAAACTCGCGTAACTGGGTTGATGATATGCCAAATTGTGGCTTAAATTTGCACCTGTTCTTATAGGAATCTGAATTTGTTTTCTTCAAGAAAGTTATAGACCCTAAGTGCTTTTGTACCTATAAATCGTGAAGCAATTCAAGTTCTCTACCAAAAGTTATGCTCGATTGAAACTAGGCACGTGGGATGACTAAAACCTGAACATTGACAATCGATGAACTGCTTTGTGGTTGAGATTTAGCTAGGTTATAATTGAATTTGGCATTTGACGTCTGCTTGAAAAATGTTCTAAATTGAGTCCAGTTTACATGGGTATTGAGTTTGCAAATTTTAGTGGAGTAGAAATAGAGTTAGATCCATGCATATACAAGATCCTCTTGTGAGAAACCCTGAATTTTATTATTTGTTCATTCATCTCAAGTCGATTGTTAACTGTATTGTCTTCCATTGATAAGTGATTTGGGCGATCTCAATAGCGAGCATTTGAAGAACCTCTAAATCTTTACATACCTGTGAGTGTCCTAAAATTATTTTTATTTATTAACATCATTTTTTATGAAAATTATAAGAATTGTTGAAAAAGTTCAACAGTATGACTTGTTATTAATTTATGTGATATAGTGCTTGATAAATGCACCTGAATTTGCTATGAACCCTGTTGTGTACTTTATTGCACTGGGATGTACTTGTTCTAGTTAAATGTACATGTACTTGCGCATGCGTACTTGATTTGGGGCTGCCATGGACCTCACTGGGCTTCTAGCTCACCCCTACTATATTTGTTTTCCTTACAAGTAACTAAGTATCAGATAGGGTGATGAGGCAGTGTACTTGTGATAGTATAGGTGTGTTATGGTGGTGTAAATTTGTGGCGTAGATGGCTCACACTCTTGTAATCATTTTTGGGGGTTTTTGTAATTATAATTTATGCTTATCTACCTTAAAGTCATGACTCGTTAGTCCTGATGAGAGCTAAGTAGACACTTAATTAGGATATGGTGAGTATCTTGGTTGGATGGTCACGCCAAATGTAAAAAAATAAAAATAAAAATTTAATTTGTGGGGGCCATATGGAAATAATGGTAAAATAATTAGTTATGTGAAAGCTATAAATTATTATGGATAATAATTTAATGTTTATGTTAAAATGGTAAAATGGCTTTATTATTGTGTTAAAAATATTATGTTAAAATTATTGTAATTGTATTATTGTGATTATATTATGCTAAGATTAAGTTTATATAGTAATGTCACGGACAATTAGTCATGGGAAAATTTTAAATTATTATGGATAATAAATTAGTGTTATGTTAAAATGTCAAAATGCCTTTATTATTATGTTAAAATTATTTTAATTGTATTATGATAAAATTCATTTTCTATAGTAATTTTAAAATGTTTATTTTCCAACTGCTGATTATTAGTTATGTTAAAAAACATGTATTATGAATAATAAATTTGTTATGACGTTAAAATGTTGAAATACATTTATTATTATGTTAAAATTATTGTAAGTGTATTATGTAATTGAATTGATTTTATATTTTCACATGGATAATTAGTAATGTTAAAATGTTATCTATTAGGGTTCTCAATTTAATTTTTAATATTTATATGTCCATGAATAGAATTAATATAATAATAAATTTATATGATTTGTATAATTTGCAATAAATAGTTATCATAAGCTTGGTCCATGTTTTGAAATTTGATATTTTAATTATGATGCTGTATGTAATTTGTCGCGTCCCAAAATCAATGAGGTACTAGGGTTCGTGGCTATCGTGCCCCGAAAGGCGATCTAGTCCAATGACCCTTTTTGAAAAGATAAGTTTTAGAAAAAATGTGCGTGTGTGAAAAAATCAAGTTTTTATTGAAAAAGTGTTATTTGAAAAAATGGTATTTTAAAAGAAAATAAGGCCGGGATTAAAAATGTGACAGTTTTGGCTAACTAATTTTGAAAAAGGTTTTTATTTTGAAAATGGAGTTGCCATTTGGTATTGAGTTAGGATGTACCAAGTCACCTGAAAAATCGTTTAGCAAAACAAAAATAAAATTTTTAGAAAATGTTTGAAAAACTCTTTTTCGACTCTGGTCTACGAAAAACAAGAGAAAAAAGTCCGGAAGCCATATTTGAAGAAAGGAAAGGCAAAGGCTCGCGCCTAAGGTACTCTTTCTACTTAGCCGAAGCTAGTTGCGAGGTTTAATCAAAATTTCCTAAGTTAACCCTAAATTCTATCGCGTTTGGATGTGTATAAATGAATGCAAATCTTAAATCTAAATGTGAGTATCGAGAGGCTAAAAAATGTCCCGTCGAGGCTTGGTCGGGATTATCGCATTCATTGCGACACTCGAGTCGAGATTTCGAGAGAGTCACGAGTGTATATGCAAAATGAAATACAAAAAAGAAAAGAAAAATAGTAATATAGATGATAAGTGGTCAAAGAAAGTGGGGGTGCAACATAACGGGTATGGGGAACTAATAACTCGTGACTGAATGTTCCCACTCACGAAGGGAGAAATGACATGTACGCCATCGCTTTTCACTTAAGTAGACGACTATTTCTAGTCAACTCACACAAATGATCTAACTTCTAAGTGAAATGCAACCTAGATGTCATGCATTTAAAGATGTGCCAAAAATAAATAAATAATAGTAATAATAATAAAAATCATGCAAAATAGAAAAGAAAACTAAAAATGTGTGAAGTAGGATGTAAAATGCACACGAGTGCACCTAGTACTAAATGCCTTAAGGGTCTGGCATTGGACTAACTCGTTCTAGGAATCCTCCCACCAGCGTTGGACTAGCGGGGACACGAGAAAACCACAACTAGCATTGGACTAGTGTGGTAAAGGAATAATAAAACTAGTAAAACATGAATTAAAGCAATAAAGCATGAATCAAAAGCAAATAAACATATAAAGACATTTAAGGGCACATAAGAGCACATAACACTTAGACATAATTTCTAGATGCAAATTCCAAGAAAAGCAATAAAAATAAATAAGCACACAAACACACAAAAACACATAAGCCCTAACTATTACATCAGGGAATTAACTGTAATTTTTAGGAAAAAAAGTAAAAACAACCTATCTATTATATTTGCTTTCTAAAATACAAAAATTTTTACTAAAAATATAAGAAAAATAATTTGACTATTAGAATGACTAGCTAAATACAAAATATTATATTTTGCCAAAATAATGAGATTCGAAATTAAATAACATAAAGTAAATAAATACGCCAAAAAATGTAAAATAAGAAACATGTGAAGAAAATGCATAACATATCACATAAAAGCACATTAGATTACATAAAATGAAATTAACGAGAAATGAGGGTACATCTATGAAGATCCGGTACTAATGCTTTGAAGCTTTCTTGAAAAGTCTGATGAACAGTGACTTAAAGATTGATTGAAGACCAGATGGACCATGAGTTTGAGAATGGTGGCCTTAGTGTGTGTTTTTTGTGTGAACTGTGTGTTTTGATCTTTAAAGAATAAAAGTAAATGTATTTTTAGGATTTTTTTTCTTCCTTTTCATGAGGGTATTTATAGAGCTAGTTGTCTTGGCCTCCAAGAATACTACAAAATAACAAAAATGCAACGAGTGATAAAAATCCTAATTTTTATTTTTTTTAAAAAAAATTTTGACCCAAACAATTATAAAATTAATACAAAGAAATGACAATAAACTCCAAAGTTTTCCAAAAAAATTCAAAGTATATTTCAAGATTAAAAAAACATTAGAGTTTAAAATTGGCTAAAAATGCGTGCGGAGTGAGAAAAAAACAATTGTCCCTAAACAAAGAAAATAAACAGAAAAATAGCTATTGGCCTCGAAAAATTATGAAAAATTAAAAATAAGCCTAAAACTCTAGAAAGTGCATTTATGACTAAAAATTGGTGAAAAATGAGTTAAAAATATAAAATAACGATTTTACCCCTAAACAATAAAAATACACAGAACAATGGCTATTGGCCTAAAAAAATTATTAAAATTTAAAAATAAGCCTAAAACCTTAGAAAATGTATTTATGACTCAAAATTGGTGAAAAATGGGTTAAACATATAAAATGACGATTTTGCTCCTGAGCGCAGTATTTTACTGAAAAAATAGTAATGGCTCCCGAAAAAATAAAAAAATTTAGAAACATGTTTAAAAACTTTAAAAAATAAATTTTGGACTTGAAATGAGCAAAAATGGTGTTCCCGAGGTGAAATTACCATTTTTTCCCTGTACTGGCGAAATATAAGAAAAATACCAATTAAATCTAAAAAAATCACAAAAATTAAAAAAATACTTAGAAAAATACAAAGTATGAATTGAAAACTTCAAAACTAATGAAAAAATATTCACAGTTAAAAATTACTATTTTGTCCCTGAAATTACTGATTTTGTTCCCCGTTTTATTGAAAAATTAGAATTTGACCCCAAAAATATAAACATGCCTCCAAAGTTTAAAAATAAATGGTGTCAAAATTTGGTGTTTACAGTTTGCCTCTCTTTGTCAAGAATCTCGTAGAGATTTCAGTAAAAAACATAGACAACACCAACTTTGACTCACCCAAATGTAAAAGCAGGCACTACTATAAACAAAATATCTAGTCATTTATAGTGATGAAATGTAAACTAATGAACAAAGAATTATAAAAAAAACATGTGGCCAAGCTCTCAAGGAGCTGCCTACGTATCCCGGTAAAGGGAATCAGGTCCAAATGTAGTTCGGATATAAGTGAATTGTTGACACGAATGATGACACAACTGCAAATGGTAACACAAGAATTCAATTTTTTCAAAATCTGTGATCAAAATAGAGAAGGAAACGGAACATTCAAACTGTTGAACAAAGATAATATAAAGCGGTAAAGACTACAAGACCTAATAAAATGCTTAAACTAATAGACAAAAATGAGTCCAGGTTGTTGGACAAAATAGATAAATACTAATAGCTGAATGCAATGTCTGGACTACTAGACTTGAAAAAGTAAATAAACATATGTAGTTCAAGCTGCTGAATTGCATGATCTTAGACTGTCAGGATTGATGAATGCAAGGCCAGGTCTGGGCTACCAGACTTGGAAATGTAAATAAACAGATGCCGACCAAATTGTTAGACGGATGCATGACTTGGGCTACCAAAGTTGTTGAATGCAAAGTTGGGCTGCCAACTTGAAAGATAAAATACATGGTCATTTTAACACCCTAGAAATTCATATAAAAACTATTAATTCATGTTATGTCCATTAATAGGAAAAAAAAAAGGAGAGAGAAAAGAAAAGAAAAAGGAAAACCGAAAATGCACTCTAAAAGGGAAGCTTCATTTACTTGGAGTTTAGTGTTAATCCTTGATTTAGCAGTTGAAAGATTTCTTAAGTTAATTAGGTTAAGTAAATGAGATTCTTTCATTATTAAGTGGGACACCTAAGTATCAAATTTGGATTAATTTCATTGGACCAGTAGTTTATAATAGTGTTTAATTTTGACTAACTAATTCTACCATTTTCTAGCCTCTTGACCAATTAACCTTTAGCTCAATATTGATCCAAAAATTTCACTCATTCTCTTGCTTTTATTCTCTCCTTTGGCCGGCTCTCTCTCCCTTTCTTTCTTCTCTCTTTTGCTTTAAAAATTGTAGCCTAAAGCTTGCAAATTTCTAGGAGATAAGTGATTAAAAATTTTCACTAATCATATTTAACCAAGTAGTAGCTATTATGTCAAAAAATCTAAACCCTAGGATGATTCTTTTCTTGCTATGATTGGTTGCACTTTTTCTCACTTTTGTCTTTATTTCTTTTCTATTTTCTTGGCCTATTTCTTTCTCTCTTTTCTTACCTCTTGGCCGGCCCTCCCTTGCTCTCTTTCTACTCTCTTTTGCTTTCATTTTTTTGAAACTTTCTCTCCATTTTTGGACATCTCCACCATAAAAAGTGAGCTCCTCTTCTTCCTAAGCAAAGATCTAAGCTTGTTTGAGGACCTGAAAGCAAATCTCAATCTTTTTACGAAATATTTTCCAAGGCATTCCAGGTGAGTGTCTCTATGTGTGCATGACGCATGAAATGCTATGTTATGCTTGTAATTATTATTTGATGAAATGTGTTAAATGAGGAAGGATGTGGACTTTATCTCATCTATTCCGCAATGTGTTACATGCTTTCGTTATTCAATGTGTTATTTGTGCTTGAGACTTCCGTGACTAACTTTACCGTTACTTCACGGTTAGTCAACCCGGTTGTGCTTGGGAGGACATAAGGTGCTGGGTGTTTTAGGGCGTGTTCTTCTTTCCTTTCTGAGTTGAGAATCCTCTAAGAGGCCAACTCTAGATTGAACTTTTTTGCTTACTTGTTGGCCCTCCAAGGTCGAGATTACTCCTTGGATGTGGTAACCTGTACGGAGGTTATAAGGTGAATGGTGGTTAGGGTACTTGCTTGTTAATATTGATATGACTCTTGGCGAGGACCTGAGCTATTACCTCGGTCCTAACATCATGGTTACATGATCGGTACTTGCTCCTCCTGCGGTTGAACTTGCTCCCGTAGTTGAGCCCTGTATCTGCCATTGACTACTTGTTAATTAACTTGTTCATGCACGGTTATTTAACTTGTTAATTATTTTTATTCAATAAAATAATAGATTCCTGGTATGGTTGCATGGCTTGAGCACTCACTAGGCTATTATAGCTCATCCCTTTTATTTGTTTTCTTTACCCAGGTTTCTCATAATATTAAAATTGGAACGGTAGGTTTTGGATATAGTAGATTGATAGGATCCAAGGAGCACCTACATATGTGAAGCATTGCCTAGCACGTTTCAAGCTAAAAGGAGAGTCATTCATCAATGATATAGGCGTGCATGAATCCTATCCAAGTGTTGCATACGAGTTGAGCATGAATGTTGGGCTTGAGTTACGTGATGATCAAGCTAGTAGATTGGGCCAAGGTTTAATGTATTGGCTTTGGATCAAATCTAATTATAAAGATAGCCCAATTGAAGGTTCTAAGTTGTCCATAACAAGCATACAAGGGGCTAGTTACTTGGGCTCACTTGGAGGGCTCTTAAACTGCAAGATGGAGGCCCAATAGTGCACAATGGAGACGTCCAGCCCAAGGAGACTTTTATGGACGAATTTTTAATATTTTCTAGAGCTTATTTTTTGTTTTTTTAGTTTTCCAAATTGTTTACAAATTGTTTTAGTTAATTTTCCAAATAGTTGAGTATTT